>OZ014476.1:25941219-26283272 GCA_963965965.1 Trididemnum nubilum | reverse complement strand
GGTTTGTCGACACCCAGTTTGGCGGTTTTGGCGAGTTTTTTGTTTTCTTAGTTCTCAATACTCCATTATTCGTCATGTTTCAAACTTATTCCGATGATATTAACATTACAGTGCCACCTATTTTACCACACTATCTGTAACGGAAATTCAACGCTCTACTCGAAAATGGGGCGCATTTTGTCAATATCGTGGGGGAATGGGGCTCAAAACTACGTTTGTCGACGCCCAGTTTGGCGGCTTTGGCGAGTTTTTTCTTAGTTCTCATTACTCCATTATTTGTCATTTTTCAAACTTATTCCGATGATATTAACATTACAGTGCCACCTATTTCATCACATATTCTGTAACGGAAATTCAACGCTTCACTCGAAAATGGGGCGCATTTTGTCAATATCGTGGGGGAATGGGGCTCAAAATTACGTTTGTCGACACCCACTTCAGCGGTTTTTGCGAGTTTATTTTAAATTCGAATTATTCCATAGTTTGTCATGTTTCAAACCTATTCCGATGATATTAACATTACAGTGCCACCTATTTGTCCACACTATCTGTAACGGAAATTCAACGCTCTAGTCGAAAATGGGGCGCATTTTGTCAATATCGTGGGGGAATGGGGCTCAAAATTACATTTGTCGACACCCACTTCAGCGGTTTTTGCGGGTTTATTTTAACGTCGAATTATTCCATAGTTTGTCATGTTTCAAACTTATTCTGATGATATTAACATTACAGTGCCACCTATTTCATCACATGTTCTGTAACGGAAATTCAACGCTTCACTCGAAAATGGGGCGCATTTTGTCAATATCGTGGGGGAATGGGGCTCAAAATTACGTTTGTCGACACTCACTTCAGCGGTTTTTGCGAGTTTATTTTAACGTCGAATTATTCCATAGTTTGTCATGTTTCAAACCTATTCCGATGATAGTAACATTACAGTGCCACCTATTTGTCCACACTATCTGTAACGGAAATTCAACGCTCTAGTCGAAAATGGGGCGCATTTTGTCAATATCGTGGGGGAATGGAGCTTAAAATTACGTTTGTCGACACCCAGTTTGGCGGTTTTGGCGAGTTTTTTCAAAGTTCTCACTTCTCAATACTCCATTATTCGTCATGTTTCAAACTTATTCCGATAATATTAACATTGCAGTGCCACCTATTTCATCACATATTCTGTAACGGAAATTCAACGCTCTACTCGAAAATGGGGCGCATTTTGTCAATATCGTGGGGGAATGGGGCTCAAAATTACGTTTGTCGACACCCAGTTTGGCGGATTTGGCGAGTTTTTTCTAAGTTCTCAATACTCAAATATTCGTCATGTTTCAAACTTATTCCGATGATATTAACGTTGCAGTGCCACCTATTTCATCACATATTCTGTAACGGAAATTCAGCGCTCTAGTCGAAAATGGGGCGCATTTTGTCAATATCGTGGGGGAATGGGGCTCAAAATTACGTTTGTCGACACCCAGTTTGGCGGCTTTATGAAGTTTTTTCTAAGTTCTCAATACTCCATTATTCGTCATGTTTCAAACCTATTCCGATGATATTAACATTACAGTGCCATCTATTTGACCACACTATCTGTAACGGAAACTTAACGCTTTACTCGAAAATGGGGCGCATTTTGTCAATATCGTGGGGGAATGGGGCTCAAAATTGCGTTTGTCGACACCCAGTTTGGTGGTTTTGTCAAGTTTTTTTTTAAGTACTATATATTTCATTAATCGTCATGTTTCAAACTTATTCCGATGATATTAACATTGCAGTGCCACCTATTAGACCACACTATATGTAACGGAAATTCAACGCTCTACTCGAAAATGAGGCGCATTTTGTCAATATCGTGGGGGAATGGGGCTCAAAACTACATTTGTCGACACCCGCTTTGGCGGTATTGTCAAGTTTTTTCTAAGTTCTCAATACTCCATGATTCGTCATGTTTCAAGCTTATTCCGATGATATTAACATTACAGTGCCACCTATTTGACCACACTATCTGTAACGGAAATTCAACGCTCTACTCGAAAATGGGGCGCATTTTGTCAATATCGTGGGGGAATGGGGCTCAAAACTACGTTTGTCGACACCCAGGTTGGCGGCTGTTTCGAATTTTTTCTAAGTTCTCAATACTTTACATTTTGTCATGTTTCGAACTTATTCCGATGATATTAGCATTACAGTGCCACCTATTTGACCACACTATCTGTAACGGAAACTTAACGCTCTACTCGAAAATGGGGCGCATTTTGTTAATATCGTGGGGGAATGGGGCTCAAAATTACGTTTGTCGACACCCGCTTTGGCGGCTTTGGCGAGTTTTTTCTTAGTTTTCAATACTCCATTATTTGTCATGTTTCAAACTTATTCCGATGATATTAGCATTACAGTGCCACCTATTTTACCACACTATCTGTAACGGAAATTCAACGCTCTACTCGAAAATGGGACGCATTTTGTCAATATCGTGGGGGAATGGGGCTCAAAATTACGTTTGTCGACACCCACTTCAGCGGTTTTTGCGAGTTTATTTTAACGTCGAATTATTCCATAGTTTGTCATGTTTCAAACCTATTCCGATGATATTAACATTACAGTGCCACCTATTTCATCACATAATTCTGTAACGGAAATTCAACGCTCTACTCGAAAATGGGGCGCATTTTGTCAAAATTGTGGAGGAATGGGGCTCAAAATTACATTTGTCGACACCCAGTTTGGCGGCTTTATGAAGTTTTTTCTAAGTTCTCAATACTCCATTAATCGTCATGTTTCAAACTTATTCCGATGATACAGTGCCATAAATAAACTCGCAAAAACCGCTGAAGTGGGTGTCGACAAACGTAATTTTGAGCCCCATTCCCCCACGATATTAACAAAATGCGCCCCATTTTCGAGTAGAGCGTTGAATTTCCGTTACAGATAGTGTGGTCAAATAGATGGCACTGTAATGTTAATATTATCGGAATAAGTTTGAAACATGACGATTAATCGAGTATTGAGAACTAATAAAAAATTCGCTAAAGCTGCCAAACTGGGTGTCGACAAACGTAGTTTTGAGCCCCATTCCCCCACGATATTGACAAAATGCGCCTCATTTTCGAGTAGAGCGTTGAATTTCCGTTACAGATAGTGTGGACAAATAGGTGGCACTGTAATGTTAATATCATCAGAATAAGTTCGAAACATGACGATTAATCGAGTATTGAGAACTTAGAAATAACTTGACACTACCGCCAAAGCGGGTGTCGACAAACGTAATTTTGAGCCCCATTCCCCCACGATCAGGGGCGGCTCGTCTGCAGGTGCTGTGGAGCTGCAGCACCACCTAAAAATTGGCCTAATCCAGCTTGAAACAATTTTTTCATCGTATCTTAAAATATTTTCTTCTTAATTCTAAATCAATCTGATAAATTCTTATTTTGTTATGATGTTATTGCAATTTTTGCTTCAAATTTTGAAATTATTTATTGGCAACCTGGTCGCTTTGGTGCTGTGAACTAGTGATGGTAGCCGCGCAGCGTACGCGGCCGCGTACGCGGTTTGACCTACCGCGCCGCGCCGCGCAGCGTGGAAAATTACAACAATTTTGCAGTGCAGTGCCGCGCAGCGTGAACGAAGATGGTACCACTTCTTTGCATTAGGATTACAGTAGGTTAGAAATCACCCACTTTTTAGTCGGTTACCGGTACCTCTGTTGTTTAATTCACTCTCCAATATAACCAGCCTAGATCTTTTAGGTACTCTGGTTTACCAGTAGGCTTGGTTGATCGTTCAAATCGTTGGCCTACCGTGCATAGGCTATCTAAAGGTACTGGTATGCTAGGCTGGATGGATACCACTTGTATTGAGTGGTATTCGGTAATTCTATACCAGTGGTAATAGTTACCCTAGGCTATTGCATAGCCTACTGCATAGGCCTAACATCTGACACAACAGATAAGGTGATATCAGTCAAACAGTTAGCAGGTACCCTACTCTGTACTTGTAAGTTGAGTCACACCAAATACTGTAGGCCTAGTCTGATACCAGAAGGTGATATCAGTAATGATAGGCCTGTTGTCTGTTGCTGAGTGTAGTAGGCCAACTCTAGCTTTTTGTATGTAGTAAAGCTGACGGTCAAGGCCATAAGTGGGGAAGTTAATGCAAAACATTAGCTCCATTGGTGTTAACCACTAGTCGGTTAACAAACTTCATGTTGGTAGCCTACCGTACCTCCGTTAACGTTAATATTTTCAGCTTTAGTTAACGGAAGTTAATAAAGTCCATCAGTCACTTCTAGAACACGTTTTGATGCTGTTGGGCTGATTTGTAAAGAAATATTGCTGTGGTGGTCTTGCTATGTTTTGGAAGTTATCGTACCGGTACATTTGTCAGTCAAATCTAATTTTAAGATAAAAATAAGTTCAAATGCACTAACAAAGCTCTGATCAGAAAATTTTGGGAAGTTGTGAACAGTGATAATTAATAGACCTATGACAGTATGAGGCTGCAGCGTAATATTTCCAGCGAAAAAAAGCTTCTTATCTTTTTTCTGTAAAACTTGTCCTAATACGCATCAATAAGTGTTAGTGTTACCAGTCTGCCAGTGCAAACTGGTTTGTGCCGGTATGATGAATGAATGGTGCAAAATATTAACGCTAAAACCATTAACGGAAGTTAACAGAACTTAACTGAAGTTAATTTAGTCTGTTACCGGTAACATGAAAAAGCTTTTCAACAGATTAACAAGTTGACAAAAAAGTTACCGACTAACGGACTTGTGCCCACCTATGGTCAAGGATTTTGTTGAGTTAAATGCATATCACTGAGCAGTAGGCTAGCAGGCTAGTGGAATGGCTATTACAGTATTAGTATTTCTAAGAACTGAATGATCCATTACAATAAAAATTAAAGTTAATCATTGTAGCATGAGAGCAAGAAAAAATTTTGCTGACTGCTTGAGTCTACAGTACCAGAGTACTGTTATCTGAACAGTGAATTAAGAATTTCAGATTCATAATTTGAAATCTCTCTGATGTGATTGTAGTTAGTATCACTATAACCCAACCCTAATAATGCCAACCTATTCCTGTACAGTGTAAAGTAGCCTCAGAGTTTTGTTTTAAAAGGACCTGTATTTTGATGTCAATGTATCATTTTCTCTTAACCATATTTGTGTGGTACCACATGCTTGCACTGCTACGCTTCTTGCTTGTCTGTTTTTGTTGAATGCCATTTGCTTGCTGAAAGTTTTGTTCTGCTTTGGTATTATTTGCTTGCTTCAATTTGTGTTTCTTGGTGTTAACTGACTTTGAACATTAGGTACACTGCAAAGAGTTGATGCTGTTTGTTTTCAAGTACTATAGTATCTCAAAACATTAAGATAGAAACAAACTAAATTTAGTAATGGTATTACCACGTATTACATTCTCAATTGTTGATTTTTATGTTGTATCTGTTGATGGTGTTAACTGACTTCGAACATTATGTACACTGTAAAGAGT
Source organism: Trididemnum nubilum (assembly GCA_963965965.1). Classification (NCBI taxonomy): domain Eukaryota; kingdom Metazoa; phylum Chordata; class Ascidiacea; order Aplousobranchia; family Didemnidae; genus Trididemnum; species Trididemnum nubilum. The sequence continues at coordinate 26,277,780 of OZ014476.1, read as the reverse complement.
TGATGCTGTTTGTTTTCAAGTAATATCTAGAGATAGTGAGATAGAAACAAAGTAATGTTATAATATTCTTTATGGTTGATTTTTATGTGTTCCATCTCGGCTTTTATCTGTACACGCTCTTAGTCACACACTTCTTTTGTGACATTGTATATATATTTCTCTCCATTCCTAATCAATATAAGATAGCTTAGTTAGTAATAGTTGCTTCCAACATTGTTTCAAATTCAACATGTCAATACTCATTGACTAAAGGTGCAAAAGCACTAAGTGCTTAAACCACCTTTTTCATTTATTATTATTAGTATTTCAATGTCATACATGATACTAGTTACTAAAACTAAGATGTACCAGTTATGATTAAAACTGCTTTTGCATAACAATTCTTCACTTTAAGCTTAAGAAACTTTGAGCTAAAGTTGTTTATTATGCAAGACACGTTATGGAATTTTAGAGCTAAATTGATGTGAAACTTAAAATGTATTTATAGCCTCCTTGTGTTGTATAAAATTATAATTAAAGGACAGATTTGTATGCACTGTAGCTTGTCAAGCTTGATCATGACTTACTTCTGGCAAGCCTAGTAATAATCTGAGTGTGCTTGTCATGCTATATTGCTGTTGTTTGCATGAATGCATTAATGCAGCCAGCAAACTTTGGCAGTTATAGTGGAAGTGGTGATATTTTCCTAACATAATTTGCATGGTTAGATTCATGATTGGGATACTTTCGTATTGACCAAGCTTGATGTTTGGATCAATGGGCTTGTTTATTTAAGCAACAATTTAGACCAAGTCATTATTTAAAGCTATTGTTTGACTAGCATCAGGTGAACCATGGGTGCCAACCTGTTTGGTTTATAATTTTGCATGCAGTAAGCTACAGTATTGGTGTTAAGCAATATCTTTAACCATTATATTTTGACGCGGTAGTATTTGCGGTGCGGTGTAACAAGTTTAAAATTTTTTGCGGTGCAGTGCGGTGTGCGGACAGAATTAAGCAGTGCGGTGCAGTTTGCGGACAAAAATTTTGTACACCGCACCATCACTACTGTGAACCAAAATCAAAAAAAAAGAAACTAAAACAATCGAACCTTGTCCAATATTGGCGTTTGCATGTTGGAAAATAGGAGGTGGTTGGTGCTGCATTGAAACAGCTCCAGTCCTAACCATGACGCAGCATGGCAAAAGCGTATCAGATATTTGACAAAATAAAACTGTACCAGCACCTAATGTTATCAAAATATGAAGAAATATTGGCTATTTGATTGAGAAGTTACGTACGGTAGCTATTAGAATAGCCTTATTTGATTGAGAAGTTACATATTTTATGTCATTGATTTCTAGAAAGGAAGAGACTAGGCTGCTACGCGGTCATCTAGAGAGACATACTGATAGGCCTACTCTGGACTGACAGAGGGAGACTTTGGCCTCAAAGAGTCTAAAGAGAGACTTTTGCCGTAATAGGTCTATTAGCTAAGTAGTTTCATTAAGTTGGCTGTAACCTAAGCTACTACAGTTACAGTCTTAGAGGCAGGCCTAGTTGAAACCAGTACTGTATTGTCTTCTAATTACACTCAGTAGTTGACCTGTGAATTGGCAAGTTTGAAATACTTCTATAATGCTTTATTAGTTCATGTTTGATGTAGTAGCCTAATGAAATGATAAAGCATGCTCTACTTACTGTTGCACTGAATAATATTTTGTTCTAGCAATTCATAAACTGGCAAGAGAAGTATTGGTAGTGTAGTTGGTTTGGTACACCTCAAAGATAGAAGGTCATGAGTAGGCCTAGCCTATCCAGTAGTAACTTTAAACTTAATATCAGATGTTGATTGTTTGATAACTCTGCAGTACCAGTAAACCTAGGTATATTGCTAAGTAGGCGTAAGAAACTTTTCATTTATCTTCTGTATTTTAGTATTTTTTTATTTGATCTATTTAAGCTTCAGTTTTCTTGCAAGCAATGGCATTAAACAATACAGTTGCATATTTAGAAGGAATCAGGTTTTTTGCGATTGACATTAGCAGAAAAGTTACAGATTAAAGCAAAGGGAAGACATTGTCCAGATCTGGTAGTAAAATCTGGTAATGTTGGCACAAGCAATGGTAAACACTACACTAGAAAATTCAATTCGGAAATTTATGAAAAGCATCAATGGTTGACTGGTTGTTTGGAGACGAATGCATTATATTGTTTTCCATGCTTATTATTTGGTGGTGAGTCAACATGGAAAAAAGTTGGCATGAAAGATTTAAATCATTTGCAAACAAATATCAAGGCACATGAAAATTCAGAAAGACATGCAAACAATGCAATTGACCTGGCTTACCTTGGATCTACTAACGTACTCACTGAATTAAATACTGGTTTCAAGATTGCCATAGCACAACATAATGAAAAGGTAGCCAAAAATAGAAATACAATGCCAAAACTCATTGACTTGATTAAGTTTTGTGGAAAATTTGAACTGCCATTGAGAGGACATGATGAATCAGCTGGTTCAGCAAATCCTGTTGTATTCGTGGGTTAGTTGATTTGGTTTGTGAATTTGACGCAGCTTTAAAATGGCATAAATGGAATCTAATGTTTTTTTCAAGGGAATGTCAAAGACCACCCAAAAAGATATTTTAAGTGCAATCCTCCAAGTTTGTAAGGAGGAAATTACAAAAGAAATTAAATCTGCAGAGTTTCTTGCTATAATGACTGATGAAACTACAGATATTGCTGAAAAATCACAATTGGTAGTTACATATCGATATCTGCGTGGAAGTAAACCAGTTGAAAGATTTAGGAGCTTTTTCAATCCAGATGATTTGACTTCTAAAACTTTATCCAATTTACTGCAAAATGAGCTACATCCTTTAATTGGCGAAGATCCTCAGAAACTTGTTGCCCAAACTTTTAAGTTTAAAAGTGCAGTCTTATCACTTGTCATTTAACATACTTAGCATGTAAGAGATGCACTCACAGCTTTTAGCCCATGTTTAACAGTTTGCTTAATAAGTTGTTAAGATTCAGACTGAAGTGGCTTTGAATAATTTGAAACATCTTTTTTGCATAGGTTGTAAGAATCATAGTTTTTAGTTATTGTAGTGTTTGAATGTTACCTCCATTACTGGTATCTTTTCTTTGTGAAGTACCTATTGAAGATGTTCCACAAGCAGCAATGTGGGATTGGAATTAAAACGAACAATGGAGGTAAACAACATAGATACATTAAATACCATAATCTACTGTAGAAACTATGTTGCTGTTTGTAGCAAAGCGTCTAGAATTATAGAGAATTTTCAAAATTTTTTCAGAAATTTACATTTGTCATTTTATGTTTCTAGAATCACTTCACTCATACATGGTTGATGTGTAGATAGGTAGTTAATTGCCAAACCTACCTCAGATGGATACAGCAGTGCGTTTGCCATGTTATATCTGGCGGTACTGCAAAATAACTTACTAAAATTCAGAGTTGTTCTATTAAATTATTACCAAAGTTCAGAGTACAAAATGGTGTCTGGGGAATGGTTATACAGTATTGTACAATATACATCTAGTTGGTGTTTGTTATTCTTCAGGTGAATTTCTTCGTTCAAGATGAATGAATCTATCTTGGCAGTGCTTATGCGTTTCTGTTCCTTTCGATTCTACAATGGAAGTCGTATTGTCTGTTCTGAGAGTGCTCAATGACACTCTGATGCCACAAAAAGCCTTGCCAACTGTGTCTGTTGAGAGCCTTGCCAGACCAACACAATGCTCCACTCAAGGCGTCGCTCATTTGAATGATAGAGCACATGCAGGGCTTGCATGCATTACATAACACACCAACTGCATGAGTGCATGGTGCATGAGAAGAAGAATTATGTCTAGTCTGATGAGTGAGACAATAAACTCGTGTGTAATGAAGGACTGCATGTTGTAAATGTACCATTCATATCTACGGTTCAACAAACTGTTTGTTCTATGTAATGAAGGAAGTAGCAAATTTTTACGTTTTTGTGAAAACATTCTTTGATTTTTTTCTAGGTCACTTGTACATGTATATCTATTTCATGTGTGACGTTTATAGAAACACTGCTTTTAATAACTTTACGTTTTTCAAATCGTGGTTGATTTAATTTACTATTTTATGGGATTTTTGAACTCCCTGCGCCGATGTGATGCTGTGCTATCCCAACAACTTTTGAGTGTCTTTAACGTAGAATTATCTTGATGTAATTTTTTTTCTACTGACAAATTGCATTTCTTACTTTGTCAACTTCCAATCAGATTAAATAATGATTGAGCGGAATTTTATTTTATTTGCTTAAAAGCAACCGATTGGATTTTAGCTTCATTAGAAAAAGAATGAATAAGTTCTTGCCCTTCGTGGTATTTGACAATTGCGATTTGTCTTGTCCTTTCTCGTGTGATCGATATTGTTATCTGTCATTTGAACAATGGCAAGTATCATGGCATGAATTAGAGTGTTGTTGTTTTTTTTCTACACACTTTCCCTTCTTTTATGAATTGAAAGCTTCGATGGCTTAAAATTATAGTAATTTCACTCAACAAATCCGTCTTGGGACCGTAACATAAACTTGATCGCAACGGCCTGGGTCTCAAAGAGAAATCTTACCGGAAATACGAAGACTGATGTCGGGTCGCTTTACCAAGGCCAGGACCAGAAATTAGGTGAAGACAAAGAAACAAGCTTCTTCGCTAAGCTTTGGCCTGCGCACTAAAATGTTACTAATTGATTGCTGGAGCAAGTTCTTTAGTGCGGGTGAACTTATAGGTCCTCCCGGGCCCGGTTATAATGTACCCCCTGAACCCCTCTCTCGCAGGCCCTGGCAATGGCTATTTTTCACAACTCATACCACCTGAACGTATCTTTCCAGACGATACATTTCCAGTCGTATGGGCTATGAAGAAAAGCCATTTGCTTCAAATTTGTTTTGCGATCTTCATTAGCCAATTGCCGTAGTATGCAACGCTTTGTTAGCGTTGCGACATCGTACGTTTTGTTTGTTTTAAAGAGCTTGAGGCGTCGTAACTATTGCGACGTGTTGCTGACTTGTTGCAACCAATATTGGGTCGCTTTGTCTTTCCTCATTTTCTTGTATTTCTGTTTTTGTATGTATGGTATTAAATTTTTGGTGTCGTTATTCTGCGTTGATCATTAATCTTCTCCATGAAGCCGTCAACGATGCAAATTACAGATTATTCAATCTTCGCATAAGAATACAGTCAATACAAATGTGGTCAACAGCTGCATTTTTACTTTTTATTGGTTAAAGGGAAAACATATTTTTAATTTTCTTATAAGATACACGCCCAAGATCGCAGACCTTGTTTTTATTGTGAGCGCGGTAAGTGTATAACGTATATACATTTAATACTTTTGGTTTCACGTTTGCAGTAAGTGTACATTTAGTATGAAGAATTACATATTGTTCTTTCTATATTTCACTGCAGTATTACCAACGCTTTATCAGTAGACCTACCACACCAGCATTATTGTATGACTTCATATTACTGGTGTTTTAAATTGCATCATTTATTGACAGATTTTTGTCTCTCACTTTGCCATTACATGTGTTTGTGATTATGCCAGGATACTGTTATCGGAAGAAAGTGGCGTTTATCTTGGTGTGAAAACATCCTTCATTTTTTTCTCGATCGCTTTTTCAGCTTTATTTTATCGAGTAAAGATTATCGTAATTTGCTGCTATTATTTACGTGATGTTTCAAGTGTAGTTATGCTCCAGAAGTGAGAAAGAGTAAAACTTAAATTTAAAGTTTCAAAAATAAAGAACTTTCTAATTCCTGCGTACGTGTTTTGTATGTAGCTTTAATTGAAGCAAACTTTTAAGAAATAGAGCCTTCTTCCAGATTTTGTAGGTAAGTTGTCTGAAGTCATAAGTGGCACAGTATTAGTGTAGTTTTCATGTGGGGGGTCTGGGGGGCGAAGCCCCCCAGATGTTGTTATGACACTGCGTTTGCAGCACCACCAAGCATTTTGGTCACGAGCCGCCACTGCCCACGATATTGACAAAATGCGCCCCATTTTCGAGTAGAGCGTTGAATTTCTGTTACAGAATATGTGATGAAATAGGTGGCACTGCAATGTTAATATCATCGGAATAAGTTTGAAACATGACGAATAATGGAGTATTGAGAACTTAGAAAAAACTCGCCAAATCCGCCAAACTGGGTGTCGACAAACGTAGTTTTGAACCCCATTCCCCCACGATATTGACAAAATGCGCCCCATTTTTGAGTAGAGCGTTGAATTTCCGTTACAGATAGTGTGGTAAAATAGGTGGCACTGTAATGTTACTATCATCGGAATAAGTTTGAAACATGACAAACTATGGAATAATTCGACGTTAAAGTAAACTCGCAAAAACCGCTGAAGTGGGTGTCGACAAACGTAATTTTGAGCCCCATTCCCCCACGATATTGACAAAATGCGCCCCATTTTCGAGTAGAGCGTTGAATTTCCGTTACAGAATATGTGATGAAATAGGTGGCACTGTAATGTTAATATCATCGGAATAAGTTCGAAACATGACAAATAATGGAGTATTGAGAACTAAGAAAAAACTCGCCAAAGCCGCCAAACTGAATGTCGACAAACGCAATTTTGAGCCCCATTCCCCCACGATATTGACAAAATGCGCCTCATTTTCGAGTAGAGCATTAAATTTCCGTTACAGACTATGTAGTCAAGTTTAGTGGCAGATTGAAATTAAGGTTAACAAATTGATTTTCAATAAGGTTTAAATCTGTAGTTGTGGGTCGCCAAAAGCTCTAGCTTTAATCGCGTCTTTTTTTTTTTTTGTTACAGCGCGATGTCGATCGCGTGATTTAAGACGCATTATTCCGACGGAATTACAGTGGTAATATACCGGTAAGTTATTTTATGAGGATCCATGCCAAAACCAAAATTTTTTTGTTTGGTGGAAAAATGAGAAAATGTTTCCAATAATAAACTTTGGAAATGTGTAAGTTTTACGCAAAACAACGTTTAATTTTGCTGTCCAAAAAAACGTAAGTCCGTATATACTTGCAGTTAAAATACACTTAAAAAAATCGAGAATAAATTAATACATAAATGACTGAGTGTTTGACGTCCTTCAGCTACAAGCACTATCGAGTGTTTTTCCTGAAAATCAATTTGCAAACCGAATACAAACAAAAACCTCGATAATTTAGTTCGACAACACTCAGTAACATACAACAGGAGGTAGTGAAATTAAATAAAGATTTGTGTATTTTTGGTGTCAAAAACATGAATACATGTCACCCCACTTTTACACCACTTTAACACGTGTTTTGCACGATCCAAAGTACACTAGAAAAACACGTCCTTTTTTAGATATGCTTTCGTTGGTCCTTTTAATCGTAAAAGTCAACAAATTAAATTATAACGTGCAAAAAAGACGCAAAACGTGTTTAACTTTGCTCTCTAAAAAAGCAAAGCAAATTTGGAGTATTTTATCACGTAAAATAAGCGTAAAAAACTCGTAACAAAATTAATACATCATTGAGTATTATTTCCTCAAAGTCAATTTTGCAAACCGAATACAAACAAAAAACTCAATAATTTAATTCGACAACACCCAGAAACATGAAACAGGGGTTAGTGAAATTTTTTCAAAAACTTTTCGTGTATTTTTGGGGTTAAAAAACACGAACACGTGTCACCCCACTTTTACACCACTTTGACACGTGTTTTACACGACCCAATGTATATAGGGTCATTTGCAGAAGAATGTACACATAAGGGCCCTTCCGAAAATGTCCTTCCAATAAGGGCCCTCTGTAAAGACCCCCCATAAAGAGCCTCCAATGGGGCCCTCCACAAAGAGCCCCTAATGTCTGAACCTTAATGCTGGTACAAATAAAGGTTCTACAGTAAGCGTAAATGAGCTACAAAAATTTGGGGAACATATGTTATGTAACTTTTTTTGGGGGGCCCTGTAGCGCACAAAATCAAGTGGGGGCCCCGGGCAATTGCCCGGCTTGCCCATGCTAATGACCACCACTGTATGGGCTACAACAAGAAAATCAATCTCTACCAAGAACAGATCGGGAAGCAAAACTCCGCTTTTCTCCGTGCGACTTTGTTAAGCGTTAGCGCCATGTGCAAGCAATAAGCATGCAAATAAGGCTAGGCCTATTGGCTCTTACGAAAAACGTGGTTTTGTTCAGTTTTACAGGAGTAGAAAATTGAAATAACTTGAACAATGTAAAGGTATGGGCACGGTGTCCTAGACTAAAGGCAGTACCAGCCCAAAATGATTGGGAAGGACAAACTCTATTAAAAAGTCTGGCGTTGGCTACAATGCGTTTTTTCTAAAAGAACGTACCAATCAGCAGATCAGGGGTCAAAATTAACTTTTTTGCAGTTTATCAACATGCCTGTCGAGCAAGTGATGGTGTAAATTGGACTGGCCTAATTGGAAGAAACCCTACCAGTGGTGGCCTTAGGAAAAGCGGAACCCCTGTGCAAGTTAAATGGAGGACCCTCTTCTTTACACACCACTTTACCATCATTTATCTGCACATGCAATTAAGCGCAACAATGCATTTCGCAAATAACAAGACCAGAAGACCAGTGCTGTTGCTGCCCTAATTAAATGAAACGTTTGTTCATAAGTTCCTCTCATCTGGAATAGGCTATCAGGTACCGGTATCAACTCAATTAATTGCACTAAATCAATGTCAACTTTCTGCAATTGCTTTCAGTACCTATGCTAATGTTATTGCAGAATATCGGTATGTTTTAGTGCATAACAATACTGTTTGAATGCTATACTGCAGGCAATGACGTCATCAAAAACTTGAAAAGAGGAATTTTTTGTGGGGGCAAAGGTATCGTAGAATGGAAGATCAGAAGCTGTGGCCTGGCTGCCTGGTGTTGGCAAGTGACTAGGAACTCGTTCAAAGAAAGGGATTAAACCAATAGGCCTAGTTAAAATGCGAAAATGTCTAAATTGGGAAATGTGTTTGAGTAAAGAAGTGTTGGCCTACTATAATTGCAATGTATGCTATCATCACTGACGGGGGTCTGGGGGCAGAGCCCCCAGCTGCTGGAGGCTATAGGGGTGTGGGGGCTAAGCCCCCAGCCGCTGGGCGATTTTAGTAATTCATTGGAAAAAAAAGTTATTTTGATACCATTGGATCACATTTCACATGTATTCAGAGCCATTTGAAAGTGCTAGATTTTTAACATTTGAAAGCCAATTGAAAATATTAAGTTGTTCTGTCCTCCTTTTGGGGAAGGGGAAGTACCGTAAAGTACATTGCCATCTGCAATATTTAAGCAGTAAATGTCGTAGCAATCCAGTCGATTATTTTTCTTAAGAGATTATTGTTTTGTCATGAAAACAGCCAGTTATAGAAGTACCGTACATACCGGCATACGAGCAAGGGGCGTAAGCCCCCTCAACTCAACAATTTGTTGTATAAGCATTCCCGTTACTGTAGTTAATTTTTTCAAAAGTATTTTGTTTCATAAAAACTGTCAGGGTGGAGGTTAATTGTTATTGAAAAGGAAAAGGCTTGGCGCACGTTCCGTGCGCGCATACATTTCGTAATTAAGGCTAAAAAACCTAACCCAAAGCACTAGCCTTAGCCCTAACCCTAATTCTAGCCCTAACCCTAACCCTAACCTAAACTCTAACCCAAATCTATAACTATAATAATCAAAATAAAAATTTCCGAAAACGAGTGACGTCATCGGAATTTTTGTTTATTTAACCGTGCACGTTCCGTGCGCCAAGACACTTCGTATTGAAAAATATACAATAGATAGTTACCTATGCCTACCAACGATGTTATTGCTCAGGCTGAGTTTCGATTGAGTTGGGCCTCTGGCACTTTGAGATTTTCGCAGTATTTTCTGACAAATACAGCTGAAGACCAAAAAAAGTCATATCTGAGCGAGGGGCCGCTAGCACTGAGCCATATCCGTTAAACGGGGTGACTGAGCCATACCCGTTAAACAGGGTGACTTTGATAAGATTTTCTGTTTAAGATTATCTGCTTTTCAACTCCTGTCCTCTAGGCTTCTCATAACTGGCCTATTGTAACACTCTTGGTCTCAGCTTCCAAGCCATGCACTACAACTTAATTCTGACCACAAGTATCTGAGATATTATGCAATCAATTAGCTATCAAAGTCACCCCTTCTACGAGGTGACTTTGGTGGTTGGTTTAAACCTAGTTATAGTTCAATGTATCCTCACTGATGAGGTGAGATTGATAAGTTTTTTATTTTTTAAAAAAATTGTAAGGTTTTTAGTAATGCTAAAAGTCTTTTAACATTTGTTTTGTTAGATCACAAAAGAAGCAGAATATAACCCGGAGAATTTAATACCCTGAAAAATAAAAATCTTTTTACCACAAATAAAACGGAGTAAAAAAATTTACTACAATGTCCTAAAAATGTCTGTCAGTGCAATTTCAAAAAAGACGGTTTTATAACAACATATCGCATTTGTTAGAGGGTGTTGTAGCCCATACAGCATGTAGTCGTGCAATATTTAAATTATTATCAAAGTCACCCTGTTTCACGGGTACTGTATCTTAAATTTGTTCCTGGTTATTGCATTACATTCATAAAAAGATTTAGCTATCAACTTTTAGGATAAAAACGCTTACACTCGGGTTATATCTTTAAATTGGTTGGCAAACATTAAATTAAAGGGGCCGGGCCCCCTGAAACAATATTATTGTTGGGGGTTGGCAAAAATTAAATTGAGGGGGCCCTGGCTCCCTAAATTATTATTATTGTTGGAGGCCTATTTAAATTGGGGCTAATTATAGGTACGTGACTATAAATTTTTATTTTTGTCCAAATTTCTTAATTTTAACTTCTTTGGAAAGAACTTTTAAACAGAAGCTCTACAACGCAAAAATTTTAAAAATTGATTAAGAAATAAAAAAGTTATGGCCAAAAAATGATCAAAAATTTTGGTCCAAGCTTTACCATTGAAGTCAATGTAAAGCAACAATTTTCGTAATGCTACGAGACAAGTATAATCCTCGTAGTATAATCCTTGTAGTGCATATGACTCATTGAATTTAAAACCAGTCCAAGAATTAAGAACTGTCCCTGACTGCGGCGTCAAAATGACGAAACCACGCTTCATACTTCAGTGCGCTCGACCGTAAAAAACTTCACGCAAACGCACTTTAGCGAATGACGTATTATCAGTTTGGCGCGTCGTTGCGGAGCGTGATTACAGCTAAAGTTTGAAATTGAAATTGTAAAAGGGGGTTTTGTGCGGGCAAAATTTAACATCATGAGCATCGTTATTTTTTATTCAAATTTGGCTGAAACGTAGTTAAGTGAGTATTCTACGAGTCCATGGCAGTTTGAAGATCGTTCGTGAGCATCTTCATAAACTATTTCAAAGATAAACATTTTGTTTATTTTTAAACTCAATAAAATTACACTTTTTAGGAACAAATTCTAAAAATAAAAACAGCGTCAGACAGAGCAGATATTCGTCTACCTAAGTACCAATTTTCGTAGAAATTAAAGCACTTTTAGATACTTTTTAGCAAGTTTAAAATAAACTGCTTGTGAAAAGTGCCGTAAAAAACGTGTTCAGCAATGGCGATCAAAAAATTGCCAGACAGAGACGCGATACGCGCGTGCCTACTTATTAAGTATCGTATTATTGTAGGGGGGCCATTTAAATTGGTTGGCAAAAATTAAATTGAGGGGCCCGGGCCCCCTGGATCAATATTATTGTTTGGGACCCATTTAAATTGGGGGCCATTTAAATATTATTGTAGGGGTTCCATTTAAATTGGTTGGGTAAAAATTAAATTGAGGTGGCAGGGGGTCCCCTGAATCAATATTATTGTTAATTATTGTTGTATGCGTGTATTGTTGTATGCAGAGAGGATAAAAGAAACCGAAACTGAAAAAACAATAGTCTTTTCTGTGACATTTTTATAATTGGTAGCATTTCAATTGTGGGCAGTGGTGTCGCTAGGGGGGGGGGCGGCGGCCTACCCTGGGACCCGGGTGTCACCATTTTGGGCTGGAACCATAAGTCCACCGATTTGTGGTAAATACCTTACTTTTTTCACTTTGTTTTGTCGTCCCCATCTTCATTTGGACTGAAAACCAACTGATTTTTAAGCAAAGACCTTTTTTTTTTTTTTTGGTCTTCACATACTTTTGGAGCAAAAACCCACTTATTTTGCACTGAAGACCTTTTTTTTTGGTCTTCACTTATTTTTGGTATGAAAAAGGGTGCCACCACAAAATCCCACCCCGAATGCCACCATTTTTAGCAACGCCTCTGATTGGGGGGGTCTGGACCTCTCCCTGCTACACCTATGACCTGAGTAGCCTAACAGTAGCAAGCAAAAAAAAAGAGTAGTAAGTTGACTTAAACAGTAAATTTTTATTATCTGTTTACTAAATCTGACTTAAAAGTTAAAACTAATATTGTCTTGAAAAGGGGATGTGTGTAATAACACATGAAACAAGTGCATCTTGAGGGAGGTGGTACATAATGTAATGACACTTTAAACAAGTGCATAAACTTTTTGTCATAATTTGCTATAGTTTTTCACCATTGAATTTTTTCTGCACGCGATAGGTCAAATGGGGGAGCCCCCAGAAGTGGGGGGCCCCTGTGCATTTGCACACTTTGCACATTCCTAAGGCCACTACTGAATGGGGGGATATATACCCCCAATAATTTGACTTTATCTCCCCAATAGTTTGAGTATGGTCTATATCTGCATCTCCCCCAATAATTTGACTCAACCTACGTTGAGGTTTTCATCATTAATTTCTTGCACCATTCATTCATTATACTGGTACAAACCAGTTTGCAGTGATAATACTGCATGAGTTTTACAGAAAAAGTGAAGAAAGTAGCTTTTTTTTGTGGCACATAATAAGCTGCTGCAGCCTCATAGGTCTATTAATTATTGCTGTTTGCAATTTTCAAATATTTTTTGATCGCAGCTTCGTAAGTGCACATGATTAGATTAGACTGCAAAATGTAACTTCCAAAGTACAAAAAGATCTAAGACCACCATAGCAATACATATTTTCTTACAATCAGCTCAACAAATTCATTACATGTTCTAGAAGTAAATAAATAAAAAATGTAAATTACACTCAAAATGTTAACAAATTAATGAATTTTATTAACTTAATGCAGGTATGAAGTTTGTTAACGGACTAATGGTTAACAAAGGTAACGTTTTGCATTCACTTGCCCACTTATGATTAAAACTATCACTGATATTAGAAACAGCAAGTAATTTGTTTGCGGTTTCAGCCAAATCATTTACTCATTAATCAAAACAGTATCACGTTTAGAACTAGCAAAACTGATCTTTTTGTAAAAAACAGCATTTAGTTTCCGTAACTCGATCTGCTCGTGCAATTAATTCGATAAGGCCACATTCCATGCCTGTGACAATCATCTGCCTGACATTTGATGGTAAAAAAAAGTTTTTTCAAAAATCTAAAAAAGTTTTTTCAAAAGATGCAGAGAATAACCACTTTCAATTAAATGTCTAATAAGGTCCAACATTTCAGAAGGTGTGCAGTCAGCTAATTCAACACTAAATATTAATTGATGTTTTAACATTTGAGGGAGAAAAACTTTGGATGATCTCCTGCTTCAGGTCTTTGTATTGCTTCTGCTCATCCTTATGAGCAAGAACATAACGTAACTTTTGCATATGGTTTATATCCAAAGCGACAATGACCAACTGATATTCATCAATCTCGTTAGAAACGCGTTTTTAAGCAAACAAATTTTTGGTGGCAGTGAACCACAACATACAGTCTGTCAAATCAAATTTTGGCAGTGTTATATTCATTAGATTAGAATGCTTGTTAAATAGTCGCCTTCTGGGTTCATCGTCATTGTTGTAGTTCTCGTGAAATTGAAAATCATGTTAGTATCGGTGATTTCTGATCAAAGGCTCAACTCGATACTGATCACATTTGACATTTCTGAAGCTCACTCTTTCTCCTCCGGTTCCTGACCTGCTGTCATTAATTAAATTAGAGAAATTCTTGTTTACTGCTCAGCTCAGACTCAATACTGTTGATTAAACAGCTCGGACTCGGGACTAGGGTTGTACAAAGTAGAATAATGCAGTATTCTAGAATAATTCTAGAATAGACATTTTGAATCTAGAATTTTGAATCCTATTCTAGAATAACTTATGGCAAATTATGACAGTACAGCTTTATTGCAAAAATTAAAAAAACATAATCCTGACTCCTGACTAAGTTAGACAACTGTCACTTCTTGAATGTGTGCACGCTTGCTTGAGTGCAATGCACTATCAATGAAATGCGACTAGACAGTTAGGTTGCTTAAAATTGCATAATACGCACCACTCTTCGCGCTTTGGCAGTGCTTTCGAAGATTTTTTTCGAATCCAATTACTCGATAAAAAATGCGTTTTGAAATTTGTTTCTCCGGAGATTCGAATCTCAAGGATTCGAAATTCTACTTTGTACAACCCTACTCGGGACCTGCACTCATTGATTAAATCAGAGAAATTCTTGTTTACTGCACAGCTCGGACTCGGGACTGTTGATTGCATGCCTCTTCCTCGAGCTATCACTTGTCTGTTGTGTAAAATGTTGCTCATTCTTTCCTCACACTTGGCACCAAATGTCGTGTTTTTGTCTCTTGGTAAAATTTAAGTTTGTTACTCTCTCTAGGTTGTTTCAAACACATCTAATATTCAACTGCTTCGAATGACTTTATTGGTCAGAGCATAATAAAATGAACCAGCAAACATCTTGGAACTACCAAAATTTTGGGAAGTTTGTAAATTTTGGAATGAAGAAAATTCAGGAATATCAGACGTATTTAATTGATCAGGCTGCCGAAAATTGACAAAGTTACCTTGAAGAAAACAAACACCAATAAGTTACGTGCTATTCCATGAACTAACTATAAAGATTAATGGAAACGAAACGATAGCAGTAGAAGTCAAGTGAGTTCTATCTCTCTGGAAAATTTTCAAACTTAGTTTCTTAAAAGCTTAGAATAACATACACTTCAATTTATTACTGTAATTGCCTCATTGCTACTACCTACTGTGTGTTCTCGAGCTAGCCACTAAAATGCTGCACAAATTATTGCTGCAAAAGATTTCATAACAAACAAACAAACAGCAAAGAGTAGGTTTCCGAAAATAGATTTAAAATATTAGTTTTGGGTGAAACAAGCGCAAATCTTGGGCAATTTGATTGCAAAGGGCGCCAAACCTCTACAGGTGAATTTATACGGTATTCGTTTTTGTGTGTTTTTTTAAGGTTTTGTTTCTCCATGAAAAAGTACAGGTATATATGTGCTTTTTTGCTTGCATTTTATAAGCCCACAACTGCACTAAGTAGACTGTTGCTTGTTACATATCTGATATTGATAAAATTTTGCGTATGAATGATGAGAGCTCTATTTCAAAATAAGGCTCACCAATATGCCTGAACCTCTATACAAAAAATGTTTTTTGAAAACTTCTGTCCTTTATGATTGTGACAGTCTGGTTAGTGCAAATGTGGACATATAAAAATGCTGATGAAAATGTACATACTTTTCAATGAAAAGATGGTGCCCATGAGGGAAGCCCCTCTGCCCTGGAGATATTTAACTAGTATGATACTAAATCAACAAGCAGCTTAGCTAGCAGCTAGGCTGCTATATTTTGTGGGTAGGCTTTTATGACACTTGACAGACATATTGTGTTATAGCTCATGGGGTGGTTCATTTATTTTTTGGGAAAGGGCTTGGTTCACATTCCGTGCACGCAGACATTTCAAAATAAAGCCTGAAAAAACTAACCTTAAGCTCTAACCCTAACTGCCTATCTAAACTCTACCCAAACCTATAACTCTACTAATCAAAATAAAAATTTCAGAAAATGAGTGACGTCACCGGAGTCTTTGTTTACTTAACTGTGCACTTTCCATGCGCCAAGTCACTTTTTATTTTTTTATTTAACAAGACATTTTTACATGGTTGAAGGGCCTGTCAATCTTGAGATAGCCTACAATCAATCACAATCAGCAACACAATTTATTTAACCAAGTAACTCAGAATAGAAAAAGCATTACTAAGTCATATTATTGTAGCGCACTTGTAAGGATGTCGCAACATAAAAACACTACAAAGATGTCTATAAAAGTCGCAACATACTGTAAAGTCAGAAGTGAATTATCTGATCACTAGTAAGAAGGCTGCAAATGGATCTCGCATTCTTCAAGTCAAGCAGCCACTTTTTGAAAATGATGTTATTGGGGCATTAATGATAATGACACAACCTATAATGACTAAACGATATGGAGCATCAGGAAGCCAACCAAATAATTAATAACAACTAATTAGAAATTAAGTCGTTTTTTGGGGGGAGGACTTAATAGCAAAAGGAATATTATTCCAGATTTTGACTCCCTTATACATTAAACTTTTTTGCAATCGATTAGTGGAATACCTAGCGATCTCAAGAGTAAGTATGGCTGCATGGGCAGTTGATTGCTCTGGTGATTCGTGTGGATATTTGACTAGGCTTTACTAAGAGGGGCAATAGTTGTAGAGGAAGATGGAAGTGAAGGTGGCAGTGAACAATTTTGGCAGTCATGTTTAACCAAGTTTGATAGTTTGAGTACATTTCATTGAGAGTGGAAAGTAGTCACTTGATCTTGATATTTGCCATTAGCAACAATTTTTCAACCAGCACATACCTCTGGCTCTCCCATTTCTGGATATGTTGGTTGAAAAATCTTTTTTCGAATTCACCACCTCCATCTACCGGAAACCTACATTCACTGGTCAATATCTTCCCTGGAATTCCTTCTGTCCAAAGAAATGCTTAACTAACTTAATCTTGCCCTTAACTTACCAGTAGGGATAGGCATTTCAGACTAGTTGGCTATTCCAGAATTATTCCGAATTACTAAAACCGAATCCAGAATACCGAATTCTATTCTGGTTTAAATTAACTTAATTTGCTGAAAAAGTGAACAACCAGTCAACCACCACCGATATCCAGAAAAAAATTATTCAACGATTTGCTGAATTAAAGCAGCACTTTATTGCAGTGCATGGCATTGAGTGCTAAATTTATAATTTTGGCTACCTCGTTTGAGGGGAACCCCTCTATTTTGGTGCCCCTAAATTTTGTCAAATTTTATCTTTTTTTCATATTTGCCTACCATGAAAATTTCATGAGTCTAGAGAGAGTGGTTAAAAAGTTTGAATTTTGGTGGCCATGTTTAGGGGATCTTGCATTTTGGTACACCCCCAAATTTTGTCAAATTTTATATTTCCTGAATTTTGTCAAATTTTATATTTCCTGAATATTTACATACCATAAAAATTTTATGCGTCTAGTTTAAAAGGTTAAAAGGTTTGAATTTTGGAGGGCTTGTTTGGGGGGGAAACCACATCGTGGCACCTCCGATTTTTGTTAGGTTTACTTTATTTTTTAATATCGACCCATTTCGTAAATTTGATCCATCTAGCTGCAACAGTTAAAAAGTTCAAAATTTTGGAGGACCCAATTGAGGGAGATCCCCCAACCCAGCTCCCCCTATTTCACTTGCACACTAGTCCTCCCTGATATCTTCAATCGCTCAAACTTTGAATAGTGCATTTAGCCGTTTAAAAGTTGATGGCATGGGAAGGAAAAGAAAAAAGAAACAAAACAAGAAAAATAGTATTCAAGTCTGGATCAACAAACATAACCAAAAGAAAGGTGGTTGATAGTAGGGATGTGCCGATTAATCGGCATTGGCAAGTATCAGCAATTATTTTGGAATCAGCATCAGTAAAATATTGCTGATTCTTTGAGCATAATCCATTGCTAGTTTTTTCTGATCAGATCATTTTACATTTGAATTTTTTACCAGATAGAAACAATTTTCTTTTCACCAAAGCGTTGACACATGTTACGAGAGGAAAAATTACAAATCATAAAAGAAAAAATGAAACAAAGAAGGTTTTTTTGCAAGAGCATTGCTTGTTGTTTTGCTCAGTTGCTTATTGCGCAACAAGATTTTGCTTTCAGTGTTAACACCTACTTGTTTGACAAGCGTCGCTTTCATCTAAACACAACTTCACTTAAAATAACTTTGTCCAGCATATATATAAAAATTATATAGTAGTCAAAAATCGGCATTGGCAAAAGTTTTGGTATTGGCACATCCCTAATTGATAGTTTGCTAAAAAATCATAAACCATTTTTGATCAATATCTGCAATTACAAAGATATATCGGTTCAAACTCGTTAACTTTTTGCCCGTTTTTGGCCTTTAAAATTTTGATCAAGTGACTAGGTGCCCCCAAACTCGGTTAGTATAAAGCATTCATAAGCAACCCACTTTGTGTCCAAATTTCAGCTTTGCACGTCAAGTGGTTGTTTGAGTTATAAGAGAATTACCAGTAACAAATTTTCAAGCGAAAAATAGCCCTTTTTTGTTTTTTTCGTGTCTTTCGAATTTTTTGTATAATTCTCAATTCACGAATTTTTTGTATAACTCTCAATTCACGATCACGTGACCTAAAATCCCAAAAATTGGTTTGCATGACACTTTCATTAATTCTTACGTTGAGTCTAAATTTCAACTTAGTAGGTTTTACCGTTTGCTAGTTATACGCAAATCAATCCTCATCTGCTAAAACTTGTGAACAAAAACAAAGGTACTACGCGCCAAGTCCCAATTAACTTCAAACAATTTTTACCAACGTAATTTTGTTAATTTTAAACTGGTTTCAATTATCCGGTTTATATTGCAGTTTGAATTCCGGATAGTTTGGGATTCGGATCCTTCTGGATTCGGTATTCTGAAATGCCCATCCCTACTCACCGGGCTCTTGCCATCTGTTCTGAAAGTTTGTAATCTGAACTAGACAACATCAAGTTTATTTTACAGACTAATGGATACCCTGGGCATGTTATCAAGTCATTTATGACTAAGAAAATCAAGTAATTTCACGCTCTATCTAAATATGGACCCGAAAAATGTTCCGTCTGTCTACGTCTTCCATGGCTCGGTTTTGTTTCTTCCTGATTTGAAAAGCAAGTAGAATCTGCTGTCAAACATAGCTTTTCCACTGTGGAACCACGTGTTGTTTACTCTACCAACGAACTTCTCTTTGCTACCAATAAGAATGTCCTGGCTGCTTCACAGAAAAGCAATGTTATTTATCAATTCTCATGCCACTGTGACAGTCGGTATGTAGGCTGTACTTTCCAGAGGCTGCTGGACAGAATTAAACAACATGTCCCCAAATCTATCCGTTCTTGCTCTTTTTCCCAAAAACACTTACTTCCTGCTGGTCAAATTTTCCACCCAGACTAATACTCAATCTCCTACTTATGATTTATCCATTGGACTTCATGTTTTACAAAATAAATTCTACCTGTGCTCATCATTGTGATGACAGTAGATTTTCTGTTTTTGCTTTTTCATCTTTCTTGCACCTTTCCATTTATTTACTTTTGAAGTTACTTTCATCAAAACTTCAACTCGTCCTTTGCCGACAAAAAGGATTTGTGTTCAGCCTAAAAGATTGTGTGCTAATGGCGCTCTCTCATTTGTATTTTTTCTGCCAATCACGGCTCGGCTTTTTCCTATAAATAACTGCTTCTTTTTCTGTGCTCTCCATTCTGATGATTCTTCTTGACAAGTGTTGGATAAAAAGCTTTGAAGGTATGAACATTTTAATCAAGTTGGTCATTGTTGAATTTATGAAAGAAAAGGACTTGTACTATGCAGAAGTGCGAAAACCAAGTTTTGAAAAGTATTGCTTTTTTTCTAATCATGTGGTAAAGTTGACTCACAAATATAACAGTCGGCATTCATCTACTGTAAAACCTCTGTTTGATTACCACCTCTGTTTGAGCTCCACCTTTAATAGAACGCCACTAAAAAACGGGTTAAAAAATAGAGCGCCACCCTCTAATTGAATGCCACAATAGGCCGCCACCTTGACATTCATTAAGCTAATTAGTAATCAGATGTTTCCTGCATCACTGAAGCATCATGCCATGTATTGGTCACGCATCGAACGTGAAATTGTTCAACAACTCGATGTTAATGCAGAAGGTGTTAAAAATGACGAGAACGGCTACAAAAACGACGCTTTTTTTGATTACTTACCAGTAACTGTGTTACATTTGATGTTTTTCCTTCTCTAGATGTTAGATGTTAACTGTGTTAGATGTTTTTTTTCAATAATTATTAAATTTATTTTTCCAAAATTCTGACCTGCTAGTTGAAGAATAGAGTGCCACCCTCTAGTTGAACACCACCTTCAATAGAACGCCACTATAAGGAAAGGGTTGAAAAATAGAGCACCATGGCACACAAGTCAGTCTATGACTTTTGGTGCTGCCGATTAGGCACGTGGACTTTTATGTGCCGAGACTTTTAGGCGCCATAGGTAAAAAGTTTTTTTTCAGAAAAATTGTTTTTCGAAAAAACGTGCTTAAAAATTTTTTTTTCAAATATCGATAACAAGTTTTTTTTTAAAAAACAATAATTTTTTTAAGTTTTGTTTTCAAAAACGTATTTTTGTTTTAAATAATAGCGTTTTTCAAAAAAAAAAGTTTTTCAAACAAAAAAGTTTTACTTCGATTAAAATGTTAATATTTTCAAAGCTTTCCATCCTACACTTGTCAAGAGGAAGTTGTCAGAATAGCGAGTGCTGGAAAACAAGCAGCTGTAGGAGAAAGTTGAGCAGTAATTGGCTGGAAAAGGATTGATGAAAGACCGTCCATTTATGTACAACCTCTAAGTTGAAAACAAATTCTTTTTGTCGGCTGAGGGCGGGGTTAGAAGCTTTGATAAAAGTGACTTCAAAAGCAGATAGATGGAAGGAGAGCGAAAAAAGTTTTACAAAAAATTGGTTTCTCGTATTTTTTTCAACAATGTCATTTTTATCAAAATTTCTTACCTTAGCTGACAAAAAGAATTCGTTCTCAACTTAAAGGTTGTACTCAAATGACACTCTTATCATTAATTCTTTTCCAGCCAATCACTGCTTGGCTTTTTCCTATAGCCGCTCGTTTTCCTGCGCTCTCTATTCTGACGATACCTCTTGACAAGTGTCAGATAAAAAGCTCCAAAAATATTAACATTTTAATTGAAGTAATACTTTTTTGTTTGAAAAACTGTTTTTGAAAAAAGCTTTTATTTAAAAGAAAAATACTTATTTTGAAAAAAAAAATTAAAAAAATTGTTTTTTTTTTCGAAAAAAACTGTTGTTTGATACGAAAAAAAACAAACTTGTTTGTGAAAAAATTACTTTTTGGTGAAAAAAAATTTATTTGAAAAAATTTTTTTCTGAAAAAAAATTTTGAAATTTTTTTTTACTTTTTGGGCCTAAAAGTTTCGGCACATAAAGGTCCAGAGCCCGTATTACGATTTCTTCTCGGTTAGCTTCTTGCATTGAAAAGCATTGAGTCATTCCGCTAAGTCAATTCGAGCTATTATGAAGTTTATATAGCGA
This sequence comes from Trididemnum nubilum, assembly GCA_963965965.1. Classification (NCBI taxonomy): domain Eukaryota; kingdom Metazoa; phylum Chordata; class Ascidiacea; order Aplousobranchia; family Didemnidae; genus Trididemnum; species Trididemnum nubilum. The sequence goes on along the minus strand of OZ014476.1, from coordinate 26,256,277 downwards.
TAAAACTCGCTCGAAAAACGTCAAAACTTTCCGAGCGCTTAATTGTGCTTGGTAAGCGTCTGGAGTTGCTAAAAGCAAGGCAAAAGAATGGCAGCGCTTTAATTTTGGTCGAGAGTGGCAGCGCTTTATTTTTGGTTGAGAATGGCAGTGTATTTCGCTTTTGCGCAACAACGAAGATTGCAAAGGTTGCAAATTTCGTTTTACGAAGATTGTAAATTTCGTTTTAAGCCATGCTAAATATTTCCGAAAGCAGCAAAAAATAGTCCACAAGCATTGGTGTAAAAAGTACTCGAAAAGTGTGATCAAGTAAAAGTTTTGTTACTTGAACGAAAAAGTACTTGAAGTAAAGAACAAAGCATTGGCCAAAAAGTACTTGAATAAAAGTAAAAAGTAATGGTTTTAGAAGTACTAAAGTACAAGTATTTCTGAAAGTGATTAAGCAATTATTCAATCGTAAAACTGTTGTGTGACGACTACGTTCACATCACAACCACATAGTGCTTGGTCTTTTAACCCCTCACTCTCTCAAGAAGTCATGAATTACTAATTGATACAAGTTTTTGTTTTTGTATTCAAATCAAAAAGAACAACAACAAAATTTCGAGATTTGAAAATCCTGTCGCGCAGATTTTACTTGAAATCATTTCAAAACTTTTTTGCTAACTTAAATTAATTGAACATTATTGCCGGAAGAAAACATCATCGTTCTGACCAATCTGTGCTTCAAATTTAAAACTACAATACTTTGTACTTTTCTGAAGCAAAATTCTACTAAGTAGCGTTTTGCTTCACTTTAGAACTAAAAAGTAGAACGTATCCAAAAATATAATTACTTAAGCAATATAATTTACTTTAAAAGTGGAGCTACGTTCGTTACTTGATACCTCTGTCCACAAGCATGTCAAATCAATGACCTTGTGGTTTACGGTTAGCATCTAATGTTGCAAAATTGTTGCCGCCTAGACTTGTCGTGCAAAAAATCGATTAAAATTGTTACTGTTTCAAATTTCCCTCTAGAAATTCGAAGCATTCCTTAAAACTCTAATGTAGTTCCACGTTTTTCCACTAGAAGTTACACGCATCCTTGAAAAATGTGACAAAAGCTTCGCATTTTTACATTAATTGCACGTGTCTGAAGCGCCGCAGCGTTTATATGAGCTCGCTCGAGTATTGTTGCACCGAGACAAAATCATAATAGCATTTTGCTTTTCGAGCGATCTCGCTCGAAAACAGCTCGTTAATTCAAGTCGAGAAGTCTCGTTATCTCTAAACTTCATAATACAAGCACAGGTGTCTAAAAGTCAGAATGGAAAATGGTCTAAAAGTCCCAATGCAAAATTGGCGATGCCAAATTGTCCGTGCCTAAATGCCCGTTCCTAAAAGTCGCGGTCCTCACATAAATAGAGGTTTAATGGTAATCAAAATTACTTTCTTCCACCAAAAAGAACAGAAGTCGGCAAAAAGTCTTCATTAATTGGACCTTACATTTGGCAAAAAATACCATTAGAATTAAAGGGATTACCATTATCTAAATTGAAGATACAACTGCAACAACATTTTATTAATAAGTACCAGTATTGAGCTAAGTCTTGATATGACTTAGTCCTTAGTGATAGAGTTGTTATCTGGCATTTGCATCACTGGGTTGCTATAGAACATAGCTCTGAAACTGCATTTCTCATTTGTGTTTAGTAATCATGCTATAATATATTTGTGATTGTGTGTATATGTGAATTACTGGTAGGCTATGATTTTTATTAATTACTCGACTTCAATTAATAAACTGACAGCTATGCACTCTTACACTTAGATAGAAACATATTTAAACTGTATTTTCTTATTATGTTAATTACATTAAATTATATAATAGTGTCCAAAATCAACTGAACTAGGGCACTATCGTACTTTGTTGTTAGTAGTGTATTTTAGTTGTCTGTGAATAAATACACAAATGTGTAAGGTGGCAGTGAGTCTAGAAGACCGTATGGTCACTTCCAGTGTTTTCTAGTGCAGCTGCATACACAAAGGAAGACTACTTACATGAATCCTGTTAAGTATATGACTTAACTATTAAATATTTGTTATTTCGAATTGGAACGACCGACGCTCGCATCGCGTGTTTCTTTGTTTTTACTCGGCCATTTTCCAACTAACAAGTGCGAAATTTCAGACTTTTGCTTATAACTCGAGAACGGTTCGGTGTAGCTACATGAAATTTTGACAGGAGTTTGAGATTAATGAGTTGTATGTTTGTACCAAATTTCGAGGCAATGGGTCACGTGACTTTGGTGTTAGAACTCGAAAACCGCCCAGCAAGTTTGGCATAAAAAGCGGTCTCAGTCAAAAACAGCTTAAGTACGGCAAAAAATATTTCATATGGTTGTATGTCGTAAGATACCCTTTCATCCCAACCAACCCACTTTTGGCTGCAATGAGGTTTATTTTTTTATCCTTTTTTTTCTTCCTAAATTTTGTACGCTCTTCTTCTAAACCACAAAACATCGAAATCTAATTTTTGTGTAAAGTTGTTGAGCTGCAAACAATTTTTTTGGGGCAACTCCACTGGGAACCCCCCCAAAATGGGGCCCCAATAATCAATTTTGTGAACAGTCAAGCTAGGGTGCTAGTTCTTTTTGCTATCAGTAGATATTTAACTGACAGATATTTTGACATAGTTTGGGAGTGCCACCCCCCTGGGGACTTCCCCAAATAGATCACCCCAAAAATCAATTTTTTGAATGGCTCAACTTGGGTGCCAGTTTGTGTTGGTATCAGCAGATATTTAACAGATAAATATTTTGACATACTTTGGGAATGCCACCTTCCCAAATGGACCCCCAAAAATCAATTTTTTGAACGGCTCAACTTAGGGTGCCAGTCTGTTTTGATATCAGCAGATATTTAACACACAAATATTTTGACATAGTTTGGGGTTGCCACCCTACCTGGGGACCCCCCCAATTAGACCCCCAAAAATCAAGTTTTTTAACAGCTCAAGCTCGGTTTTGATTTTTAAGCAAAGATCTTTTTTTTTTGGAGATCACTTCCGCATTGTGTCCTTGGTCCTTGGCCTCGAGCATTTCTGTCCTTGGCATCGAGAAGGTCAGTCCTCGGAAGGGCTGTTCTTGGCCTAAAATTTTTTTCGTCTCCTTGGCCTCGAGCTTTGTGTCTTGACTCCACCTCTGCTTAAGGGCGCCATAATCAGTTCTGGCGCCCTAACCAATTTCTGATTTTGTTCAAGTTTTGCTTTAACGGAGATACAAGCGCCAGATTCTTGCTTTTAGTGTTTGAGACATTCATGTCAAAAAACATATTACCCCATAGCAAAAACTTTCTAAGCCTATATCTCCATTCTTTTAATGCTCAAACATTGCCATTTGCTTGAGACTAACTAATTCCATTTGGAATCGGGGCAATTTTGAACAGATGTTTTATGCAGATGCCAGAGGTGATGAGAGGCAGGTGATGGACTTGTGAGAAGGAATTTGAATAAGATTGAAAGTGGTTAAGTTATTAATTGAAACTTAAAAAAAAGAATATGTTGAGAATATTACGGGCTATTATTTTTCTTAAGATGATCTTTCAAATTCTTTGCTCAGTTTATTATTTTGGACTTGCCAGTTGCCTGTTTCTATTGATTCTATTCCCTAACATTCTCTTTTGAGGCAGAAGAAAATTTTGGTACCAATGTCATGAGGGTCTATGGATCAGAGCATTTGTACTGTCCACATCAAAATCTTTCAGGTCATCTTTTTTGTTACTTGTGGTAGCCTTAAAGATTTGCTAAGTATTTAAACAAGTTTAATTAGAGTACGAAGGTTTGAAATTTATCCAGAAATTAATACTTGGCTACTTAAATGATTCCACTCAAACTTATTGAGGCAAACAACTTCTGAATACCGGAGAAGACATATAGAAAATATACGATGTATAATTGACTTGCACACTGTCTTCCCAGTTTCTACAATGCTCAATGGACATGGGCCCCCAGTTAACGCACAAGAAGTTCAGTTAAAAATAAGAAACTAATACAGGCTGATTTCCCCTAATGGGGTTTGTCACGTGGGGTAGAAACTAAACAAGAACAGTAAAAGACCACAATAAACCACCAAGATTTCCCCCCCCTCGCACCGAAAGCTCTGTGGCGAGCGCAAGTCCAGGTTATTCCACTAGTGTTAACCGTGGTACGCACCAGCCAGGGTCGATGGTGCGGAGCCGCGGCTGGTACAAAACGCTGTAAGCATCAACTGTGGACTGTGGAGGCTGAGCATCTTAACCAAACACTGCTGATGCGCTACTGCGTGTCTGTCAAACGTAGTGAAAACACTGTTAAAATTTCAAACACTGTCTTAGATACAAAGCGACATTTTACGTCACAGTGATCAACGAATTTGCGTTAAATGTGGTTTTATTAGGTTGATGATTTCTTGGTTTACTTGGCTTTGTGTCGACATTTTTGTACAATTTTGGTTCTGTGGTTGAGAGTGTAAACCGGATTTCCTAGTAGTATCGCAATTTTTTCTTCCAAACAAAGGTTACATTTGTTAGAGCTGTTATGATAGTGCCGCGCTCATCTAGTGATGTGTAATATTGCATATACGATAACATATGACTACTCTCAAATTTTCGCTGTTCATGTGCAACCTGTAAACTTCAATTTTTCTCCGAGATATTTTGCATGTACAGTTTTTTATCGAAAACGAACAAATTTAATCCGGTTCCTGTATAGTTTTCCAAAATTTTAAAATAAGGACCACCCTACTGTGTATGCAAGGCCCAATCACCAAAGTTTCATTTCTTGAGAAGCTTTGTGAACAGTGCCAACTACTGTGAACTGCTGAAACAGGTCAAAAAAGACATGCCGAACAAACGTAGGGGTCATCAGTCAAAAGTAGTCATAATCTTGCATCATGACAATGCAAGGCCTCACACAGCAGTCCAAACGGTGCCGACCATCAACAACCAGGGCTGGGAACTGCTCCCTCATCCCCCTTACAGCACAGACCTTGCCCTTCAGACTTTCATTTGTTTGGTCCCTTGTGTTATCATTATCTGTTTTAGTTGGGCTTCGAACGCACATATATAGTTCTTAGTTTTGCAGCAACAAAAAAGCATTTGCCTGCACCTTGTGTATACTTTACTCGGCGTCATTTTTGCACAGCTTTAATACCGCATTTTCCGGCTAATAAGCCGATTTTCTGGACCTAATTTTTTTAACGAATTTTCTGGGGTCGGCTTATTCCGCGACTACACCTTGAACCAGACAATATTGGAGATTAAAATGTCACTGCACGTCAATTCACAGCTTTTTCCACTATTTTGCACTTTGTCCCACCTATTTACACTTTGCACTACCATATTTTGCCCTCTGCACGATCGGTATCGCGTTTGCATGGGCAATTAAAATGGATAAACTTCGCTTTTTTTGCTTCAAATTGCCACAAAACATAGTAATGCCAGGCGCCGGATTAATCTGGCGCTGCGCCGTGCTGATCAAATTTTCTGCCTCGGCTTATTGGGCAGTAACATGGTAAAACTCTTATTTTGAGAGCAAAAAGTTGGTCTCGGCTTATTCGACAAATCGGCTTATTAGCCGGAAAATACGGTAATTATTTTTTCACGCTTTTGCACGGTTGCTAATTACTTCAGCACCGTATTACCTGTTTTACGCATTTGAATTTTAGTTGTCTGGTCATTGAACATATTTTTTGCAAGAAAAGACTTTGCAGTTTTTTAGTTGTATTTTTATTTTTCCGGGGAACTTTTGGTTAATTTTTGCCACGTCGGTTTTATTTTAACTTACAGTATATCCCCGCATATAAGCCGAGTTTAAAACTAAAAAAAAAAGTTGCCAAACTAAGGAGTCGGCTTATATGCGCATAACTCGGATCGCATTCGAGCAAAATGACATTATGCCAACTTAATTGCAACAACTACAACTCAAACCATGCTCAATGCAACAATACCCGCACAAATCGCCTTTTTTCTGTTCTTTTCTCCTTTTCTGTCGTGATAAAGAGCGTCCACGTACACACACAAAGCAGCATCTGCACTTGGACGCTGTTGTGCTATTGGTTTTTTCAATCACATGATAATAACAAGCTGTGATTGGTTGGTCATACACAAAAAAATAATGGCTATCATTTTCATTTATTATTTTTTGCAACCTTTTAATGTGGTAGGGTGCGTATGTCACGTTAGATTTGTAGGGTCGGCTTATATGTGGATTTTATAAAATCACCGTTTTGGGGCTGTTTTTCTTGAGTTGGCTTATATGCGAGATAGGCTTATATGCGGGGATATACGGTAACTAAATAAATTTTGATTCAGTTCTTTTTGTTGAGAAATTGTTTAGTAGAGTCGGAGCGGTGAAAACCTGGACATTCCGTCTAGGACATATTCAACATCACGTTATGGGTCATTCTGTAACATAAGAAAATTAACCATCTACTGCAAAGAATCAACTCTATTCGTGAACTGTAGTACCAGTGGTCATTCCTTGGTACCTTTCTGCTTGAACCCCTGCATCAGCTGAGCTGCCATCAGCGCTCACTCTATTGTCGTCGATTTCTGATATGGATTTGCAACCATTTTTGCTGTTGTTTGGCTGAGTTGTTGATTCTGTTTCCAGCGCCTTCCTTTCATCGTCATTCAATGATTCGACTTTAACAACTTTGCTTTGAGTTGCGACACCAGCGCTCATCTTTACCGTGAATCGTTGCATTGGCATTTTCCATTGGTCGTTTGCTTCTTTGAGTCGCATTCAATCTGCTATCCACTTATCCATCTTGTTGATTGTCGTATTTTCATTCGTGGTCATTGACTTTGCGCCTTTCTGTTCAAGCAAGAAATCCGTTTTTCAATTCCATCATCGAACTGCAACCTTAATCTTGATCATTTGTTCATCGGACAACATATTGTGCCAAAACGCTAAAGAAATCTGCATTGAATTACATAGGTGGGCAGTACCGCGTTACTTTCTTGGTATCGGTACCGTCGGTACTTTTGTGGTACCGGTACCGCGGTACTTTGCTATTTTTTGGCGGTACCGGTACCTTAGTTTTGTTTTATTTTTTAGTAGGGATTTGAAGAAGCTAATTAAAAACTTCAAACGTTGTAAAAATGCTTGCGAATAAACTGGATAAACAACAGATCTTTTTTCTTAATTTGGTGTTTAACTGTTGGTCTTACTTGCTACTACCACTGCAGGGCTTAGCGTCAGCAGTTTGCTGGCCCATTTGAAAAATTGATGTTTTCTTGCAATGGCAAAAGGATGCATTACCAGTATTCACGCACCAGCGAAACAAAAGTAAAACCGCTAAGCAAAAATTGTAAGAGATGACTTAATTACGTTATGAATACTCATCACGTCAGGCGTGAATACAGTAGCGTAGCCAGGGGGGCACAGCCTGCCGAGCCCCCTCAATTGGCCTGCCGACCAAAATGCAGAATAAGAAAAATACCATGTTTTTAGCACTTCTGAGACTGTTTTTTGCTCTAGAATGGAATCAAAAAATTATTTACAGCATATTTTGAAACGTTTATTGAAGGGAGAAGGGAGCTAATTTGTCAAAAATAAAACCTTAAATCAGAAAAAAGACTTTAAAGAATTACCGAAAACTGGTAATCAAATTTGATCACTTATTGAAAAATGCTTAACATAGGTTTCATCAAAAAAAAATAACATAGGTTAAGGGAGCCCTCCCCCTTAACTCAAAAATAAGGGGGAGGGCTATTCAGCATAAGTTAATTACCAACCACTTCTCTCAACCTTCCTTCGATTAGGCCCCCAAATTATATATATCCTTCACTATAAAATATAGCCGAAATAGATTACTCCTTGAGAGGTTTACTAAACTACTGAAATAGGATTTCATGATTTACCAACTAGTAAATAAGAAAACGAAAATTCTAGTAATAGCTACCTCCCACATAGCCATGGGCGTAGGAGCTCAAAAGGATTTGGGGGGGCACCAAACTTTTGCCCAAAACATGACATTGAATTTTGCCCAAAAAGCGATCGGTTTTAAGTTGGCACTGTAGGAAACTCTGACGATACATCAGCTCCCAATTATTGCACAAGTGACATTCACACAAAACTTAGAAACTGTGGGATAAATTGTACTTTTGGCAAAGTGAGCTGTTTTGATTTGTTTTTAGTTGATTCGTTGCTTCAGTTACTTTTTCATTTCTTATATAAAGCTAGATGGGAGCTTACCAGTTGCCAGCCTATCAATGAACGACACATGTTAATGGTGATATTTAAAAAAGCTTTTTGTTTTTTCATAATGAGAACAATTTCAAAATTACAGCATTTTTTGTTGCTGTTGTATAGCATATTTATTGTCTTGTCACAGCACAGCGTTAGACGCTAATCATTGGACAATCCGCACACTTTCATTGTGATAATTACTTCGTGCGTGGAGGAATTTGCATCTGCTAAAGAGTTTCTAGTTTTCCAATGTCCTGTGAATTTCGATTTCTTGCCACTGAATTGGTTGCTTGTTCGAAGCCACAAGCAGAGATAATCATCGTAAAGCGCCCTATCCAAGGATGCAACAACGTAACCAGAGTGGGGGTTGAGCCCATATTATGCAATTAGGGTTGTCGCAAAAAAAAAGCTTTGGCACTTTTGGTCATGCTTTTAGGGGACTCGCAAAATGATTCTTTGTCTCTTCTGATTATAAAAAAAATTAGGTTTTTAGCCAAAGCCGTAAAAATATTAATTTTTTGGAAGGTTCTAAAAGAGGTGTAATTTCATAAAAAATGATTTCTGGGGGTTTAATTTGCGGGGTTTTCGGGGAGGTTGCACCCAACAATTTCAAGAGACAAGACCATGTCTTAAACTCGACAATTTTGCACAAAAATTAGATTGGGTTATTTTGCTCTTTAGAACTTATTAGAAGAGCGTACAATGTTCAGGAAAAAAAACTCCAATCGCGGCCAAGGCCAAAGTGGGTTTGGTGCAGATAAAAGGATTTTTTAAGATAATTTTTCTGGATTTCTTGAGATTATTATAAGTATTACCGGGTGAAATACTTTTGGCCGTATTATACACCGTTTGTGAAGGAGAACATCTTTTTCGCCAGATGTTCTAGGCATATTTAAAGCCAAAAGTTAATATAAATGGAGGCCGGCAGTAACATGCAGTAAATTTTTCTTCATGCAGGTCCGTAGCCAAAAACTGCAATGGGGGGAATGGGGGTGTTGCGGGGGTCTGGGGGCAGATTCCCAACCACTGGAGACAATTTGAGTCTGGGAGCAAAGCCCCCAGCCATCGGAGGCATAAGGTGTGGGGGGCGGATCCCCCAGCACTCGAAATCTTTTAATAAAAATTAATGCTATTAATACGTAGCATAGAAATTAACAGCGCAAAAAATGATTATACTGTACCGTACTAGTTGCATAAATGAGCTATGTGCCGTGGCATAGGAGGTGGGGGGTCCGGGGGGCACTAGCCCCCTTGCTTTGTTTCAAAGTGTCAAAATTTTGGGCAATTTCATATTCATTGGGCAAGTTTGCATTAAAATTTTGGGCAATTTATTATTCCTCAAACCATCTCAATTTTAGTGAAGGCCTTTTTTTTGAGGTCACCTTAATTTGGACAGAAAAACCGATCGCTTTTTGGGCAAAATTCAATGTCATGTTTTGGGCAAAAGTTTGGTGCCCCCCCAAATCCTTTTGAGCTCCTACGCCCATGGCTATGTGGGAGGTAGCTATTACTAGAATTTTCGTTTTCTTATTTACTAGTTGGTAAATCATGAAATCCTATTTCAGTAGTTTAGTAAACCTCTCAAGGAGTAATCTATTTCGGCTATATTTTATAGTGAAGGATATATATAATTTGGGGGCCTAATCGAAGGAAGGTTGAGAGAAGTGGTTGGTAATTAACTTATGCTGAATAGCCCTCCCCCTTATTTTTGAGTTAAGGGGGAGGGCTCCCTTAACCTATGTTATTTTTTTTTGATGAAACCTATGTTAAGCATTTTTCAATAAGTGATCAAATTTGATTACCAGTTTTCGGTAATTCTTTAAAGTCTTTTTTCTGATTTAAGGTTTTATTTTTGACAAATTAGCTCCCTTCTCCCTTCAATAAACGTTTCAAAATATGCTGTAAATAATTTTTTGATTCCATTCTAGAGCAAAAAACAGTCTCAGAAGTGCTAAAAACATGGTATTTTTCTTATTCTGCATTTTGGTCGGCAGGCCAATTGAGGGGGCTCGGCAGGCTGTGCCCCCCTGGCTACGCTACTGTATTCACGCCTGACGTGATGAGTATTCATAACGTAATTAAGTCATCTCTTACAATTTTTGCTTAGCGGTTTTACTTTTGTTTCGCTGGTGCGTGAATACTGGTAATGCATCCTTTTGCCATTGCAAGAAAACATCAATTTTTCAAATGGGCCAGCAAACTGCTGACGCTAAGCCCTGCAGTGGTAGTAGCAAGTAAGACCAACAGTTAAACACCAAATTAAGAAAAAAGATCTGTTGTTTATCCAGTTTATTCGCAAGCATTTTTACAACGTTTGAAGTTTTTAATTAGCTTCTTCAAATCCCTACTAAAAAATAAAACAAAACTAAGGTACCGGTACCGCCAAAAAATAGCAAAGTACCGCGGTACCGGTACCACAAAAGTACCGACGGTACCGATACCAAGAAAGTAACGCGGTACTGCCCACCTATGTAATTCAATGCAGATTTCTTTAGCGTTTTGGCACAATATGTTGTCCGATGAACAAATGATCAAGATTAAGGTTGCAGTTCGATGATGGAATTGAAAAACGGATTTCTTGCTTGAACAGAAAGGCGCAAAGTCAATGACCACGAATGAAAATACGACAATCAACAAGATGGATAAGTGGATAGCAGATTGAATGCGACTCAAAGAAGCAAACGACCAATGGAAAATGCCAATGCAACGATTCACGGTAAAGATGAGCGCTGGTGTCGCAACTCAAAGCAAAGTTGTTAAAGTCGAATCATTGAATGACGATGAAAGGAAGGCGCTGGAAACAGAATCAACAACTCAGCCAAACAACAGCAAAAATGGTTGCAAATCCATATCAGAAATCGACGACAATAGAGTGAGCGCTGATGGCAGCTCAGCTGATGCAGGGGTTCAAGCAGAAAGGTACCAAGGAATGACCACTGGTACTACAGTTCACGAATAGAGTTGATTCTTTGCAGTAGATGGTTAATTTTCTTATGTTACAGAATGACCCATAACGTGATGTTGAATATGTCCTAGACGGAATGTCCAGGTTTTCACCGCTCCGACTCTACTAAACAATTTCTCAACAAAAAGAACTGAATCAAAATTTATTTAGTTACCGTATATCCCCGCATATAAGCCTATCTCGCATATAAGCCAACTCAAGAAAAACAGCCCCAAAACGGTGATTTTATAAAATCCACATATAAGCCGACCCTACAAATCTAACGTGACATACGCACCCTACCACATTAAAAGGTTGCAAAAAATAATAAATGAAAATGATAGCCATTATTTTTTTGTGTATGACCAACCAATCACAGCTTGTTATTATCATGTGATTGAAAAAACCAATAGCACAACAGCGTCCAAGTGCAGATGCTGCTTTGTGTGTGTACGTGGACGCTCTTTATCACGACAGAAAAGGAGAAAAGAACAGAAAAAAGGCGATTTGTGCGGGTATTGTTGCATTGAGCATGGTTTGAGTTGTAGTTGTTGCAATTAAGTTGGCATAATGTCATTTTGCTCGAATGCGATCCGAGTTATGCGCATATAAGCCGACTCCTTAGTTTGGCAACTTTTTTTTTTAGCTTTAAACTCGGCTTATATGCGGGGATATACTGTAAGTTAAAATAAAACCGACGTGGCAAAAATTAACCAAAAGTTCCCCGGAAAAATAAAAATACAACTAAAAAACTGCAAAGTCTTTTCTTGCAAAAAATATGTTCAATGACCAGACAACTAAAATTCAAATGCGTAAAACAGGTAATACGGTGCTGAAGTAATTAGCAACCGTGCAAAAGCGTGAAAAAATAATTACCGTATTTTCCGGCTAATAAGCCGATTTGTCGAATAAGCCGAGACCAACTTTTTGCTCTCAAAATAAGAGTTTTACCATGTTACTGCCCAATAAGCCGAGGCAGAAAATTTGATCAGCACGGCGCAGCGCCAGATTAATCCGGCGCCTGGCATTACTATGTTTTGTGGCAATTTGAAGCAAAAAAAGCGAAGTTTATCCATTTTAATTGCCTATGCAAACGCGATACCGATCGTGCAGAGGGCAAAATATGGTAGTGCAAAGTGTAAATAGGTGGGACAAAGTGCAAAATAGTGGAAAAAGCTGTGAATTGACGCGCAGTGACATTTTAATCTCCAGTATTGTCTGGTTCAAGGTGTAGTCGCGGAATAAGCCGACCCCAGAAAATTCGTTAAAAAAATTAGGTCCAGAAAATCGGCTTATTAGCCGGAAAATGCGGTATTAAAGCTGTGCAAAAATGACGCCGAGTAAAGTATACACAAGGTGCAGGCAAATGCTTTTTTGTTGCTGCAAAACTAAGAACTATATATGTGCGTTCGAAGCCCAACTAAAACAGATAATGATAACACAAGGGACCAAACAAATGAAAGTCTGAAGGGCAAGGTCTGTGCTGTAAGGGGGATGAGGGAGCAGTTCCCAGCCCTGGTTGTTGATGGTCGGCACCGTTTGGACTGCTGTGTGAGGCCTTGCATTGTCATGATGCAAGATTATGACTACTTTTGACTGATGACCCCTACGTTTGTTCGGCATGTCTTTTTTGACCTGTTTCAGCAGTTCACAGTAGTTGGCACTGTTCACAAAGCTTCTCAAGAAATGAAACTTTGGTGATTGGGCCTTGCATACACAGTAGGGTGGTCCTTATTTTAAAATTTTGGAAAACTATACAGGAACCGGATTAAATTTGTTCGTTTTCGATAAAAAACTGTACATGCAAAATATCTCGGAGAAAAATTGAAGTTTACAGGTTGCACATGAACAGCGAAAATTTGAGAGTAGTCATATGTTATCGTATATGCAATATTACACATCACTAGATGAGCGCGGCACTATCATAACAGCTCTAACAAATGTAACCTTTGTTTGGAAGAAAAAATTGCGATACCACTAGGAAATCCGGTTTACACTCTCAACCACAGAACCAAAATTGTACAAAAATGTCGACACAAAGCCAAGTAAACCAAGAAATCATCAACCTAATAAAACCACATTTAACGCAAATTCGTTGATCACTGTGACGTAAAATGTCGCTTTGTATCTAAGACAGTGTTTGAAATTTTAACAGTGTTTTCACTACGTTTGACAGACACGCAGTAGCGCATCAGCAGTGTTTGGTTAAGATGCTCAGCCTCCACAGTCCACAGTTGATGCTTACAGCGTTTTGTACCAGCCGCGGCTCCGCACCATCGACCCTGGCTGGTGCGTACCACGGTTAACACTAGTGGAATAACCTGGACTTGCGCTCGCCACAGAGCTTTCGGTGCGAGGGGGGGGAAATCTTGGTGGTTTATTGTGGTCTTTTACTGTTCTTGTTTAGTTTCTACCCCACGTGACAAACCCCATTAGGGGAAATCAGCCTGTATTAGTTTCTTATTTTTAACTGAACTTCTTGTGCGTTAACTGGGGGCCCATGTCCATTGAGCATTGTAGAAACTGGGAAGACAGTGTGCAAGTCAATTATACATCGTATATTTTCTATATGTCTTCTCCGGTATTCAGAAGTTGTTTGCCTCAATAAGTTTGAGTGGAATCATTTAAGTTGCCAAGTATTAATTTCTGGATAAATTTCAAACCTTCGTACTCTAATTAAACTTGTTTAAATACTTAGCAAATCTTTAAGGCTACCACAAGTAACAAAAAAGATGACCTGAAAGATTTTGATGTGGACAGTACAAATGCTCTGATCCATAGACCCTCATGACATTGGTACCAAAATTTTCTTCTGCCTCAAAAGAGAATGTTAGGGAATAGAATCAATAGAAACAGGCAACTGGCAAGTCCAAAATAATAAACTGAGCAAAGAATTTGAAAGATCATCTTAAGAAAAATAATAGCCCGTAATATTCTCAACATATTCTTTTTTTTAAGTTTCAATTAATAACTTAACCACTTTCAATCTTATTCAAATTCCTTCTCACAAGTCCATCACCTGCCTCTCATCACCTCTGGCATCTGCATAAAACATCTGTTCAAAATTGCCCCGATTCCAAATGGAATTAGTTAGTCTCAAGCAAATGGCAATGTTTGAGCATTAAAAGAATGGAGATATAGGCTTAGAAAGTTTTTGCTATGGGGTAATATGTTTTTTGACATGAATGTCTCAAACACTAAAAGCAAGAATCTGGCGCTTGTATCTCCGTTAAAGCAAAACTTGAACAAAATCAGAAATTGGTTAGGGCGCCAGAACTGATTATGGCGCCCTTAAGCAGAGGTGGAGTCAAGACACAAAGCTCGAGGCCAAGGAGACGAAAAAAATTTTAGGCCAAGAACAGCCCTTCCGAGGACTGACCTTCTCGATGCCAAGGACAGAAATGCTCGAGGCCAAGGACCAAGGACACAATGCGGAAGTGATCTCCAAAAAAAAAAAGATCTTTGCTTAAAAATCAAAAACAAGAGCTGTTCTCGAGTCGAGGACAGGGCATTTTCGAGGACTTGCAGACTTCAAGGCCAAGGACTCCAAGTCGTGTCCTTGAGAACTCCATCTCTGCCCTTAACTTATGCTGGCCATAATCAGTTTACCATACGCTAGAACTGCAGGTTAAACTGATTATGGCAAGCATAGACCAAAGCATCATTCCTTGTATCTGCACTAAACTTGTCAAAGTGTAGAAAATATCTTGGACTTGCAAAGAACGTAGCAAAATCGCACTGACAAGAGCATTTGGGCAACTATAATGAAAAGATTCTCTGGTCGGCTTTGGTAAACGTTGAAGAAACTAGTGGCTTAGGTGTTTTTGAACCAGAGGTGCATGATCTCATGAAGTGACGAATGGTTGCAGCTCTTTACGAAAATAAAAACTTTACCAAGCGTGCCATTAAGAAACAACAATTGGATAAACTGGTTTGTTGATCAAACGCAATTAATTGGATTTTTCCAAAAAATAAAAATTGATCAAAAATTTCTATCAATTGACTTTGATTCTTGGAGTGAATTATTAGGCTTATTGATGGCAGACAGAAAGTTGGTTCAAAGAATCCAAGTCCCGCATGCAACTGCAGAAAGGCAGTGGCACTTATATAGGAGTACGTCTGGTTAATTGAAAAATGTGATGAAGATCAGCTTTAGTTTCGCTTGCATTTCGCCTCAAAGCGTACCATATGCATGGTTTTTGCTAAGTGAGAATAAAGACAGTACATGTCTTACATGGCAATATACAATAAGTTGGGTTACACCCATAATATTACTGCTTTTGAACAGCATACTCTCTGCCAACAGCGAAGCTCTTATTTTTGCAAAATTGGGTATTTATGAAAAACTTTACTGCCTTTATGCAACCTCTAAATGTTTTTCTATCTTGAAGATTTTTTACACACGATGGTTTTAGCCTAAAAGGAACACATTTACTTCGGTTCCCATGAAAATTTTTATTGTTTAATTTTTGCGATGTATTTAAGGACCACTGTAATACACAGTTGACATTCTCCTGTGAATTTCCTCAGAATTGCACCGATCTGCAACGAAAAACTTAAAAGCTGACTGCTCTTCAATCATGGAGCATGCTTTTTTATCTGACATTTTTGTTTATTACCAAAATTCTTTAAACTTTTTATTTTTATCTGCGAAAAAAATTTCATCCATGTGAATCAGAAGAAAAAAAAAAGAAGCTTGTATCTGAATTATAAGTCCTTATACTAAAAAATTCACATTATTTATTAAATGACCCTTGTACAAAATGCTCACAGCTTTTGTCAAAAATAGTTTTCAAAGTGCTCTTTCACTTGGCTTATTCTGCATACTGCTAATGCAATCATGGACATAAGGGTCCACGACTTTTCGGCGCGACCATTTCGGCGCGGCCTTTTTCGGCGCCAATATTCTGTGCTTTTTACTAACACTAACCCAAATCCCTAACCCAAACCCCAAATAAGTGAACTGTCAAAGAGCACCGAATTGGCGCTGAAACGATCTGTGTAGAAAACGTACGGCAACGAAATAATTGGCCCCGAAATGGTCGCACCGAAAAGACGTAATCCCTGGACATAAGGCTCTTTTGAACTAAAATTCACAGAAAAATGTGGACTTAAGTTATCATTGTCTCTGGTATTTTGCTAGATGCAGCTAAGCTGATTGCTCAAAAGATGGAGTTGGGTTCTTAAATTTTTATGTTCTCCAAGTTCTACAACATATTTTTAAACCAAACAAATCTGCTAGTAGTCGTTACATGGCTTACTGTTGAATTAATTTTATTCGTTATCATGAATGTAATTGTATGTTTTGCTCATTTTCTTAGTCAATTGAAAATTGATCTCCTAATTTTTGCATTTGCAATATATCTGTTGTCAGCATAGCCAAAACATTCTAAAAGTATTGACATCAGCCGGAAAAAATCATATTAGTCAAGCTCTAATGTTTGTTGTAATAATGTAACAGAATTACTAATTGTTAAAAGTACCAATACCAACTGTTTCGTTTTGCTACAGTTTTTTGTTAAATGGTGAAGTCTTAAATGGAGATCTGCTATGCAAAACCAGGACTGTTTTGTGTTTCCTGCATTGCAGCGATGTAGAGTTTTATAACCAAAGTCAATATTGTGTAAGAGAGCTATGCCAAGCTTCTTCTATCCCTCTCTCTCTCTGGACTAGGTGCACACTTGATTCAATGATTTTTTGATGAAAGTTTATTGTTTGAGTGAACAAAAATACACGATGCAAAGTAGTCTCAAAATCGATGTGAAGACTATTTCAGGGCCTTTCTTCAACGTTACATGACTGTTTCCCCACAGTCTAAACCTATCAGTGGTCAAGTGGATGGAGGGTCTGCTACTGAAGCGGTAGACTCGGGTTCGATTCCCATTAAGGTCAAACCAAAGACTATGAAAATTGGTATTCCCAGCTTCCCTGCTTGATGTTCAGCAATTAAAGGGACAGTGTGAAGCCTCTGCCATGTGTGGTAAAGAGATTGGCAGGTGGCAGCTTGACTTGAAGACCGAAAGGTCCCTTCACTGTCTCCTGGCCAAGCCAACTTGGTCAATAAAATGTAATTACAATTAATCAATTTCAATGGAATGGGATTACAAAACGCAATTTACCTAAGTTAAAGCAGCTTGAACATGTTTCACAAAAAATAACACTGTTCGCTCCAATCCTTGCTTGTCACTACTGTCTGCCAAGGCTTCAAGGATGATTCTATCTGTGGCAAAGCAGTGATAACACGTGGTAGATCACCTTCTAGCACTCTCTGCCAGATATTAGAAAACAAAAGTTGCCTGAAAGTCGTCTCAAAAAACAAACAAAAGTAGAAGACCTCTTTATACAAAGGTAACGATTCTCAAAAAATGGCACTAGTAGATGCGTTAATTAACAGCTTATTTTTTAACCAAGGAAATTTGCACAGTAATTTCACTTAAGGCTGATTAGACAATGACAAACAATTTTTTTCTGTTTTAAGTCACAGGATTGCAAAAAAAACAAACAATTAATCTCACAAAATTGCACAAAGATTAGACTGAATTGGGTCTTCAGTCAGGAGTTGAGTACAGAGCAGATTATTTTTTATGGTCTTAACACCAACAGACTTTCAAATGAAAAAGCACCTAACTACAGCGTGCAATGTTTTAGAGAAAAGTAGTCATTAACATTAGATAAAGGTCTATGTTTTTGCAATGCCCTTGTCTGTTTGCTATGTATAACTTTTAAATGTCAATTAATGTTTATGTAACTGAATTAGACAGTGTTTAGGCTTACAATTGTTATTGTTACTTCTGAAAATAATTTTAACTTTAAAAATGAGTGATTCTGATTCAGAACCAGAACCAACTATTGCTGACCCCAAGGTTGTTGCAAAATATAATGCTGCAGGTCAAGTTGCTGATAGTAAGTGTTAGCAGTAGCTTTATGTGTTTATGATAACTTTCTTGTCTTGACTTTTATTTCTTTGCATAGCATTAGAGCCATTATTGTTTAGAATCTTCTCAAAAGTATCATATTTATCAAATTTGAATTTTTGGCAAAGTTAAATTCTAGTTTGAATGTAAGCTGCTAGTTCAGAAAACTTTTTCTTACTATGAAGTTGTGCTGCTTTGGTTTTGGTGCTTTCATTCAATTTGGAAACTCCTAGGCAGGTGCAGATTCATCCAAGCATGAAGTAGTCATTGCAATGAAAAGCGTGCAGATTATCCAGTAGTTAGCATCATACACTGTTCGGTGACAGGAGGATAAATATGCAATACAACAACAACATTTATGATCGCACCGTGACTTTTATGCATGAATGTTTAGGTACCCGGACACTTAGGCACCAGAGGTCAAAATTTTTTTAAATTTTTTTGTTTCAAATAACAGTTCTTTTCCAAAAAAAAAAAAAAAAAAACAACTACAATTTTTTTAATGTTTTTTTTTTCAAAATAAGTATTTTTCTTTCAAATAGAACCTTTTTTTCACAATAAGTTTTTCAAACAAAAAAGTATTACATCAATTAAAATGTTAATATTTTTGGAGCTTTTCATCTGACACTTGTCTAGAGGAGTTGTCAGAATAGAGAGCATAGAAAAACGAGCGGCTATAGGAAAAAGCCGAGCAGTGATTGGCTGGAAAAGGATCGATGATAGAGCATCATTTGTGTCAACCTTTAAGTTAAGAACGAATTCTTTTTGTTGGCAGAAGGCAAGGTTAGAAGTTTTCGTAAAAGTGACATTATTGAAAAAAACAATGAGAAATCAATTTTTTGTAAAACTTTTTTTGCTCTCCTTTCATCTATTCTATCTACTTTTGAAGTCACTGTTATGAAAACTTCTAACCCCGCCCTCTGCTGACAAAAAGAATTCGTCCTCAACTTAAAGGTTCGTACACAAATGTTGGTCTTTCATTGATCCTTTTCCAGCCAATTACTGCTCAGCTTTTTCCTATAGCTGCTCCTTTTTACATGCTCTCTATTCTGACGATTCCTCTTGACAAGTGTCAGACAAAAAGTGTCGAAAATATTAACATTTTAATCAAAGTAAAACTTTTTTGTTAATAAAATTTTTTTGAAAAAACACGTTTTTGTGAAAAGAAGTTTGTTTGAAAAAACTTCTGGAAAGAAATATCTTTTAACTTCTGGCGACTAAAAGTCTTGGCGCATAAAAGTCCCGGTGCCTAAATGTCTCTCCCTAAACATCCATGGCTAAAAGTCATAGACCGATTTCTGATTGTAGTTCAATGACATTTATTCTGTATTTATAGAGGTAATGAAAACACTGATTAAGCAGTGTGTGGATGGTGCAAACACACGAGAGCTTTGCAAAACCGGAGATGATTTAATAGAAAAAGAATGTGAAACTACATACAAAAAGTTGAAGAAAGGTATATAAAGCTATTTAATGTAGTAACACACTTTTTGCATGATCAATTTTGTGACAGCATGAAGCTCATTTTTGTAGCAAAGAAATGTGCCCTCTACTTGAAAAATAATTAATTAAGAGCACTGAACAAATTAAAAGAAAAACAAAAAATCAGTTTTTGTTCTACAGTACCACATCTAATGTTTCCGATTTGGAACAAAATCATATAACCTTGGTTTCGGTACCTGAGAAAAAAGCACAGAAAAATCTGTTGTATATTTTCAAACTTCAATAGAAATTTTGCATTGCATGAAACGTATTCTTGCTTTGAAATTACTACTGTCTCTCAATACATAATTTTTAACAATTATTTACTTCTGTGCAGTGTTCCTACTAAGTCTACGACGTTTAAGCCTGGAATGTTTATAGACACCACTGATTATGTGCCAAGACTATTAACTGCCTGGGCTTTTAGGCAGCGGGACTTTTAGGCACCAGAGGTTAAAATTTTTTTCCAAAAGTTTTTTTCAAACAATTTTTTTCCAAAAAAAAAATTTTCTGGAAAAAATTACTTGTTTTTTCAAATAACAGTTTTTTTTTGCAATTTTTCATGTGCAACTTTCATACTAGTGCTATAGTTTAAATTTGTTGTGCTCACTGCATTCCCTTCAATAAAAATAACAAGATAGATGAAAACATATCAAGAAGAGCTCTTTTTATACTGCACACAATGCTGTCATTGAGGGTAGTCCTCCTTCCTGTCATTCAAGAGGGTTGAGGTCATGGAAGAGCTCTGGGGAGACTCAACAATTGGACCACACCCAAGGTCTGAGCCAGAGCTCAGAAGTCAGCCATAGATAGAGAAGAACGAAAATGGGCTCAACAGTCACCTTTATCAAAACTTCTTACTCTGGCCTCGGCCACGATTTTTCTTGACAAGTGTCAGATAATAAGCTTCGAAGATATTAAGATTTTGATCTAAGTTAAACTTTTTTGCTTAAAAAACCTTTTTTTTGTAAAAAGCTTTTATTTGAAAAAATGTTTTTTAAAGAAACAATTAAACTGTTTTATTAAAACAAAATTGTTATCTGAAACAAAAAAATTTTAATTTAAAAAAAATTTTTTTCCAAAAAAATGGTAAAAAAAATTTTTTTTTGGAGAAAAAGTTTTTTTTGAAAAAAAAATTTGGAAAAAAAATTTTCACCTCTGGCATCTAAAAGTCCAGGTGCATAATCGGTGGCACCTAAACATCCACACCTTAAAGTCACTGTCCGTTCCTATTAACCTTGATTTTTTTCAGTGAATCAGTGCTTTGTTGGATTTAATGCAAATAATATCTGGCAATATGGTAAACATAGCTTTAGAAAAGTCACAAATATGTGGAAGTATGACTTTTGGTAACTTTTAATACTGGATTGGTGTAAAATTTAGGGTATATAAACATGTTTTTACAGCTTTGGACTCAATTTTTTTTTGAGAAAATTTGGTTAGCAAAAAAGCTAAGAGGGTGCACTCCTAGTCTGTAAGGCGTGGTTCTCAACTAGCACAGTTTACGGAATATAGAAAAAAGTTTTTTTCTAGATAGTATTCCCATTAGTTTTCACTAGACTATGGAATGTAGAAAGTATCCTCTGTGTAGAAGATTTTCTTGCTGTAGTGCGGAAATGCAAGAGTTGAAATTTATCAGCTTTTCTGTTACTGCATGCAGAATTTTAGTTAAGAGTTGATTGAGGTTATCAGTTGATAGTGAAGAGTGAAAGTTCTGGTTGATTTTTGTTTTTTAGGATGAAAAAGAAAATTTTAGGTATTTAAAATAAACCTAAACCATGCAGAAACCTTTTTTGTTCATACATGGTCTAGTTGCAAATAGCCTAGCAACAGGTCTACTGTACATGGTCTAGTTGCAAATAGCCTAGCAAGCAACAGGCCTACAGTACAATTGAGTTTGGTAGCTTAGCAGCAGTCAAATAGCCTAGCAACAGTCCTACAGTACAACTTAAGACCCCCCCCTCGTAGGAAGTAGAAAATGAGATAGGCTTGTACTGTTATATGAGTACCCAAACAGCAAATAGATGGACTTAGTAATGAGTACAGTTGGCCTAGCTTATTCAGTATCGATAGTCAGCAGACTACCATGTGGCAGATCCCTACCAGTACCTCAACCAAACTAGCCTACTAGTACACCATTTCAAGGGCTTCCAGCCAGAACTGGCTTTGCCCAAAAAGACACTCTGTGAAAATCACGTTTTAAAGTGAGTTTGGAGTTTTAGAGCTGACAAATCAGATAAAGATGATAAAATCAAATTTCAGTTAGAATTAGCTGCTGTTTGTGTGCATAATGTTTGGTTTAACTTGATTTTTACTAAAACATAGATTTCAAGTGTGAAAGTTGCCTAAATTGGACACAGCCACTTTTGTAGAAAAATACAGTAGTTTTTGCTTTTTTTTTAATTTTACATGGATATAGCCAGATGTTAATATACAAAACTCAGTGAAAATTAACTCACCAACTATACTTATCACCATAGATGGGCAAGTTAATGCAAAACGTTAGCTTCGTTAACCACTAGTCCGTTAACAAACTTCACACCTCCGTTAACGTTAATCCGTTATTTTCAGCTTTAATTAACGGAAGTTAATAAAGTCCGTTAATCTGTTAACATTTTGCGTGTAATTTACATTTCGTTTTATTCACTCGCTTCTAGAACACGTATTGACGCTGTTGAGCTGATTGTAAGGAAATATTTATTGCTAAGGTGGTCTTTTTGTGTTTTGGAAGTTACATTTTACAGTCTAGTCTAATTTCAAGATAAAAATAAGTTCAAATGCACTAACGAAGCTGCAAGATATTAATGATAAAAACCTTAACGGAAGTTAACAGAACTTAACGGAAGTTACTTTAGTCCGTTAACAGCACTTAACGGAAGTTAATTTAGTCCGTTAACATGAAAAAACTTTTTAACGGATTAACGAGTAAGTGAAAAAGTTAGCTTCGTTATTAACGGATTAACGATTAACGGACTTGTGCCCACCTATGCTTATCACTCATAACGATTTTCAATGTTGTGTATTTATTAACACCAAAATAAAAACAAATTGTATAATGCTGAAGTTCAGTGATTTTTATTAATCATTGTTCTCCCCTGAATCTTCAGCTGCTGGTTCTGGAAGACGACCTCTTGCTTTTTTTAAAAGTTGGCAATGAGGCAAACCATTCATGTAGTTCATGGGGGACTTGTTGGCGCAAAATTTTGTGAAGTCTTCTTTTTTGCTTCTGTGATAGAAATTCTTCTATCATAAGCTTTAAAAGTTCATGTGAATGGTTTTGCTGCCCACGAGCAAATACGTAAATTTCTTTGCATAAGCAATAAGCATACCATTACCTGTAAAATATTACTTTAGGTGCAGTTTTCATGTATTTAAATCTTTTGACCAAAAGCCAGTTGACCATGTTACCATCCGTATCACAACGCTTGTTTTTAAGAAGCCCCTGTGCAAGTTTTTTAAAGTCATAGAAGTCTTTATGGTAATAATTGAAAACTTAGTGTGGGTTTCTGCGTTAAGCTCAACAAAATATCTGAACTCAGTCCAACGTAGTGAGGATATGTGCATGCCTCTTCTCACGTTTAATCGCGGAATGCATGGAATCACATTCCATGTGAGAGTGACCACTCTCTAGGAAGTTGCGCATGATTACTTGAAGAGGTGTTCACTGTACCGCATAAAGAAACATTGCAGCCACACTTCGGTTGCGATTTTAGCCACTGCAAGTATAAAAAAATTAAGACACCTCAAAAACCGTACTAGGGAGCTGACAAATCCAATCATAATAACAAGTTGCAATCTCATTTCTTCCACATCCTCCTTCAACTTCTGACCAGCAATAACATGACGCATCATTTGGCATGGCAAGATTGTACACACATACTGGTAAGTTGTAAATGCACAGCTTAAGACTGTAGTACAGCAGTAAAGCGAGACTACTAGGGATCTAAAGAACATTCTGCGTGTCAGATGTTGCAGACATGAAGTACCGTATTTATTCGAGTATAAGTCGCATTTTTTTGTACCAAAATATTGCCAAAAAAGTCAGGTGCGACTTATACACGAATATATGAAGTGCATTGTATGCAATACAAAATTTTTCTGAGATATTTTCATGCTATTGCTTTCTACACTATCGCTTTTCATATGATCATATTACTTGTCGCCTATTCACATAAGTCACATTTCATTGCATCGCTTGCCACCCTCATGGAATGTTCCAGAGGTAAACTGGGACTGTTTGAGGACAGTGACAGCAGTGATGACTTCAATGTTTTTTAATCTTTGTAACGTAACTGCAATGAATGAGTAATGTTAAAAAAATTTTTGTCCTGTTTTTCATGTCAAATATGAGAGTGCGACTTAAACACGCCTGCGACTTATACTCGAATAAATACGGTAATTGTCTGTAGGGCAGCGCGCTTTGTTGGCTGTCTTTACTGGACAAACTTCCTTTTTTCTCTTGAGATGAGCTTGAGAACAGCAGGTACCACAACAATAGCTACTTCACTTCTTTCGAGTAAGTTTCTTAATCACCACTTGTTCATCCTTTCAATTCCATCATTATTGCTCACTTCAATGTAATTGCTACTCTTGAAAGCTGTAAAAGAAAATAATTAAGAGGCAAAAATAAGTAGGATTAAAAAGCTTGAAATTTTGTCACTAATGTATGTTTTAGAAGAGTAGTGCAAAATTGATTAACTTCCAACAGCAATATCTGTTCATGTTCATTTCTTTGATAGTTCTTCAGTGCCAGAACTGGTTATGTCCCACATTGCCAGTTCTGGCATTACCAAAAATAAAAAAAAGACGTAGCCAAAAACAAATGTATTAAAAATCCACCTTGCTGAATGGGTAAGGGTTCAATAATTTTTGTACATAAACTACTTCCCATTACAAGTTCATTAATTGCAAAAACATTTTCGTTAAAAATGGACGCAAACAATTCTGGGTCTAAGCCCTCTTGTTAAATTTAGAATCTTTTTTGTTTTAGATAAATACCTTGTTTGTTTGTTCGTTTGAACAAGGCACACTGTGTCTGCCTAACCGCACCAATGCTGAGAACTTTTTAAGAGTTCTGTTTGCAGGCTTTTTGTCAGGCTGGGCCACCACAGCAGGTAGACTGCCGAGCCCCAGTGGGAAATAAGCGTAAAGTGTTTTTACCAAGCACACAACAACGCATTGCCAGTTCGAGAATCGAACCAGGGGTCAGCAACTTTTTGATTATTAGCCTGATGCTCTACCACTGAGTTATCGCTGCCCTAGTGAAGTACCTGAATACTGACTGCTTACTCAATACTCAGTACTGTTACCAATATGTCGCCAGTTGACAAACACCTCAGTGATGGATTGTTACAGTACTAAGTATTGCATAAGCACCAGTGAATTAAGTTTGTTGTACTGCAGGTGGTTGCATAGCCACCACAAAATATGAAGAGAGACGTTGATACAGTACCGGAACTGCTATCAGTGTCAGATGTAGGGTATCACTACTATCAGAGCATGGGACTGGCAAAAGCTTCTATGACTGCTGTTTTATAATGTACTATACAAACTTGTGCAGTAAGTTGTACCTGCAAAGCCAAAAGCTGCTTGAGCTACTATAATACCGATAGCACTACTAGCATATGAAGCTGTAGTAGGATAGTCCAAAAGTCCAAAAATATAAGTTCCAATAAAAGCAATATCAATATTTTATTTCTAGAACGATTCAATGACTGCTACTGTCACTGGCAAGCTCTGAGCTGCAGTACCTAAAAACAAAGCTAAATCAACTTTATAAGTAGCATTTCATTACTGACAGCACCTTTGTTTTCGTTAATGAGGTACCTTGTCAGTAATTTTTTATCAGTAGTAGCTACAGTTTGCTAACGAACCAAATGAACTGACTGCAAACTTGCTGACCGCCAACATTAACGTGAGATTATGTTGGTTCGCATTCAGTTTGTGGCAGTCAGTTGTCGTGAACCTGTTTGCTAAGGTGCGGAATGGTACTGTTTAGTTCTATTTTGATTTTGTTTGACAGGAGCTCATACCTGATACTTCTGTTACAGGTAATCATTGTCAAGTTGTAGGTCTTACAATACTAATTTACCATTTAGTTAAGTATTTACCCCCTTGCATCAACAGAATACCTTTTGTTTTTTAGATTAGGCAAATAGCATTTAAATGAAACATCAGTAGTGAATGAAATTTGCTGTCGCTTAGACTAAGATTATGTATTTGTAAACAATAGACTAACTGAATTGATTTTTGTAGAAACTAAAATTTACTGCTGTGCACTTGCACAGTGCACAATAGGGTTATGATTTTTTGTTGGCAAATGTCTGGTGTTGGAAGTGATCAACTTTTGCATGTTAATGACAAATATCACTTTCTATTTGCTTAACATTGCAAAAACCTGGCGCACCCATGCCCCCAAAAAATTATGATGTATTGAAAAATCATATGTAAATTACCAGTTAAAACAACAAAAATACTCTGTACAATGTACAGCATGTATGAACTGCATCAACAAGTTACACATCTAATCATACCAATTAAGTTTGCTAGTGAAGAGTCAATCATACCAATTATATCAATAAGTGACACACCCAATCATACCAATTAAGTTAGTTAGTGAAGAGAAGTAACATGTTTAAAAACTTTTCAAAAACTACCATGCTCCTAATTATTGGCAATGTTTGACGGTATAAAAAAATTCTTCATGATACTAATTTCTCTTGGCTTGTTACATTTGATCGTGCTGTCTTAACTGCTGATTGAACGTCAGCCAGTGAGTCTGAATGTGACTGCTTTTAGCCATGCTATGAAAAGTTATGGTTAGTAAAGGAAGGTCTTGGTTACAGGAGCGCACCCAGAAATTTTTAGTGGATGTTTCAATTTTTCAAAAACCTACCCGAATCCAATTGTGGTTAATTTATTTTAGTCATTAATGAAAATGCTTGCTATTATAGTCAAACAGGGTTTCGCAGTAATAGTTGCATTTTGCTACAAGATTTGTTTATTCAGAAACCCTGTAACGATTTTGAAAGTTGTTGGTTGTGAAGAATGTGTGCAAGAAAACAAATTATCACTATGGAAGCCTGGGTCAAAGGCCCCAACTGCTGGGCAATTCTTGTAATTTTTTTGAAAAAAAATAGCCATTTTAATGCCACTTGGATAACATTTTGCACGTTTTTAGAGCAATAAGAAACAGCTAAATTACTATGATTTGGAAAAAATTAGTAAGAATTTTGCTTAGTCCAATTAGGCCCCTGGACACTTACTAATCAAGTCCAAACTGCGTTTAAATGCTGAAAGGTTGCGTAGTTGGCTTTTAAATCTTTTAAGTGATTGCGTTTTTAAGTTCAAAAAGCTCTTTAGTGGTACACAGTTTCAAATTTGCTTTTAATAGCGTCGGAGCTATCATTTCCACTCTTTGAGAAGAAAAAGGCTGTTTTAGGTTGAACATTTTCTTCCAGCTCTCTTCATGAATCTACGCTAAAATGAAGAAAACTAAAATGCGGTAGTATACGAGGTGTGGCTAAAAAGAAACGGGACTTTTGAATTTAGAAGTTTATTTAGATGCATATCATGCAATGTCCACATTGTCTAACACATACAAGTCTTAAGCCATCTCTACTTGTCCCCTTCGAAACATTCCCCATTGGCTTTGATGCACTTTTCCATTCTTTTTGACCACGCTTTGTAGCACTGTGAAAATTGTTCTTTTGTGATGGTTTTGAGGTGTCTCGTCACGCTAGTCTTGATATCCTCGACTCCTTGGAAGCGTGTCCCCTTGAGAATCCCTTTCAGCTTTGGAAAAAGAAAGAAATCGCACGGGGCTAAGTCCGGCGAATAAGGTGGATGATGTAACGTGGTGATTTCTTTCGAGACCAAGAACTGTTTGACGCTGAGGGCTGTGTGGGCAGGAGCATTGTCGTGATGCAAGATCCAAGTTTTTCCTGCCCAGGAAGCTCTTCGTTTTTGACGAATTTTGTTGACAAGACGAGTCAGAACTTCCTTGTAAAAGTGTTGGTTAACTGTTTGCCCTTTAGGAACAAACTCATGATGCACCATTCCCTGATGGTCAAAGAAGGTGATCAGCATCACTTTCACTTGTGAACGTTGCATGCGGGCTTTTTTTTGGTCTGGTCCTCCCTGCCTTCCACAAATCGCTTGTGCCATTCAAAAACTCTTGTTCTGGACATGGAAGAATCTCCATAAACATCACGCAACATCTTCAAAGTCTCAGTCGCCGTTTTTCCAAGTTTGACACAAAATTTAATGTTAATTCTTTGCTCAATCGTCTTTCTGCAATTGAACTCCATATGGCCTAAAAATTCGATCAGATCTCGCACAGCAATTTTTTTCAACAAGTAATCAATCACATTCACCTATGGCTCCTAAAAAGCAAAAATAATTGCGATATTGTGTCAAAACAGCTGTTAAACAAAGAACACATGTTACGCCACACTGTAAAAGTGTTGATTACTGATGGTTAATCGTGTTGCGCAATCTGTGACCTCAGTCCCGTTTCTTTTTAGCCTTACCTCGTACATTAAGGTTGATTACATTGAAATAAACCATGGGTGTAATTATGACGAATGATGCTGCAAAAATCATCTAAAGTACTATAAAGTTAATGCAAAAATATAGAAAAAATTAGTTGGAAATGATAGCTCTGATGCTATTAAAAGCTCTTTAAATTCCTGAATATGGTTGCAGAATAAAAACCTCAACATTTGAAGGTAATTTTGTTGTGGTTTTCATCTTCAAACAGTGTTGTTTGCTTTTTTTCCGCAAAAGTGCATTTGGCTTAGTAGTTTTCTTTTAAAACAAGGGCGACTTTTTCACTAAATAGTCGTCTGTCTTTTTTTAGTGTTGGGCTTGTTTCTGCTCTAAAGTGTATTTTTGGGTATAATACTATCGGGTATAATATTCACTGATATATCAAATGCAAATAGTAACACAATGTTTCTGTCAACAATATTATCTGTTGTGAGTGAGACAAATGCAAAGTTGCAAACATTTCAATTGCAAGGTAAATATGGTGCAGGATCAAATTACAACCCTAAAACAACATCTTAAGTGATGAACAACAACTAAAGCGATTATTTAGTAAAAAGTAAATACAGCAAAGTGTTACAAACTGTGTTATATCAACGAAACCATAATGTTTTTTGAGTTCCGAAGGGGAGGGTTAATCCCCACCCCCCCTGGTTGCGCCACTGCTTGGTTATTATAGGCCTATCGATTTTTGCTCTTTTTAGTAATGCTTGATAAGTGATAACTAAATCAAGCTTCTGCCCACGCAGTTACAATTTACAGCATATTATAGTATTGTACTGACTTGTTGCTTTGAAATAACTAGAAAATGTTGGTTTTCTTTAAAAAAAATTTTCTTTGGGTGGTATTGGTGTGCCACTGGCAGTAATTTAGGTTCGAAAAAATTAAACACCTGCAAGCAAAAATTTTTGGAGGCACCCACCAAAATATATAAAGTAGCCACAAAAGCCCTTTCAACGATGACAGCTATGAGCTAACAATGTTTAAATGCTTTGAGCGTTGTTGCAGGTTAAATCATTGCAAGTGCCAGTAGTTTAATTTTTCAAAATTTATTGCTTTTCTTTTGCTGTTGTTATTTCGTGCTAGCATTTAAAAATCCAAATTTAGTTTCTGTTTTTTTTCATTTAACAGTCATTGACCTATCGTATATCCCCACATATAAGCCTATCTTGCATATACGCCAACTCAAGAAAAACAGCCCCAAAACAGTGATTTTATAAAATCCGCATATAAGCCAACCCTACAAATTTAACACGACGTACGCACCCTACCACATAGGTTGCAAAAAATAATAAATGAAAATGATAGCCATTATTTTTTTGTGTATGACCAACCAATCACAGCTTGTTATTATCATGTGATTGAAAAAACCAATAGCACAACAGCGTCCAAGTGCAGATGCTGCTTTGCGTGTGTGCGTGGGAGCTTTTATCACGACAGAAAAGGAGAAAAGAACAGAAAAAAGGCGATTTGTGCGGTTATCGTTGCATTGAGCATGGTTTGAGTTGTAGTTGTTGCAATTAAGTTGGCATAATGTCATTTTGCTCAAGTGCAATCCGAGTTATGCGCATATAAGCCGACTCCTTAGTTTGGCAACTTTTTTTTTTAGTTTTAAACTCGGCTTATATGCATGGATATACGGTAAGTATTTAGTGAATAACCAAAAAAGCAATACCTATTATGGTCACAATAACCAAAAAAAAATTGAAAAAGTTTGGCTTATTTTTGAATACCATCCCCAAAAATTACCCCCTTGCAATTACAAAAATGTTCTCAAAATTTTGTTATAGTTAAAAAATTCACAAAGCAGACATTTGACCTAAAAGTCTGAGCTAGAAAATAAACCCAAGGCTTCAATATCTGCCACAATCTGCTTTTTTACAGCTGCGCTCATGCAAAGAACAAATTTAATTTGCAAATTATGCTTTAGTAATAAATAAATACCTCTCCGAAGAATCAAATAAAAAGATTGCTACTGCCACATTCAGTCATGTTTTATGGATCTTGTTTGCAACTACAGCTTTCCTTTATCGCTACATCACTTTCTAGTAAATGTAATGCTGAAAGAACAATTTCGGTATAGTACATTAAACTATTTTTGGCTATTAATACATAAGTTATAGGTCAAACAGAACTCTCAAATGTTGGCTTTTTTGAAGATTTTGTGTGCTTTTTGTTTTTGATTAGATGGTAAAAAGTTTTTGTTAACACAGAAATTTTATATCAGCTTGATTACCAACATTATTAGTCTTTACTTTTTTTCAAGCTTGATTGTGATGCTTTGCACTATACTTTTTACCAGGACTGTAGACTGAGCCTATTATCAAGTGTGGCTCACAAATTTCAGTTGGAAAGCTGGCCAACACTAAACTAGAAAAAAGATTGTACTGGCTCCCAACAAGGCCAAATGTTGAAGCAAACGAAAGTTCCTTTAGCTTGTCACTTTTGTCTGCATATCTACCTGGCCAACCATAGCTTTAGCTTTAAGACGGTTTCAGCCCTTTCTCGACCCTTCTGCCTATTGTCCCTCTTGTAATTATGAAAGTCTTTAGAAATTAAGCTGTGAAATTGCTTGGAAAAGCATGATTCGCAAGTTAAAATATGCCAAAAATATGGAAAATTTCAACATAATGATAGAGAAGAGCAAATGATAGCCAGCTTTTCAACATAATGATAGCCAGCTTTTCTTGTTCTGAAATAAAATGTTAGGATAAAAATATTTAATATGTAAAAGTGCAGTGATTGCGAACCCAGGAATTTAATTTCATTCCAAAAGTTGAAAAATTCATAACACTGGTCCACATGCCAAACTGTCAATGAATTTCTCTATCATTATGGTTCTTCTACTGTATGATGTAACTCATTCTTTTCTGTGATGATGAAAGAACAGCAGAAGCTGGTTTGCAAAAAAGTGTTTGACAATGGATTCAACTACCGGTATGTAGTTTCTGATTTGAAATTTTTAAAATAATGAATAATATACTTTTCCATTTTCTAACTCATATTTTTGTCTCCTCTGGATGGCTGCTTGACTTGAAGATCGAAAGGTCCTTTTGCAGCTCTCCCTTGCTGCTCAACATCTCTGTAGTATGCAATTATGAAACTAATAGTTATTGCAATATTTTTTTTTTGTCTCAACTTGTAGATGTTTATTATTGTAATATTTTATCAACTTTGCTTTTCGAGTCAAAAAGTATTGCCAATGTATAATTATGTAATGACAACAGCAACATGCTGTAAACCACAATGATTTGATCCTAGGGTTGCCACATTCTGGAAGAGTCCTGAATTTTTTTCCTGTTCTGGAAAGTCCTGAAAAATATTTTGAAGATTTTTCCATGCTTTATCGGAACAGAATAGTGCCAAGTTTTTTTGTTTTTTTTTTATAATAACTGGTACCTTGTAATTGTACCAAAGCCATTACTTTAATGATTTGCATTGTGAAAAATTTTACTGTTAAAATGCTAATAATTAACACTTTGCCATGCAGTATGTATAATTTATTGAATATTATTGGGAACCAGCCAGTTGGTCGAGCAGTAACGCGTTCGTTTCTGGTGCGAGAAGTCAGAAGTTCAAATCTTGGACTGGTCAAATCGGACACAGTGTTGCCAATGACTTGCCATTGCTGTTACATTTTTTCAAAAGTTCAGAGCTGTGTTGCCAGGGTGCAATGAAGTGGAGATATGCCCAGCAAACTTGTTAAATGCTTCAGCATAATAAATACAACGAGTATAATGAAAGATTTGATTTGAATATTATTGGGAAAAGTGGATCATGGGCAGTAATTTATTGCAATGTCATACTCTTACTGCTAATAGCTGTAGCACAGGGAGTGATAGCCCCCCATTGGCCAGTTACCAAAAAGTGCAATAAGGAAAATACGTTTTTTGCACTACTTGTAAGGCAGTCTTTTGCAGTAATATGGACTATTGAAGTAATTTAAAGCCACTTATGAAGCATTAATTTATTGAAGAGGTGCTAATTAATATTTGTCAAAAATAAAGTTAGTAACAAGTAGCTAAATAAATGGCTCAAATAAACAATCAATTCAATTGCTTGATGTCGGCTTAGCAAAAAAATTATAGGGGGGCTATTCAATATTTGATTCAGTTGATTCCTTATCATCTCTCTCAAATTTAGTGTACTAACTGACTAGTGACAACTATTTCTTGGTTTGTTTTTTTTTTGTTTCATTGTTTTAATTTCTTTTTCCCTTCATGGTTGTTGAATCACTGCAATGTTGTTGTTTTTTTGCATCTTACCAAAAGCTATCTTTTGGCTTCACAAGAGTCCTGTTGCAGTGTATAATTTACTATCGTTTGGCTTCACAAGAGTCCTGTTGCAATGTATAATTCATTATTACTCTGTCTTATGTTTTTCATTACTGTTTATTGCACTCAATTCAAATCTTGTTTCATTAATCCCTTTTCCCAAATTATCTTTATGTGTAAAAATACGGATGAATTAAATTAATATTTGTTAGTTTTTTCAAGCAATAGTATTTTATGATTTACTGGCGGGAAATAAAGCTAGGACTGAAGTTTTACCATCAGCCACTGCCTACAGAGCCCATTTACTCATTATGCAACCAGTTTCTTCATGTTAGTGCTAATTTCTGTGCCGCATATTAAAAGCAATAATTTTTTAATGAAGTAGGCCTAAAATGAAGGTATTGTGGCAAAAAAATTGAAAAATTGTTTGGTGCTGGGGGCTTTTCTCTACCCCTTGGTTGGCTGGCGGCACCGCCCCAATAATCCTGGCACACTGCCCTCCCATATCAGGTTTTAGCCATGCTCCTGGGTAGCAGTCAGTACTAGTAATGCAAATGCTTTACACCAAAATTTTTGAATATGACTTTCAATATAGTCGATTTCATTTTGCTTTCACAATAAATAAGCTGTTCGGACAGAACTTATCAGTTGCGATCTCTGTCTGGTTTGGTATGTGGTGAGCAGGATCTTTTAAAGACCAAATGCAGTAAGGAGAATGCACTCAGCAGTAAGGAGAAATAAAATAAATTATTTCTTATTGCAGAGTGCATTTCTCCTTACTGCAAAGTACATTTCTCCTTACTGCATTTAGTCTTTAAAAGATCCTGCTCACCACATACCAAACCAGACAGCGATCGCAACTGAAGAGTTCTGTCTAAAAAGCTTATTGTGAAAGCAAAATGAAATCGACTATATTGAAAGTCATATTCAAATTCTGCACCACCTCAAAATTGTTTATTTATCTTGGTAAGATTAAAGCCTGTTGTCATTGGATAAATTGTGTTTCTCCCTACTATTGTGCAATCTCCTTAAAATGCATTTCTCCTTACTGCAGAGTGCATTTCTCCTTACTGCATTTAGTCTTTAAAAGATCCTGCTCACCACATACCAAACCAGACAGCGATCGCAACTGAAGAGTTCTGTCTGAAAATCTTATTGTGAAAGCAAAATGAAATCGACTATATTGAAAGTCCTATTCAAATTTTGCACCACCTCAAAATTGTTCATTTATCTCAGTAAGATTAAAGCCTGCTGTCATTGGATGAATTGTGTTTCTCCCTACTATTGTGCAATCTCCTTAAAATGCATTTCTCCTTACTGCATTTAGTCTTTGAAAGATCCTGCTCACCACATACCAAACCAGACAGCGATCGCAACTGAAGAGTTCTGTCTGAAAAGCTTGTTGTGAAAGCAAAATGAAATCGACTATATTGAAAGTCATATTCAAATTCTGCACCACCTCAAAATTGTTCACTAAAATTTTTCTTCTGTTACAAGCACAAAAAACTAGGTGTATGTAAGAGTAATTGTAAAAATTTAATTTTATGTCCTGTAAAAAAGCCTTAAACAGTCCTGGAATTAATTTTGAGGTTTGTGTGGCAACCCTGTGATACACTTTATCATTGCAGACAGACTGATTTGAAAGTAACACAGAAGCATTGTACTACCATTACTTTATGCTTTTTCCAATGCTTCTTCCAGATACCCGTAGAACTTATTATTTTGGTACAAATGTGTTGTATGATTAATTAAGTATGATGGAAAATGATAAATGCATTTACTTCTGTTGCTTTTTTAGTGTGCTTGCTGCAAACAACTGCAACTCTTTCAACTGCAGGAAACATTTTTGAATTTCATTTGTGATGAGTTGGTATCAGGAGCTTTTAGATCAAAGAAATATAGCTTAGTTGGTAAGTACTAAACTCGCAATTGTAAATTTTACAAATACAGTTGATTAGATTGCTGAAAATTGGAAAGTTGTTTGCACTTTTTGGCATTGTTTTTTGTGCATTGTATATCAGCGTCTAATGGTGTATTAACTTCACTTTAATTGGTAAATTAAATGTAGAAACACTATTTTGTAGTGTTATTCTCTGTGTTAATTTGAAGCAAGTTTTTGATGACGTTACTTAGACAAGCAAAGAACGCTCACTGTAAAATCAAAAACACTATCTCAGCAAACTTTTGCTATTTAAAAATACCTTGCAGTTGGTGTACAAGTACAGCAAATCAGGAATTTTTTGATTGCTATGATAACATTGTTAACTGTTTAGCAAAGAACTTGGACGATTTTAGGAGGGAATAGCTGCTTTTCTGTTATTTGGGGTTATGCTTTCACTTGCTAGTTTCCAAAGTCACTTTTTAATGATGTCAATTTTAAGTTTAATACTCTTTTTGACTAAACCTTCAGGTCCAAGTATAGCTTTTTGTTGTTTCATATTTTATAGATTGCAATGCAAAAGCAAAGCTGCCTATCTATCTGGAAATTTCACAATGGTGGACGAAGACATAGGTACAGCTTTCACGAGCAAAGAAACAAATCTCATTTTAATAAGCTACTTTGATCCAAAGTAGCTTCCAACTATCAACACACATAAGCTTTGTTGCATAATGTGTAACTACGCGAGTTGAACACCTTGTTTTATAATATGGTTGTAGTGCTACCCAACCACTTTTGAGCGATTGTAGTGCTGAGAAACTCAGTAGAGATCCAACCGTCTGGCCACACTTCAAGCTATGACAAGAAGTTTAAAGATTGAGAGGAAAATACCAAAAATAGTGCTTCATTGGACTTGGACAACTCCATGAAATCAACGCCCCTTTCTATAGTAGAAATGATCTGTCGCCCAACATGGTGTTGTGGTTTCCCCACAATTGTGGGGTAGGTCGGAATGGCTGGACGAATGTCCCAAGAGGGGGATCAACAAGAAAATTTGCCCCACGCTTCTCTTGGTTACCATACTGCTCATTATTTTAGCGATTGGCTCTGAATTAACTTGAAACTTAGATTTTCAATTGATGATGTTTATTTATCAAACAAACAAAACTTATCGTGCCTGTGACTGAAACTTTTACACAGTGCGGAAAAATACTGATAAGCGGAAAAAAAACATAGTAAAGTAGTGCATTGTATCATTGTCAGTTGTTTTTAATGATAATACACTGCAGCCAAAAATATACCGTATATACTCGCCTATAGGTCGCACCACCGTATAGGTCGCACTATTAGTTTTGTGTTAAAAAAGTTGAATTTAGCGTTGACTCGCACATAAGTCGCACTATCTTTTTTGCACAAATACCTTCGAAAATTAAGATAAATTTTCGAAGTTATCTGTGCGAAAATTAAAATAAACTTCAAAAATTAAAACAAATTAAAACAAATAACTTCGAAATCGAACATTAAAATCGCAAAACCATTTTTTCTTAACAAAGCGGGAAAATCCAACGCACGCTGAGCGGTCGCATGTGCGTGTGCGCGCATGAAACTGTCTCGCATTGGTATGTGCGAGCACAAGCGCAAGCGCAATTCATGTCTATAACGGCTTATTAGTCGGAAAATACGGTACTTGCAATAGCCGAAAACTTTCAAGGTATGTCGCGCGGATAGGTCGCACCCGTGTTTTTTGTTAAAAAATATGAGAAAAAAGTTGGGACCAATCCGCGAGTATATACGGTATGTTTATTTTTGCAGTCACAAAATAAAGGTTTTGTTTCTTCTCACAATTCTGATTTGATTTGTTTATTTTGGTTTTAAAGTATTTACTGCATTAATTCTGTGTCATTACGAGGGAAATGCTTGATCTCCATATAACAAAATGCACTGAAAGTTGGAAAGCAGTAGTAGAAACCAGTAGCGCAACAAGGGTTCTAACAAAGAGTGAAGCCCTACCTTCGGGCAAATCAGATGGAAGTTTTCACCCATGTATCATTGTCTTTATGATGAGTGGAGTGTAAATTTAACCAATTCAAAAAAGTGTTTGACTATGTAGGCCAGAGGGAATATCATAACACGGTACAATTCAAAAATTAAAGTTTGAAACACTACAGTCTGCTTCACCCATAATTGGGATCATGAGAAACATCTGCTAAAAGTAACGCAAAGTTTAAAATTTAAAATTTCAGAATTTAAACATTGCAAAATTAAAAGTTGTTTCTCGTTCTGATATCGGGGCCATATTCAGCTGCTGGGCGGCCTGAAATCCACCCAACTAGTGAAGAAAACTGAACCTGGCCCTCCTAAACTCAAACAGTCTAATCCACTATGGAGTACTGAGCCGAACCTGAGTTTCAGCTCTGGATTTGAGATAACAAAGCTTGTATCATTTCTTAAAAGGCTAACAACTTGATACAAAACCATGACTGCCGATAGAAACATACACTCTAGAGTTAGCACCATAATACTAGGCAAACACATTTAAAAGGCTTGAAAAGTTGAAATGCAGAGAGAACAAGTGGATTAAAAACAACAGAGTAAAGCGATAAAGATATTTAAGTGGCATTGCGTTTAATATTTTTCAATTTGAATTTAGTCCTGTGTGGACATTTGTAAATGATTTCAAAATGTTTGTTGAGAGTGTTGGCACAGTTTGAAATTAAAACTTGGTATTTCTTTTCCAAGCAGAGTTGGTATACTCAGTTTCCGCTATTGTAGGCTGGGGCAAACAATTTGCCAGCTGGTGGTGGGGTTCAATCTCACGTCTTTACATCTCCCAATATATTTTGATAATTTAGTGGCACTTGCTTTATGTCGATGTTTGAATGACTGTAGAATGTAGATGATTATAATTGCAGAATTTGAACTCGGTTTTGCATAGATCATGGTACATCATGGCATTGTTGTGGTTTATAGGTACTGTTGCCTAATAAACAAGGGATTTTTCCCAGCATGTGCCAGCTAGGGTACAGTTTGCCATGCCCCAGCGTACAATTAGCAGAACTGCGTTTGCCAACTTTGCTTGGAAGAGAAATACCAAATTTTAATTTCGAACTGTGTCAACACTCTCAACAAACATTCCAAAATCATCAACAAATGCCCACGATTGCCCAGAATTCAAATTGAAAAATATTAAATGCAATGCCACTTAAACGTCTATGTCGCTTCACTCCGTTGTTTGTAATCTATTTGTTCCCTCTGTGCATTTCAACTTTTTGCGTCTTTTAAATGTGTTTGTTTACCCATCGTTTGCAGAGTAGCCTAGTGTTATGGTGCTAACTCTGAGTGTATGTTTCTATCTGCAGTAGGGTGTTGCAGCCGCCCCATAAATTTGAAAATTTTATGGTGGTAACTTCTACCTTAGCTCAAGTCGGAGGCTTTGCACAAAAACCCTCTTAGTTAAGTTTTGTAAAAATTTGTCAATGTTTAGGGGGTAGCACAGTGACATCAAAACTTTAGCAATTCAAAAAAAATGTTTTTTTTATTTTGAATTTTTTTAGACTATAAGTCAAACTTGTGATCACTTTTGATCATTTTTACTGTTTTTGGAGTAGTTGCTTAGTACATCGCCAACAAGAGAACTTCCTAAATTTAAGTCATCAAAAGTTGCATTATAGACCTACTGCCACAAGCATATTTAATACCAAGTTATTGGATATTTTTCTAATTTAATAAATAATTTCATATCTGGTTCTAATTTTAAACTGAAAAGGGCTCATTATTGTTATTTACCCAGTGTCAGTTTGTTTTTTTTATTCTAGACAGCTGTGTAAACAAAAAGCATGGTATTGATAAGCTGTCGTACTTGCTGTTTCTTTTCCTTGACATCCAAAGTTTTGCCCTTATTCTCGATACTGGTTTTTCAATCAGAGATCATGCTTTGCAAAAATGTTTTTTCTTTATTTTTCAATCATGTTAAGACGTTGGTTTGATGACCACAATATCATTGTTGTGTTCAATTTTTTTTTCAATGTTTGAGAAGTCTTGGAAATATGGCAAAAATCTTTTTGCATGCTTTGTTGATCTTAAAAAAGTATAATATGATTGCCTTTCTAACTTTGGAGGGTTCTGCTGGAGAATGACTTTAATGGTCAGTTGTTACATGCCCTTAAGGTATTCTATGGTGTCGACTGGAGTTTCGTGGTTGAGTAAATGACAAGCAATCAGAGGTTTCCTTATAGGCTTTGAACTCCTGCAAGGGTGCGTTTTCATTGTTTGCATGAAATGGATCAATAAATGCAATCCAGCTGATGAGTTTGCCACAATAGGAAATTGAAAATCAGTTGCTTGCTATGTGCTGATGATTTGATTCTCCTTCTACAACATCTGGCCTTCAGCGTACATTAAATGGGTTTGCAGCTACTTATGACACTGCAGGAATGAAAATAAGCACGGTCATAACTGATGTGCTTCATATTCAAGGAACCCTAATGAGTGCTTGTTGCAACTGAATGGAGCGACAGAAACAAGTATACAAGTTCAAGTATCTTGTGGTTGTATTCAAGAGTGACGGAAGGCAAGACAAAGAACTGGATATCTGAATTGGCAAGGCAATTGCAATAATGAGAGCTTTGCTCTATTCAGTTGTTGTGAAATGAGAATTGTTGAAAAAAAGCAAAGCTCTCAATTATTGAAACAGTCTTTATCTTTTTTTACCTACTGTATCCCCATATGGTCATGAAAAATTGGTAATGACTGAGTGAGTGCGATTGCAAGTGCAAGCATTTAAAAGGATGTTTCTCTAAACAATCAAAGGAGTTACGTTATTCACAAGATGCACATCTTTTAAGATTCAAAAATCTCTAGAGCCACTACTTTTCCAAATTAAAAGATCTCAGCTTAGATGATTTGGCCATGTAAGCAAAATGCCTCAGGAAAAACTTCCAAACAAGCTTTACTTGCCAAAGCAAGTAGGAAGAAAAACAGTTCGACGACCTAAAACTATTGTAGATGAATCAATGTTACATTGAGGATCTTGGGTGGAATTGCTTGGGACTTCACCCAAGCGAAATGATGGGGGTGATGGAAGACCGTGAAATGTAGTAGCTTAATCTCGAGCTGCTGTCGTCGCAACCCTCACGGAAAAAAGGGTAATGAAAAGAAAGAGAATTTTCCTTGAAGTTTGCAATAGTTTTGTTTGCTTTTCTGCTGTTTGTTCTGTTAAAGTTGCATTGCACTGATTTTTCATTTCATTTACCAGCTTCTTTACTTCCTCCCTCAATTAATTCTTATAGACAAATTGTAGGAATTTTAGCTTCGTGGTGGGAAAACATGTGCTTTTGATAGTATTGTCATCATGCTAGAAATAGTTCCTGGAAGCCAACTGCAAGAATTTACAGATCTAGTAATAGTATATTGCTAGTAGGTTTACTAATGTTCATGTTTTATAGAGCTTATACCAAGTAGATTGCACTAAACTCTGTATCTTACGCTGCAAAATGCAACAAATGTGGTTTTAATCAGCTACTGCTGTAACTATAGTTAAGTTAGGACAGCAGCAGTGTTCCCACTAAGCCAATTTTTTGCAGTGAATCTGTTACGGATTCGATTTGTCTACTGTCTACCTTAAGAATTCGTAACATGCTGTTCTTCGAAATTTTGTCCTTTGTTGGTGTATAAGTAAGTGGAAGCGAAAACGGGAAGCGGTTTCTGATAAAAAAATAAACATTTAGACACTCAAAAAACACATGAAATATTTTACGGAATAAATTAAAGCTTAAATTTGAACCAAAAACAAAACAAATTGGAATTAATGCTTCAACGTAAACAAAATATGACCATTAGCACACAACTCGTTTATCTCATTAACTTATTCAAATTTAGAATCTATTTTTGCAATTAACAAACAGTTTAACAAAATAACACATTATACTTACTGTTAAATTTTTCAATGCAGATGGAGAATTCTTAATGCGATCAAATCAAATGTTGAATATTTAAACTGAAGCCTGGCCGATGTCAAACTGGCTGCAGTTAACGCTCAAACAAAAAAAAAAGGGGGAATGTTGGAAAATAATATTTGTTAGGATTGAGTCAGCGAACTATCTAAATAGGAACCAAGGCAATTGGCACTCGAAAATCTAATGGAAGATCAGCTGTCTTCAATACGAGCTGCAAAGGCAGCGAGATCTCAAATTTCAAACTGTAGTTCTTTGCTGACTCAATCTTTACATTTAGTAACAAAAAATCATTGCTGCTTACTGCAGATGCTCAACTGAATAGTGATTTTGACATCGCAAGTCTTCAGCTTGCAAAGTTTACAATTTGCACTCAATTAAGTCAACGTGAAAATTAGTAACTTACATCATATAAAAAGAAACAAGAACATCTTCACGGCAACCGGATTTAACAGATTTCAACATTCGCAACGATTCAACGGATTAAATACTACTTGCCTTGAAGAAAGAATCATGACTTTCAAATGCAAATTAAGGAAAATAATGAAACCGGGTTTGAAACTCACACATCATCATCATTATTTTGCTCCAGGAATGTGCTTCCTTCTATTTCTGGAGCCCAGCAGAGGTTCCCCGCATGCAGGAGTCAGCTGGTTTTTGCAGCCTAGTCGCCATCTTTCACGATCTTGAGCATCCAACCTTTGCAAACCTCTGGCAGTCATGTCACATTCTAGTACTTTCCACCTTTTTTTCGGTGTTCCTTTTTTTGTCCTATCAACTTCTAAGAGTAGTGCCTTTACTGGACCCCTTTCTTCATCCATTCTCTCCACATGTCCCAACCATCGCAACCTTTTCTCTCTCAGAAACTCTTCCAATCTCACTACACCCGTTATTTCACGAATCTTCTCATTGTTCATTTTATCTTTCAAGGTTTTCCCTCATATCATTCGCAACATTCTCATTTCTGTGGTCTTCAGCCTCTTTTCTTCTTCCATTTTCAATGCCCAACATTCCGCACCATAAGTGAAAGCATTTCTCACATAGCTTTTGTTTAAGGTGCCTCTAACCTTCAATGATATGCTTCTTCCACATATAACATTCAAACCTTTTTAAATTTTTTTCATGCCGATCTAATTCTTGATGTTACAGCCTCCTGAGCACCTCCTTCCGTACTGATTACATCACCAAGGTAAGAAAACCTGTCCACCACTTCTATGTTGTCTCCATCCAAACTTATCATATTATCTTCATCTTCAAATACCACACTAGGGATGCATTTTTTGCAAGTAAAATCTTTCTCTCTAGTTAAACTTCCATGAACTCCAGAACACCTCTTGTGCACCCAGTGTTGACATTTTGTACACTGCACGGAGTTCCTTCCCACTCCTTTGCCACATACAGAGCACGGATACTTTCGCATTTGCATTCATACAAAATTTCTTGTGTAGAAAGCCTTTGTCTTGTTTACATTTATTTTCATTCCTTTCTCTTGTAATGCTTTCTTCCATCGAGTGTATCAAGATTCTACTTCCTCCCAGTTATCACCGACTAACACAATATCATCCGCACACAGCATTTCCTTTATACCTCCTTTTCTGATGTCTTTAGTCACTTCATCCATCACCAACGCAAACAGAAGAGGACTTAGTATCGATCCTTGATGGACTCCAACTTTTACATCAAATGACTCCGATCTCGTGTATTCCACCTTGACGGATGTTTCAATATCGGTATACATTTCCATTATCGCTTTAATTTCTCTTTCTAGTACCCCTTTTCTCCTCAGCGACCACCAAATCACCTCTCTTGAAACACGATCAAAGGCTTTCTCAAGATCCACAAATACCATATATAGATCTCTTCCGGCCATCTCATATTTTTCCAACAACTGTCTCATAATGAAGATAGCGTCCGTCGTACCTCTACCAGGCACGAAGCCCATCTGCATTTCATCCACTTTCACAACTTTTCGTAGCCTTCTTTCAAAAATTCTTTCAATCACTTTCATACCATGTTCTAACAGTTTAATGCTTCTGTAATTTCCACACGTTCTTACATCTCCTTTTCCTTTAAAAATTGAAATCAGATCACTCTTTCTCCAACTTTCTGGCATTTTATTTCCCTGCAGCATATTGTTTGCAACTTCGGCCAATCTTCTCACAGACTCTTTTTTGCAAACATTTAACAACTCCATTGTCACTCCGCTGGGCCCAGCCGCCTTTCCTGAATTCATTAGAACAAGAGCTTCCATCACGTCCTCTGTAGAAACTTGTTCACAAGGACCTTCAACCTTTGGTATTTCCATGCTTTTGTTCCAATCATTTTCTTCATTCAACAGCTTCTCTTCATATTGCTTCCAGACTTTAATTTTCTCCTGCAGTGTCACCTTTAGCTTTCCATCTTTTCCAAGGATACCAGGCATTCCCATTATGTCTTTTTTATCCTTCTTACTCTGTTTGCACAGTTTAAAGACATACTGCAGTGCTTTCGAATTTTTCTTCTCAAGAAGTTCTGTTATTTTTTTGCCTTTTCCTTCGCCGCTGCTACCACTCTTTTAACTTTTTTTTTCATAGCCCAATATTGTTCTTTTGATCGTTGGTCTTTTTTCTTCTGCCATACTTTATACGAACACCTTTTCTCTTTGATGACCTCCTTCACTTCTTCATTCCACCACCATGTTGTTTTTTGATTATGACCACCTTTCGATATTCCACAAACTCTTTTGGCTACATTCATGATATACTTGCACCAATCTTCCCAACTTTCCGGTTCTTCTTTTGCATCTTTCATTTCATCTTTCATCATCCTTTTCATTTTTTCATCTTTCAATCTCCACAATTTCACTTTTCCGGGATTTTTCAACTTTCTAACAGCTCTATGCTCCATCATTAGGTCCATGATGAGCAATCTGTGCTGTGAAAAACATTCCTCTCCCGGGATTACTTTTATGTCTTTAACTTTCTTCATAACTTCTTTCTGCACCACTGCATAGTCAATGACAGTTGCACAATTTCCAGATTTATAGGTGATTAATTTTTCGTCATTCTTTTTGAAAAAAGTGTTTCCAACAACCATATCAAGACTGTCTGCAAACTCTAGGATCCTTTCACCATTTCTGTTGCGCTCACCCCAACCAAATCCACCATAAATTCCATCATAGCCTAGAGAAGGTCTTCCAACATGCCCATTGAAACCTCCTAACACAAAACATATACCGTGTCTAGATTGTACTTCAGCAGTGAGATCTTCATAGAATTTTTCTTTCTCTTCTTCACTCCTTCCACTCTGAGGTGCATAGACTGAAATCACAGTCACCACTTTTTCGTTCACCACTATATCTATGGATATGATCCTAGGGGACACTCTTCTCACTTCCATCACAGATTCATCAAGGTCATGTTTCACCATCAAAGCAACACCACCACGACCGGTCTCTTCTCCTTTCCAATACAATTTGTATTCAAAGTCACCTCCTCTCAATTTTCTTACTCCCTCATTCTTATATCGCACATCTTGTAAAGCCACCACATCCCCATTTCTTCTTCCGATGGTTTCTGTAACTTCTGCACTTCTTCCAACCATTGAACCAACATTTATCGTTGCCAGTCTAAGCTTAACTTGAGATTTTCCGGCCAAATTCCCTTCAATCCTCCTGGATTCCCACGAGGCTTTAACAGGAGTTGTCATTGATTTAACCTTATCTGTCTCAATGTTTAGCTTCTTCCTAGTAGCTCTATTTGCCCTCTGTACTCTAGGGGC
Source organism: Trididemnum nubilum (assembly GCA_963965965.1). Classification (NCBI taxonomy): domain Eukaryota; kingdom Metazoa; phylum Chordata; class Ascidiacea; order Aplousobranchia; family Didemnidae; genus Trididemnum; species Trididemnum nubilum. The sequence goes on along the minus strand of OZ014476.1, from coordinate 26,212,315 downwards.
CAGCACAGAGGAACATAAAAACAATTTATTTTCTTTTGTCAGCTGCATTTTTTCTTTGTTTGGAGCATTGAAAAATTTTATGGTCGCATGCCCTTGCTAACACCAACCACCAGTTTTAAGCGGTGGGCCTAGCTTTTGCCTAAAAAAGCATTTACTCCTACAAGGCAGTAGGATCACTAGCATAGTTTAGTCGATCCACCGAGATCGTTGCCCGCTCTGTGATACTTGGAACCACTATGCTAGCATTTAGCGAAGACAGTGAGAGTAGTACATCCGAACCCTAATTTATGATAAATTAGGCAGTGGTCAGAAGTACAAAAGTACTACTCATCTGTTTTCACTGACAGAGCAACAAAGTAAATAAATAAATAAATAAGAAAAACAACAAAACGGCGCTACAATTTTTCACAACAAAGGCAAATATTTTTTGGGAATATAGTAGATTTAGCTTTAGAAAATTCAACAAATTTGTGGGAATATGACATTTTGTGTACTCTAATACTGGTATGGTATAAAATTTAGGGCACTTTAAATGCCTTTCTAGAGCTTAGGGTAAAATTGTTACAAGAAAATTTGGGCACTTGCCGATTAGCTATAAAAATAGAGGGAACACTGGACAGCAGTTTAATAGATTTCAATAACTAAGCCTAAAGCATAGTCTTCGTCATCATTCTAAAATTCTGGTTATGCACCTATCTTTTGCTGTTTGTGCTAATGACCAATCTTTTAGGATTTTTTTGAAATTTGCTTATTGCATTATGTAGAAACAGGGCTTCCAAGGGCCCCAGGGCATTCCACCACATAAACGCGGTACTGAGAAAAGCAATAGGGTAGAAAGCGTAGTGCATGAAAGGCGATAACTAATGCGATCAATCTTGAAAGTAAAGCAGTAGTGTAGGAACGGTAATTCATTGGAGGCGATATACAGTAACTAATATGATCGATCATGAGAAAGGTGATAGTGTGCAAAGCGAAACTAGACTTGCATGGAAGGTGACAACTAATGCAATTGATCATAAAAAAGATGATAGCATAGAAAGTGGTAGCAGGAAAATATCTTGGAAAAATTTTGTTTCACGATATTTTGGTACAAAAAATGAGACTTATACTTTAATAAATATGGTAAGTTAGTTTTGCATTTCTGTGGACTGAAGGAATTCCAGTGTAGATATTGATTGGTGATTATGGATTTTCAGTAGAGGAGGTGATGAACTTCGAAGACGATTTTTCAACTGACATGTCCAGAAGAGGGTGAACTAGGTTAGATTCTTCATCAATAGTAGAGAAAAAAGAAGGGTGAAGCTAGTTAAGGCTGTGCAAGAACAGATCTCAGTCAGATTCGTTGCTGAATACTTCGGAAGTGTCATTCATATAGTGGTATTACGTCTCCGGCTTGGAAGTGGTCTGAAAAAGTTTAGATTCATAGTAGCCAACAAAAATATTGGCAAGAGGTGATTCCATGGTGACTCTGTCGATCTGGCGATGCATGATGTCATTGAAGCTCAGCTATACAAAAGAAATAGCCATCTCCATAAGTTCAACAAAAATTTGTAGTGGAAAAGGTGCAGGATGGTGTTTCGATCTGTAGAAGGCGTCAGCACAGATTTGAATAGTCTTTGCTAGAGGGACATTAGTAATTAAACTCGAAATATCAAAAAAGCAAAGCAAGACAAGAAAGGGTCCAAGTTTGAAATTCAATGATGTCAACAAAGGTGAAAGTGTCCCATAAGCAGTTGCTTGAGTAAAGAATGAAAACCGGTTTGAGAAAAGAAGAGAGAGAATTATTTGGCCAGCTGGTGTTGCCCTGAGCCAGTCATAGACAAGATGGGTCAGAGTGGTTCATCTTTCTTGTGTATTTTGGGCAGGTGGTACAGCTGCTTCAGAGGCATGAACATTTGTTTGAGATTGACTGGAAAAGTAGGAACTTCTGTATGTAAACTAATATTGGTAAGCTATTTGCAGGCTTTGCTTTCATTTTACTTACACTTGCGTAGGCTATTTTCACTACCTTACACTGGTGTCGATTTCGGGGAGGCAAGGGGCAATGCCCTCTTAGGTCTAACACTAAAGTGGGTAAAATATGTCTGGCCCTCTCGGTTTTTCGGCAAGTAATACCCATTTGGTGCTCAAAGTAAATACATGCTTTCAATTGGAAGCAAGCCCCAATACTTAGATTTAATAAAAGTAGAATGTGACATCGCAAGCGATATCTGGGGACTTCGCGACAGTGCCTCACTTCATTGAACTATAGACCTTTAGTACACTTTGAAACAACAACTCAATTGCTTTAAAAGAGATACTGCTCTAGATTGGTTTTATTGAAGAAATGAGAACTACTACAAAGGTAATAAAGAGGTGCCCCAAACCTTGTTTTACTATTTTCCTTTCTTGTGAAAATCGATTTAGTGCGTTTGGCTCCGTACCATTGGGGCAACCCTGCGTTTGAAATTTTGTGACATCAGAAAAGGTTTAATTAAAATTTCTTGCAAAACTAGGACCGCGATAATCGAAGATCGCAATGCTTATTTTGCAATATTTTTTGAAACAATAAAGAAAGCGATGTGCGATATCACTTAAGTGGAACATGCCAAAATTCGAAAACCACGAACTGAATATCTTATTCATCAACAGCCAAGCCCGTCCAAACAGATAGGTCTACGGCTCGAAATCGGTTTTATTGAAGAAATAAGAACTACTCAATTAAAGGTAATAAAAGAGGTGCCCAAACCCTATTTTCTATTTTGCAGAGGTGGAGTCGAGGACGCAACCTTCGAGGCCAAGGACACAAAAAAATCAGAGGACAAGGCTAAGGACAGACTTCACGAGGACAGACCTTCTCAAGGCCAAGAACACAAGGCGCAAGCGTTCTCCCCCCCCAAAAAAAGTTCCCCAAAATTTTTTTCTGGCGACCTCCAGAAAAAAAATTTCTTTCCAAATTTTCCGCGAGGTTTTTGCCGATTTCCCAAATAAAGTAAAAAAAAGGTCATGTCCGTGGCTCATTTTTAACAAACAAAAAAAGTGCTGTCCTCGAGTCGAGGATAGGACATTTTCGAGGACTTGTGGGCTTCAAGGCCAAAGACTTCAAAATGTGTCCTTAAGGCTAAGAACGCCCTCGAGGACTCCATTTCTGCCACTAACAGAAGTGAAAAAGTAAACGAACAACGCTATGAACTGCACCACATGTCTGTCAAGATAGCCTCTCACAAGGTGTAACAGCTTTGTACAGCTACTGTTTATCTCTCGTCAGCTAGGTTAGGCTTCCCAACTCTTAAATGACCCCTGTGCTACATTGAACATCTTGCAACAATATTCGTAGTCCATGAAACTCACTTAAGAACCGAAAATGAAAAAGATGGCACATTATGAACTTAAATTTAACATGAACAGGTATGTAGTTGATAGCTTTCAAAATTAGAAGTGAAAAAGAATTTATGTTCTACTGTACAGTTAACGTTACTTTTCTACATCTTATGGCCACTGGTACTCAAAACTACTATCCTTTAGTGGGCACGCAAACTATCCTTTACTGCTAAAATATTACACGGGGCAGTGTGCCTTACTTCCTCCCACCTGGGCCAAATTGCTTACAAAATTTAATCCTTAAATGCAAGATTTTAAAGGAGAATTAAACAATTTCTTCAATTGGCTTTAAAATATTAAAACTTTAGTTCTTCAAATGGCTCGAAAAACGTGCAAAATGTGATTTAACGGCATTAAAATAGCTATTTTTTACAAAAAATTATGCAGCGGCTGGGGCGGAGTCCCCAAACCCTATGTAGTCTGCGATACGTTTTACTAACACTAGTTTACTCAACACGTCTCCCAGTTCAGAGATTTTAACTTTTGGTTCAAGCCCTCTCCTGTGAGCAAAATCCTGGTTACATGAAGAACCAGGCCACGGCTTGTGATCTTTCATTTTACATCTTTCTCCCATAAAAAGTTTCTCTTTCGAAAATTTATGATAACGTCATCACAAGTGATTCGCGGTTTGTGCCCCCCCCCCCGCCCAATGAAAAATCCTGGCTACATCTAATGGTACATACAACCTACTTGTGACAGAAAAGTACAGTTGTTTATTGCAGTTGATAAATTCATGTGTATGCTTTACTTTTACCAAAATATTAAACATAACATAGTTTCCGAAAATCGTACTAGTGTTAGTCAGAAGGTACAGTAATAAGGAAAAGGTAATTTAAACATCTTGAATTTTTTGCGACAAATGCATCATTCCTTTCCAAACAAATGCCAAACATTGCCATTACACGTAAAATTTCGGCGTTAGGCAACAGCTGAAATACTATACAGTTGTGAACCTACTGAATAAGCGAAATAGTTATATCTTTTTGTTTGCAATGAGCACCAGCACGAAGTCGAACTAAATATTTTTGCCAAACTTGAACTCGAATTTTGTCGACCAAAGAAAGCAGAGTCTTAAAGGCACACCACTGTCATCTTTTTGCTAAAATAGGCTGAACACCTAGCCCTGGTAGGATGGTTTTTTCAGATGGGCAAAATCGCCTTTTCATGCAGGAGCGTGGGATTTCCCTATCAACTCAGAAAGTCGACATCTTAAACGATAACACAGTGTAGGCTACTGCAGTGAAACATTACGTCAGTTACAAAAACTGCACTTTACATTATCACTGAAAAGATTTTGTAATGCTATCCGTTAACCAACCGTCAAGAAAAAATACTTTTTTTTACTAAGAGGCCCGACATACATGCACAATCTATAACTTATACAATGTCAAGGTCTAAAATGAAAAGCATGGGACAAATGCTTTTTACGTGCTTGTTTCGGAGCAGAAAAGGAGAGCTGCCCTCACAGAGGATTATAAAACACGACTAGTGGATAGTTGGGTATCAAATCAGCTGTGGTCGTTTGTACAGTTATGGAGTATCAACTCCTAAAATTACTTGAAAATAGCCTTTTTCCTGGTTTTAAATTAGTTTGCTAAGATTCCGTAGAGCAACATTCTATTCTACAAACGCTCTTAACTACAGGAAAAGAAGAGGCAGTTTTAACAAACCAAATAAAAATGATATCAGAGCAGTGATACTACTCCTAAACCATGATGTAAATCATAAACAGTACACCGTTTCATTGTACTATTGTCACTTCACTGCAGTAAGTTTCCAGAGCCCACCACCAAAAATCGCCTAGCTTTCACCTTATGGACAGTATAGACTTAAATAATAAACGATTCAGTAACTATTAGCTCCACATAATCACTTTAGCAAAGTCAGTTTAAGATGTTATATTTTCTAGTTTCACATAACTTTAAAGCCTCATTTACACGGGCGACTTTTTTGCGAGCGATTTTTTAATAAAAATGGATCTGGCAAAGTTGCATTTACTCAGCGGCGGCTTTGATCATGATAATTGGAACCTTACTGATGGAAATAATTGTCTTAAGTTGGTTTCATACCAATATTATTGTAATTGAAAACTTTAGAAGAGAATCGGTGTTGCGATAAAAAATCGGTGTTGCGATAAAAAATTGCAGTGAGATCTGCTCCGATTTTGCTATAAAAAGGTTTAGAATGTCACTATCGGAATGGAAACAACTTGAGACAGTCATTTTTAGCAGTAAGGTAACTTTTATCACAATGAGAACCATTATTGAATATATGCAACTTTGCCACATCCATTTGTATCAAAAAATCGCACGCAAAAAAGTCGCCTGTGTAAATGCGGCTTAAAGAATATTCTTGTTATGAAGCTGCACTAAATTGATGTCTTTGCTTGAAAATGCACTTGATTCTTTGCTGGTAGAAGCTGCATTTGCTTTTCCACGTGATGACTCGGCACTTCTGATTCAATTGTCAGCTTTAAAAGTTTTTGTAATGTATAAACAAAATCAGGCTCTTGACAAGGATCAGCAATTTAACTAGAAAGCGTTTTATTTCGTTGCTTATTTATTGCAATATTGTTAATGAAGAAAGCTGTGCATTGAGCAATGCCAGTTTACAGTTCAGTCATCATGATCTCTTTCGCAATGAACTGCCTTGAAGTGTTAGCCCACCATTTGCCAATAATCAAAACATCACAAAATAAGTAATTTTTACTAGCACTAATTTTTTTTTTAATTAGGCACCACATCGCTATCTGGAATGTGGAAGCGCCAGTTCGTGAATTGCTTCCACCTTCTTCACTTCCACAACCACATGATGACGTTACTTTTGCTTGTAATATTTTGTCTTCAATATTTTTTGGCTGTGCAGATGGGTCAAAATTAACGAGCCAAATCAAGTGACCGCGACAAACAGACAGCGAACAAACTGACCAGGAACTAACGGTTTTGTCACAGTAATTTTGTCACAAAGTGAAAGTTTGGGCATAACGGCTTTGGGGATAGTGAAATATTTTATGATTGCCCTTCTCAGCCAATTAGTGTTATTTGGTTCGCGGTCAGTTGTCGCGGACCCAAAAATTAAACTGTTTACGTTATCATTATCTTAAAAACATAATATGAAACCAAAATATGTATCAGTAATTGGTTTTGTCATCACAAGGATCTCAGCATAGACATAGACAGGAATTCGAACTGGAAGCGAACCAAAAGTGAAACGTCCAATCACAAGCTCATATCTTTCAGCTGATACTAATTTTTCTAACCGTTTAGTGCAAACTAAAAATAAGCGACAATTACGTAATGGGGTCTAGAGACGGATTTCCCAGGCTATGGCCAATGCTTATCTAGCAGTTTAGTAACCGGGAAACATATACAAGTCTAAAATCTTTATTACCACGAACATTAACTCAAACCCGTACTCTAAGATTAAACCTAACCTTCAATCAAACACAAATCCTAAATTCAAATCCAACATTGACTTTGAAGACATTTTTTTAAAAATGCCACCATTCCTCATCTTCATTTTATTATGCTCAAACAAAAAAAAAATCCCTTTAGTTTGTGGCATTGAAATACTGTTAAAATAGCAACATTAAACTAATTGGAAAACAACAAATTTCAAAGTGTAATATCTTGAAAACGGAAAGGTGTAGAAACTTAAAATTTGGTGAGAGTGAATTTTAGACATACAACATTTTGGTTAAGAATGAACAATTTGACTTGAATGCCCTTCTACCTTTGAAGTTTCAAACGACCACATCTCCCCATCAATAAACGCTTTAAAAACACCACATGCATTAGCCAGAGAAAGCAACTCAGCAGCAATGCTAAAAAGCATAAAAAAGAATTCTGTTCTATGTAACTGTTAGGCCGATTATAATCAGTAATACAGCATTTTTATTGGTCGCACATCGACTCAGTATTGAGTTTTTCATTGTTTAGAGGAAAATCGTCGATTTTTTGGACACACGCCGACTTACCAAAACCTAAAAGGAACACTTTACTTAACCAAACAAACCTTGTTAATTACCTAACAGCAAAAGTCGACATCCCTAACAAATAGCCCTCCAGATGCACCTCAAAATCCAAAATTTATTCAAACTACGGCCTACTACCATTCACCAAACCTTCAAGATCCAGCAAAGCAAGTAAGTAACGTAACTAAATTACAAACTTTTGACACTCTCATCCAGCAACTATATCAGTGTTCTCTCTGCATTTTGGTGGGTTTGCATGCACCCCAAAACAAACAATTTTCTTCTAGCAAACAAAAAACAATTCAAAGATGAGTCAGAGAGTGTCCAATAAAAATACTAATCCACTGATCAAAATTGCTTTAATGGGAGCATATACCTCCATCCAATTGCGAAAAGCCACAACCCACATTATGTTCACTGGTGAATACCGCCTTAACGACATCATTTTCAGGGTGGTTTTTCTTTCCTCACCATGCTCCGTTGAGCTAAACATAGTTTTGGGCCGGTTGCGCCACTCGTTGACCACCTACATAACCGTGCCTGGCCTTGCACTGGTCATTGTCCCTCTCTTTTCTCTTTATCAATCATTCGAACAACTACTCCAGTCGTTAGTTTTACTTCCATCTTGTGTGCCTGCGTGTATGTTGATGATTGTGATTGATTAGGCCTACAATGTACTTTGAGCTGGTGTGACAGGTGTAGCAACCATGCAAATAAAAATCGCTTTTTTGTGTTCAGAATCCTCTGCATGTCTTAACGTCTGACGTTGTGTCGCTACTTCCTTTTCCTGACTCTACGTGTTATTATTGTGTTACCATGCATTTGCTATTGTTGTGGTGGTCAAGAATAAAAAAAGAATGAATGAATGAACATATACCTCCATGCAATTGTGCAAGACCACAACTCAATCATTTAAACTTTTTTCCTTCATCTTTAACAACTCTCCATTGAAGCCTAAAACAAAAACTCCATAAAACAATAACCTACAAGAAATATACAAACCATGATGTAAAGATGTGTTATAGACCAAATTTTGATTCCAAAAGTACAGTAATTCCATTTTGGGAAAAGTTCTATGGTCATTTTTGGTGATTACATCATTGCTACCTTATTTCTTTCAAGAAACAGGAGCAGAAGACCAAGCATGCAAGTCTAAACAAAAACGCTCTCCCACAAAATACAGCAACTGATGGAATCTACCAGAAATCTACAACATTTCAACATCTAGAAAAAGTTATATCCAGCACCTTTCACCAACTAATTCATCATATAATATATAAATTTAAAGTAACTTTACACAATATCAGCATGCCTTCCATACAACTAAAATTATTTATAGTTGTTTTTTTTTAAAGGTACAGTAATTTTTGGGTGAACCAGAAGCCCTTCTAGAACAATGTTTAGCATTCAACAATGCCTGCTACTGCCAGGCGCGTAGCTAGAAATTTGCAATGGGTGGTTGCTTTGGGGGCAAAGCCCCCACTGCCAGAGGCACGGGGATCTGGGGGCAGCGCCCCCAGCATTTGAAAATTTTGCATTTTTTGGTAAAATAACTCAATTTTTGGGCTATTTTAATAGAAATTAATGCTTTAAAAGCGTAACATAGAAATTAGAAGTGCATACATGATTAAACTGGTTGCATAAATGGGTTATGTGGGAGGTGGCTAACATTAAAACTTAATTCTCTTGTTTACATCATAAAATCCTATAGTTCAATAAAACTCACACGGAGTAAGCTATTTCCTCAATAATTTATAAAGAAGAATAATTAGGGGAGGAGGAATGAAGGAAAAGTATTTGAGAGATAAGATTGGTAATTAACTAATATTGAATAGCCCCCAATCCCAGTTGATGAAACTGAAATAGATTTTTTTACCATAAATAGATAAAATTAACTAATATTCCTCAGTGTATAATATATTTGTTGATGAAACTTATTTTCAGCATTTTTGCACTAGCGATCAAATTTGATTGCTTATTTTGGCCATTTTCCTAACTTTTTATTGATTTGTTAGTTTTATTTTTGACAAATCATACCCCTCCTCTTGAATATATGTTTCAAAATATGCTTTAAATCTCTTTATCTCTTTTTAGTCCATTTCAGTGCAAAAAAGAAACAGTCTTAGAAGTGCTAAAAACGTGGTATTTCCCTTATTCAGCATTTTCATGGACAGGCTAATGGAGAAGGCTTAACCTTCCCCTGGCTGCTGCACTGGCAAAATTAACCATGAAAAGACAATTTTTATGCCTAGAAAAACAACAAAGCACCATATCAAATTGCAGCTTCACCAATACATCTGTGATAGGGTAAGTTTTTGCAATTCTTTAAGCTTTTGAAACACAGAGACTTTATGATCCAGTAGCACAATGTTTTAAGCTGTCTCCATAAATTTTTATTCTGCAACTTTTTCTGATTTTACAAGCAACTTTTATCAATTCTTGAATAAAACATAAAAACATGATTCCAAAAAAATGCTTTGAAACTACAGTATTTCAGTTCAATTGCAGTATTCTCTAGGTATTGGACAACAACAAGCTTTGTGACACATTGGCTGTGACTTAGTGTTCTCTATGATGGAATAATTCATTAATATTGCAGAAGTTCAGCTACAACCCCAGAACTGTGCTAATATCATAGTGTCAGAACCAGGGTTGCAGAGTCATAGCACGAAAGGTATGGATCCAACTCCTACCCTATTGCTTTCAAGCATCCAACCATGTTTAAACTCTTTGTCCATAGGTCTAAATTTAACTTCTTACTTAAACTTTTGTTAAAAGTAAATGCAGCTTTTGTGAAAAATAAAGAAAACTTTTTCAGGATTTAGGGCAGCAAAAAATTGCCTTACAAATAATTATCATATGCAAGTTCATAAAACCAACAAACCTATCTGGTAAATTGAAAAAAGCGACAACAATATTATAATAAACCTACTAACCTGAATAAATTTGATAGCAACTTAATTCTCATGATAATGGCAGTTTCACCACAGGCAGTTGGGCATCTTCAAATTGATATATATTCCAACACAATTTCCAGAATCCGAAACAATAGAACTACTGCGATTAAATTATTTAATGCTTTGCGAATTATCTTGCCCAACAATCCTGATAAAATTGCAACATTATAATTTTTTCTGCCAGCAAATAGTAGATGTTGGAAGTAAACATTAAACAACTTTTCCATCTTAACGATAAAAATTAGTTGGCATGAATGAATTAATGATAATGGGAGTTACATTCTCAATTAATGATGGAAAATCAATACAAAACTAAAAATTTAATAAAAAGTTCACTAGCAGCCGGTAAAACCAAAATCTTGATGAAAACAAACAACCCTTCAAGGTTCTAAATTAAATTTTCAGTTCTCAAACTGTAGCAACTTCCAGTAACTGTAATTGAAACTCAATTCAAACCATGCATTTACCAGTTCACAGCTGACTCGAACCAAGGCAATGCCTAGCCAACCAAGTTTTGAATTTAACTACTCTACACTTCAACTGAAAAGTTCATTGTTAAAAAACGACTTATTTCAGCAGCTCCAAAACTAGAATGTTTTATCACAATTTTTGCATGATTTAGTGGAATTAGAGCCTATGGTAGAATTTCAGCCTGATTTAGAAGAGGCAGAGTGGTGGAGTTCTTGACAACACATTTTGAAGAACTTGGTCTTGGCCATGAAGCCTATAAGTCCTCAAAATGTCCTGTCCTCAGCTGGAGAGCAACATCATTTTTTGATTGATTAAAAATGAAAATAACCAAACAAAATACAACATAAACTTGAATCGACTATCAATTTGTTTCCTTTCATTATTTGAAAAAATAATAGAATGTAATACCCAACCAAGCCAGGTCATACTGAAACTTATTTTAAATGGCATTGCTTGAAAGCTCTAATCAGATAACGAGGGGGCAAAAAAGCCTTTAGAAAATTATAGTTTTTATTTCTGCTAATAGTTTTAGTGCAGGCAGTAGAAACTGCAAAGCACTAAAGCTACCCAGAGACATAACAAAGAATCCATGGGTCCGGAAACAAACAAATTTGATTTGCTAATGCAAAAACATGACTGGTGCCTAGTTTGTGTGTGAATTTAGAAGAAAGTATGTGCATGATATTGAAATGTAATACAGTGCCGGTACTACCAGGGATGGCATACTAATATTATACTACAGTAAATATGTTAAGACTGGTATATGTTGATACAACTAACAAAACATATCTTGAAAATAACAACTTGTTCTGAAAATATCTGACCACAAACAATTTGCTTTAAGAAAAACCGAGCTACTCTAATCACTGGCATGTAATGTAGGGGCAAAGCCACATGCTCTAAACAATTTGTGCGTTAAAAATCGCTGCTGGGAATCCCAAATAACAAAGTATTAGATCACTGAAAATGCTGCATACAGAATTATAAAGAAATTAGGTGTGAAGTTAAATACAACTACGGTATAATAATTGTTCAAATGCCTGGAGAGATGTGCGATTGTGCGTTGAACCTAATAAAATTTTTACACCACGTCATTATAAGTTGAATAGGCAAAGCTCCCAAGAAAAAATTGGTATTAAAAAAAAAAGTAATTGGTTATTATTTTTTCGTTTTGGCGATTGTGGAGTGTGGACCCTTTGAAGGTGGGGCCGGAACTAATGTTTCCAACACCTTCCTTCTAAATAAAACCTTGCTGGGATCCTCAGGATATTTTTAACCTCATGTTAAATTTAACAAAGTGTCTTTTGGCAGCCTAAACGTTTGCCATCATTTATTGATAGGCATTAGATATGAGACAGGCTCTCAAGTCATCGAATTGAAATAAAAATTGACTCCTGAACATGAAATAATGACAACTTTCAAGTATAAATAATGACAATTTTCAAGTGTAAATCCAAAAGACTGAACTGAAAAGCAATCAAAAAAGCTCTTTGTGTAGTATTTGCAAAATTTTTTAGGTGAACTAAAATAAAAGATTTTCTGTAGGTTAAGTGAGATTTTTTTGGATGATCTCCAAGAAAAAAAAAAGGTCTTCATTTCAACGGCTCACGATTTATTGCAATTTATTCGGTAAACTCAAAAAATATCAGTAGATTATTTAAAAAATAATGAAACAATGACAACGGGTCCAAAATAATGAAAAATATTGAAATTGAAAAAAATAGTAAAAAAATGAAACAATGACACACTTGACAGCCTGTATGAGAAAGACATCATGAAATGTAAAGAAAAGATTGGCATAAAATTCGAGTTGGGAAATTGTGGAAAAACTAAAGTTTTTTTAACCCTAGCATTTAGGGTATTTTTTTTCAAATTGCTTTAAAACTCTAAGTGTTTATTCCTTTTTAAAGTCAGAAAAATTGCTGGTTTTTCCAAAAATAAAAATAAAAACAATAATATTATTCAACATGGGGCATGAGACTTTGTTCTTGCCCAAGAACTCCGCTTTTTTGTAATGACAAAAACTTGAGCTTACAAATTTACCCGGTACAGTATTTCAATTCATTTTAAAAACATAAATTTAAAGTATTTGCAGTACTTATTAATAGATAACAATATTTTTTAAAATTTCATTAAAGGCAGTGGCTATTTTGCCTCTAGAGGCAAAATTGGTTGCTAACAGAGGTGAAGTCGATGATTGTAGGAATGGTCAAAGACCACTGACACAGCTTTTTTGAATTATTATTTTGGGCAAGTTTTTCATAATTTTAGGAAGTGGCTATTTTGCCTCTAGAAGCAAATAGTGTTTTTCCTCTGTTTGGGTTAGGGTTAAGGTTGGGATTAGGGTTTGGGTTAGGATTCGGGCTATTTTGGCACTTGCGGCAAAATAGCCGTAAGAACTCTGCCTCTCTGCTCTGGAGGCAAAATAGTCGGGTGTCGTTAAGTATAAGCTGTCGCTTTATTTACAGCAGCTCTGCAATTTGTGTATGAGCACAAGTGCATTCTCTCCTTCTCTCCGATCTATTTTAAGCTATTTCCCAGATCTACCCCTAATCCCAATGAGTGCACACATGCGAGGAGCAAGAGCATGCACACGCTTATACATGAGTCGTAGAGATTCCGAAATAATGCTGACGTCTGATACTTAACGACTCTATTTCTAACAACTCGACTGGGTGTTATAAACATGCCCTGCAGAGTTGGGATTGCCTTACCGGTACCACTTTTTACACGTGGCCTACAAGCCAATTGTGGTACCTGTTTAGGGCAGTTTGGCATTAGACATTATAGTGTATATCATTATACTCACTTGGTTGGTAAACATCCCACTATTTTCTCGTTTTGTTTGTTTATTAGACATCAGTTGCCAGTGCAGAGTACCTAACAGCATCAGGCTTTACTGCCAGTGCCAGGCCTATGAGTCATATTATTGCACGTAAGAAGCAGCTTATGCTATTATCAACAACATTATGCTACTTTCTCCATCATTCCAGTCAGCAGCATTGCCCAAAGAATAAAGCCATGCTTTTTATGAAGATGCTGCTTGCAAGATCTGGGGTTGCAAAATACAACTTAGTAATATTTTGGCACTACTGGGAAAATGGACTCTTTGAACAAAATCAAGTCATTGCACAAACACTACCAATACGAAACAGCATTTTCAGCAGGCATATTAGTCAACATCATGCAATCATATTCCTGGTTCTACAATCATTAACATTACACCTAGGCTATCCTAGTACAGTAGGCCTACCGTATGTGACAGTACACCTACTACAGATGGTATATTTTACCAGTGTGCTTAGCCTATTGCCTAATAGGCAACTAAAAAGAGTCATTTATTAATACTCTAAAAGGCCACAAACTTTTCCAAGTCTGAAATAACACATAGGTTCTCCCATTCTAAAAACCAACTTTACTGCGAATATTGCAGTATAATTACTAATACTAGGCTAGCTTCTCCGTGAGGTGCTAAAAACTTGAAAAGTTTTCTAGAATAGCCTTAAAATAAAAAGCCCTAATTTCTCCAACTGAGAGCTTGTATAAAAATTTTTTCAATTTCATCAAACTACCGTACATAAAGTTATGAAACAACCTTCATAGACAAAGTTTGCAATGGTGTTAATAAAAAAATTCAACACCATTTCGTCATAAAGTAAGTATTGACTTTTGCATAACTGAATCTTCTATCAGGAATATTACTACCATATAAACTTCATAACAAAAATTTGCATAATATCCTTTCATGACAAAATGTTGTTCATTTTTTTTATGAACACCACATGTAAAAACCTTGCGAGTACTACAACAAACAAAGTGAGTGAGCATTGACTGAGCTAGTGACAAGAGGAATAAGGAGTAGGCAGAAAAAATAGAGGAACTTTTTTATTTCACAATTCCATTTCTACGTTGTTGAAACCCTAAGGTTTCAAACTGAAAAAAGGAAATTTTGGGGAGATTGGTGCAATGCAACCCCCACAAAAATTATTATCTTTTGCTTTTGTCTATATCTAACTATCCTGAAAGTGATGTTGGCCTGCCTTGATCAATAGTGATGATTACAAAGGTTTGGATTTAGAAAAACCCATTGAAGAAATATTCGCCAATTGTGATACCCAAAATTTTACCAACAATTTACTTTTTATAATAAAATTTCGGTAAAGAGGTGTAAATTCTTTTAAACCACAAAGCGCATATAAGCAGAAACTTATTCCTGATTGCATTTTTATTTCATCTGTAACGTTTTCGGCGCATTTTCTATATGGCCCTCTTCAGCAAATTAAAAAGCAGTTAACAGTAACTTTAAAATTTAGAAATGAAAAGTTATCAAAATATTATCGGCAAAACACAAATGTTACAATATAACAACCACTATAACTTCATACATTTGGTATTGTGACGTATACGTTATACCTTTTCCATAGTAAAATCAAGTCAGAAAAAATAAAAAATAAAGCAACACCATGAAATAACAATACTGTATTTGGTACAATGTAGACTATTAGACACACACACACGCATAAAAAAATGTTCAAAACACATTCAAAAGAAAAGAACAACCGTTGGCGTATGATTGTGAATTCAATCGTGGTGTTAGCTTTTTGATCAATAATGTCTCTATCTTCGATATATTGATGATGTGTACGCGATTTTTGATAGCAACCAAAACTGCAACGAGTTTCTTCCGATTTTGAACGCACAGCATCAAAGCGTGGAATTCACAGTTGAAAAAGCTACAGATTCATTGCCTTTTCTTGACGTGGAAATAAAGTTTGACGAATTCGGTTTTAAAACTAGAGTCTGGCGCAAACCTACATATACGGGACTGTTGTTAAATTTTCGATCAACTTGTCCAAACGCTTGGAAATCTGGCCTAATTACTTGTTTATTAAAACGTGCCAAAATCATATGCTCTGATTATGAATTGTTTAAAGATGAAATCACTAAGCTAAGATGCATTTTCGCAAAAAATTGTTATCCTAATTGGTTTTTTAATAAATGCTTGAAAAAATTTGAAAATGATACCAAACCAGACTCACATGATAAAGAAGTTGATGATTATTCATACATACTTGGCTTGCCGTATTTTGGAAAACCATCTCGTAAATTTGCATCCCAATTTTCTACCTTACTAAAGCAAAAATTTGATGTTCGAATTATTACTTATTACACTTCGCTAAAAACTGGGTCATATTTTAATCTGAAATCCAAAACTCCTGCTGCTCTAAAATCCAATGTGGTATATAAATTTACATGTTCGCGTGATGTGAACACGACATATATTGGTATGTCAACGCGCCGCGCCACTTGGTGACTAGGGCCAGAGAACATTTGCAGCTTAACTCGACCTCTGCCAAAAGTGCCATAAGCCAACACATTACTTCCTGCCAAACTTGCTAAAATTCTAATTTGGATGTTAGTTCGTTTAAAGTAATTAGAAACTGTCACAATGAATATGAAACCAAAATACAGGAAGCATTATTGATCAAAAAGCTAACACCACGATTGAATTCACAATTATACGCCAACGGTTGTTCTTTTTTTTTTGAATGTGTTTTGAACATTTTTTTATGCGTGTGTGTGTGTCTAGTAGTCTACATTGTACCAAATACAGTATTGTTATTTCATGGTGTTGCTTTATTTTTTATTTTTTCTGACTTGATTTTACTATGGAAAAGGTATAACGTATACGTCACAATACCAAATGTATGAAGTTATAGTGGTTGTTATATTGTAACATTTGTGTTTTGCCGATAATATTTTGATAACCTTTCATTTCTAAATTTTAAAGTTACTGTTAACTGCTTTTTAATTTGCTGAAGAGATCCATATAGAAAATGCGCCGAAAACGTTACAGATGAAATAAAAATGCTATCAGGAATCAAGTTTCTGCTTATATGCGCTTTGTGGTTTAAAAGAATTTACTTTTTGTTTTATTAATCTGTTCTGAAAATTTGATCTACTTAAGTTGAGTGAAAAATTTTTTTCGAATTTTGTATGACTCATTTCAACCATTTTCCCCCATCGCAGCTCCCCCAATTTTTAATATGTTTTAGTCACCATCAAAATCCACCAAATCTGATAATTTGGTCTTATCTCTGTTGAACAATTCAAAAGTTCAAAATTTTTCAGCTCCCTTTTTAGGGGGAATCCCCAGACGTGACACCCCCATTTTCAGGCACACACCAGTTTGTTTCAAACTCTATACCACTCCATGTTATCATCCATCTGCGTTTTGTGGTTTAAAAGGAGATAGTGATAGAAGAAAAACAAAGAAAAAAAATAAGGAAAAATTTTATTCAAGACGAAATAAAAGAACATGACCAATACAAAGGTACTGATTAGTGTTTTCAAAAACCACAAAATTTTTTCATAGAATATCACTACTTACCAAGATATACCACTTTGAAATTTACCACTTTTTGTCCATTTTCCGCCTCAGATATTTTGGTCACATGACTGGGAGCCCTCAAACTTGGTACGCATGCACTTTCTACCTCTACCCATGTTGTGTTCAAATTGCAACTTTCCACGTTGAGCTTTTTTTTTTTGTTAAAAGCAAAATAAAAAAATTTCGGCTCAAAAATTACAGTTTTTTCTCGGTTTTAGGGTCCCCAAATCATTATCACGTGATCTTCGACCCCCAAAATTGGCATGCATGATGCTTTGTAAACTTGTAATGTGTCCAAATTTCAGCGTTCCACATTTTGCCGTTTTTGACTTGTCATAAAATTAAAAAATTTTAATGCTCATCTATCAAAATAGCCGAGTAAAAACATAAGAACTATGCGCGCGCGCGAAGTCCCAATTATTTTGCAAAATCAAGGTGTAAACAAATTTGAAATTTCAGACTGAGATAGAAGCAGAATGTGGCCAAGACTTTTTTTGTTTGTTTGCTTTTCGCCTGAATTTAGGGGCGAGATTCTGGATCGAAACAGAATAATTAAGTTGAACCAAACTTTGCTAAAAAGTTTTCCCCCTCAGAATTTGCTGAATCAACAAAAAATTGACACCTCTGCTAACTTGTAATACCTCATAATTATTTATAGAAGTACTTGGAAGCTATTTTTTATGAGTTAGCAAATTTTTTGCATTTTATTACATAGTATAACAGCATTTTAATTGCACCATTTCCTGATACCTTTAAGGTTTTTCTGTTTTCATGTTCATTTTTTGAATTAGCTTATTTTATGCATTTGTAGGTGTTGCATTTCCAACCAGCATAGGAGTAAATAATTGTATTTGCCATTATTCACCTTTGGATTCGGAGAAGGAAGTGACTACTCTGAAAAATGGCGATCTCGTCAAAATGTGAGCTTGTTTATTTATAATGCATGTGAACCTAGCACTTTGTGTCTGTTTAGCCACATCGTCACCCAGGGGGGTTTCGGGGTCGACCCCCCCCCTGTTTAAAACTCAAAAAACAGCATAATTTTGTTTATATAACGCAGTTTCTAACACTTTGCTATATATTTACTTTTCACTAAAGAATCATTTAAGTTGTTATTAATCACTTAGCTGTGGTTTTACGGTCGTAATTTGATCCTACACATGTTTACCAAGCAATTAAAATTTTTGCATTTGTCTCACCTACAATGTTGCTAACAGAAACGTGGTGTAACTAATGTGTACGTATTTGATATATCCATGGATATTGAATAATGGATGCATTGTAACTGATCAAAACTTCTAAACAGAGCAGAGCTTGACACTACAAAGAGACAGACGGCCATTTAGGCAAAAAAGTCGCCTTTGTTTTGAAAAAAAACAAACTACTAAGCCAAATGCACTTTTGCAAAAAAAACAAAACAATCAAACAAATCCGCTGTTTGAAGATGAAATCTGCAACACAATTACATTTAAACATCAAGATTTCTGTTCTGCAACGGTATTCAGGAATTTAAAAAGAGCTTTTAATAGAGTCCGAGCTATTATTTCCAAATAATATTTTCTCTTTTTTTGCCTCAACTTTGTAGTATTTCAGGTGGTTTTTGCAGCATCATACATCATAACAACAACCCATTATCTTTTTCAATGTAATCAGCCTCTATCTACATCAGGGCTGCCCAACCCCTGATCTGCCGGCCACATTTGGCTCGCGAAGCTGTTTTGTGTCACTTGCAAGGTCTTTTTGCGTGGTTGATTTCCTCATGGAAAGGCTTACCATTTTGTGGCAAATAAAACGTCGGTCTAAACCTAAACCTTCTTCTGTTTGGTCTTCCCAAAATCAGTTCAGACTTGCGACAAAGATCTTTTCTTGTTGTTTTGGTTTCACCTACCGTTGGGGACAGATTCCCAGAAAACTGGCCGAAATTAGCTCCGTTTTACAGTATAAACCCTTTTTTTGGTCTTCACCTGCTTTTGGGAAAGATCCCTGAAATACTAGCCGAAGCGATGAGCACCGATTTTGTGCAACAAATTTGCAATTATTTGGAGTTAAATTTTGGTAAAAATGCATGTGGCTCGCAATAACTTTACTCCCAAAAATGTGGCTCGTACCAGTAAAAAGGTTGGGCAGGTCTGCTCTATATATATATATCACGCATTTTAATTTTTCTTCATTTCAGCGTAGATTCATGAAGAGAGCTGGACGAAAATTTGCAATTTAAAACAGCCTTTTTCAACGTTACCCATTTCTCAAAGAATGGAAATGATTGCTTCTACGCTATTAAAAGCTGTCTTAAAATTCTGTACCACTAACGAGTTTTTTGAATTTAAAAACGCATTCACTTAAAAAATTTAAAGCAAATAGGCAATCTTTCAGCATTTAAATGTATTTTGGACTTGATCAGTAAGTGTGCAGAGCCTGATTAAGCTGAACAAAATGAATTTTTTCAAACTCTTCCAAATTTTAAAAATTTTGCTTTTTCCAATTAAAGGGTTTAGAACTAATAATGACTTAGTCACATTTTATCAAATTTGAGATTTCACCCACAATGCATTTTGCTTTGAATTCCTAACAACCTGAGCTATGTATTTTTCAGAAAAGAACTGCGTAAGTCCATTTACCAGAAGTTGCATTTTCTCAGAGGTCAACATTTTTTTGGCTAGAAATGCTCAAGTCCACTTCTTTCATAGAAAAAATGACCAAGTCCAAATCAGCCAATCCAAATTGCCGAATCGTGTGACTCAGCAGCAGTTAGTGCTTAGTCATCAAGAAATAAAATTCAAGTTAGGGAAATGAAATGGTTTTACAAATGCCAAGTAGGCCTATGATTTCAAGTTTTGAGGCAAGTTGTAGTTGAGTAGTTAGGCAAGTTAGATTTTTTTTATTACAAACATATGGTGTGGTCTACTTAATGATCAGTTTTCCCAATTAGAGCACAGATGTGTAGGCCTAAAGCTTACAGTATGGGTATGGTTGGTGCCAACCACTTTAAGCCTAACAGTAGCCCAGTCTATTTCAGATTTAGAACAAAAGTTTTCCAGGTTTCCTATTTTTAGTTGCAAATGCAATTGGGCAGCACAAGTGATAGCAAATGTTTTGAATATCAGTGCTATCCCAGTTTTAGAAAATGCACAATTTGTAGTACAGGGAACAGCAGAAAAACTTTATATATTTTAAAACCTTACTTTCTACACTAAGCCAATGCTTTTTCAGCTTTCCACATAGTGTAGCTAAAAGAGAATTTACGAAGTGATTGATTTGCCGTTTGGTTTAGAATAAGAAAGTAAACAAAATTAGTGATAAGTTTAATTTGAGACCTGTTACTAATAAGTTTATGGCAGTGGCTATTTTGCCTCTAAAAACAAAATAGCCCCAAGTTATTTTTCCATATGGTGGCAAAATAGTCCTAACGACTATTTTGCCACAAGTGCCAAAATAGCCCTAATCCTAACCCTATCGCAAACTCTACCCCCTAGTCCTAACCCTAATCCCAACTCTAGCCCTAACCCAAACATGGGAAAAACACTATTTTGTCTCTAGAGCCACTTCCTAAGTTTATTCAATTTTTTCAAGAGTTTGAAGTCTAGCTTTGGCCTGAACAGAAAAACCTCTACATAAAATGTGAAAAAATTTTTCACTTCTGGAGAAGCAGCAAGTATTTAATCTCATGAAGTTTCAGATATGATTTTCCAATTGGAAAAAAAAGTTCTGATTTTGATAAAATGCAAGCAAAATCTCTACTACTGGGCTATGGGTTAAAAGTTTTGAGCTGCCAACTCAAATGGCAGCAATTAAGAGTTGCTTTTTCCTCCTCAATAAAGTAAGAACCCCCAATTTTTGTTCAGTCCAAATCAAGACTTCAAAACTGTTGAAAAAATTATAAAGAAATTAACTGTTAGTTTTTCTAATCTCCAGTTAAATGACAATTCAATCACTACATGGCAATTCAATTAATACATGACAATTGCAATTCAATCACTTCATGAATTCACTCCAGCTTTGCGGACAATTGAGACAGTGTACACTGTCATAGTAAGGTTTTAAAATATAGGAGTTTTTCTTTGCTCCACCCTGTAATTTAGGAGGCATTTTTTCAACTTTGCATTTTGATTGCACTGAAAGAATGGGCTAAAGTTTATGGTAATTGACTAAAAGTAGTCTGCAGTGCAATCAAACCAACTTTGCATTTTTATATTGGTATTTGCAGTTTGTTACGTTGTTGGTATAATACTAGTTTTTCTACAATAACGTCTTCATCAATCATCCAATCTAATGACAGCCTCAGTGATACCAACTCGCGCCCTTTTCAGGGCGGCCAACTGGCAAATGGTGGATCTGAAGCTGTTCACCCTTGTGCTGTTGTGGTGGTAGTACAAACTGACCCAGAGGTAACTGAATCTTTAGCTGATTCAACTGATGTGCAAACAAAGCCAAAACGAAAATCGGATCCTAAAGGCTGGAAGAAAAACAACATCAAAAGAGCCAAGGCTCAAGGTAAGTCATATATTATCAGGACAAGCTATATAAGCTTTTATGTTATACAAGGTGTATTAGTTTTTATAGTATTCATTTTTGGTAGCATCGCATTACACTACCATTTTGCAAGCACTATTGCAATTAAAAATCTGATCCAACTACAAGAACAGTAGCGAAAAATCACATCATTACCAATCCAATGAGGTGACAGTGAATTACTGCAACATCATTAAAAAGTGCCTCATTTGCTTTAAAAAACAGATTGTTAAAAGGTTAAAAAAAGACAATTTACTTCAATAATTTGCAATTAATATACTTTCTAGTTTACGCTAGTACAATAATATTAACTGGTAAAGATTTTTTCTGAATAAACGGTTTTGTTTTGCAGCCTTTTATTTTGTTATTTTATTTTTCAGGTCTGCCGCACACAACGTATTCAGGCAAAGAAGTTGCGGCCAGAGAACAGCTACCTGACGTAAGCTGTTGCTGCAACTGCTGCGCTGCCTTCTCAGATGAAGAGAAGAAATCGATCTATGAAAAGTTTTGTGCTTTGAAGGATCACACTCTTCAAAACACATATCTTCGTGGTTGTGTAATGAATACCCACGTAAATGAAATAAGACGACGTCCGAGAACGGATGCTTCTGCAAAACAATGAGCAAGTTATGTGTATTCTGTGACAGTCGGATTAAAAACTATGAAACTTTGTCAAGCTGCTTTTGTTGGACTGCATGGCATCAAGACAACTCGGCTTAAATCCAAGGTGCTGCAGTTTGACAAAGTTATTCAAGATGGCAGAGGAAAACATGGTGAACACTTAAAAGTTGCAAATGATATAAAGGAACGTGTTCGACAACATATCCGATTGTTTCCGGCACGTGAGAGTCACTACAGCCGCTCAAATAATACTCATCGCAAATACCTTGATGCATCAGTGACTGTGGCGGCAATGCATCAAAAATTTCTGGAAAAAAATCCTGATCTATGAGAGCAAGTCAAATATTGGCTCAATTACAAAATTTTTAATACCGAATTTAACATTTCTTTTGGCTATCCTCGCAGTGATATCTGTGATACTTGCGAGCGCCATCAAGTCGAGTTGAAAGTGGCTGAGGTAAATAACAATTCGGCAGCAATCAAACGATTCAAGACTGAAAATGAACTTCACCTTCGAAAGGTTGATGTCTTTGTTATTCAGCAAAAAGAGGTCACTGAACAGGCCAGAAGCAAAGAAGTAAGGGACACTGTAGTACTGGCCATGAACTACCAAAAAAATTTACCTCTACCCCTCACTGGGGTATCGCAAGAATATTACAAACAACAACTATGGATCCACAACTTCTGCATTCATGAATGAATGCACTGAAGAAAAAGCAACAATGTTTTAATATGCCAAACACTTTGCTGGAAAAGGTCCAAATGACGTTTTATCTTGCCTTCAATTTTACATTAAAAGCCTGTTGCAAGAGATTACGAAAATTGAACTATTTGTGGACAACTGTTTCTCACAAAATAAAAATCGATACCTTCTTGAATTTTTTATGCCTTGGTGCATGATAGCAGGATCAATGAAGTGAATATTCATTATCCACTTCCTGGGCATAGTAGAATGCCTTGCGACCGAGATTTTGGTCGCATTGAAAAGAAAAAACAGAAGAAGGACAAAGTGTCATTGGAATGGGTTAGTTTTGTGAAAAACACTGATCGCGAAAGTCCATTCACTATTTGTTATGTTGAACACCCTTTGATTGATAATATGCAACATGATGGCACTCCAGTAATTCCAGTGTTTGATTATGAAGGTGCTTTCGACCCAATGCTGAGGGCTCCGAAAGGCATTGCCACTATTAGGAGGTTAAAGTTTTTGCGTGGTTCTGTCCCTAACTGCAGATACTCCATGACTGGTGGATGTGACACCGAAATTACCTTTTTGAAAAGAGGACAAAAAGTGAAATCGTTGGTCAGTGCCCTCAATCCTTTGTTGCTCCGTAGGGCATATCAGTCATTTCTGCCAATAAAGGCAGCAAAACTTGCTGACGTAAACCAGCTTCTACAGTTTGTGTTTTTGCCTGAAAGCGTAACATTTTACTCTGGACTAACATCTGATGAGCCATCAGCAAGTGATGAAGATGAGTATGAATAGAATAATGTGGCTAGATTTTTTAAACGATTTTTTTGTGCTAATGCGTTGTTTGCTTTGTGTATTTTGCTTCGTTTGCTTTATTTCGTGTTTTTATACCGTTATATCTTGGTCTTTGCGGGTTTGCTGACAATTACATGGATGGTTTGTGCAACAATCTTTTATCGCTATGTGATAACAACAAGTAGCGGTGCATTAAGATACATGAAAATTCAATATAGGCCATGAAAAATTAACTATACAGTAACAGTTGTTGCTTCCAATATTTTGAGAAGCTGAGGGTATTACCGAATTCTGGGTACACATGCCCTTAAAAGAATGCTGGCATAGAGGCAAATGCTGTATTGTGAGTTTCCATCTTCAAAAATAGCTTGAAACCATCCTGGCAGGGCCAGATATAAAGGGAACAAGGGGTTCCAGGGCCCCCATCACTTCTGGGTACAACAAAAAGTGATCTCCAAAATAAAAGAAAGTCTTTACGTTGGTCATCGATCCCTCAACAAAATCTGGGTCTTGGGGCATTCCACCCTCAAATCCGGTCCAGCACCCTTGTCCTCACTTTCTTCCAACCATAGAAATGATGCTGGGAAGCATTTAAAATAAAACAAAATGTTGTTTGAGAAATCCAATAAAAGTGCGCAATCACTTCATACTGCAAGTGATTATTTTTTTCTGATAAAAATGACCAAGTCCACTATTTGGGACAAAAATGACTAAGTCCAAAAGTTTGTTTGTTTATTAAATTTTTTTATAAAAATTAATCGAATAAATATTGCTGGTAATATCTTTTTAGCAACCAATACCAATAATAAAAACCAGTCAAAACATAAAGAATGCGATTGTGCAGTATTTAAATCTTCACTTGAAAACTTTAAATGCTTATAACTCAAAACTGTTATTTTGTGACTTAGTCATTTTTAGTTCTAAACACTGCAATTGCTCTAAAAACATGCAAAATGTCATCCAAATGGCTTTAAAATGGCTATTTTCTAAAAAAATTGCAAAAATTGCCTAGCCGCTGGGGGCAAAGCCCCCAGCCCCCATAGTGGAAACACGTTCTCTTGTGCACGATTTTTCACAACCAACAACTTTCAAAATCATTAATGCGAGGTGTCTGAATCAACAATGTTGTAACAAAATGCAACTATTACTGCGAAACCCTGTTTGGCTATAATAGCATGCATTTTCATTGATGGTTAAAATAGATTAACCACAATTGGGTACTGGTTGGTTTTTAAAAAATTGAAACTCCCCCCTTTAAAAATTTCTGGGTGCACCCCTGCTATCACCAATAACCATTCTTTTTTGGGTTTTAAAATTTGATTGGTGGTTCAGAATTTGCCATATTCATTTGAGTGCAGTAGGTGCCATTTATTATGACCATGGATAATATGACCAGCCACGTATTATGACCAATTTGGTACTATCAGGAATTTCTCCATTTTAAATTCTCCATTGAATATGACCAAATTTCAGATAATATGACTCAACATTTTCTCCATCTCTCATTGTACAGTACAATATTTTTTCCTGCCACATACTTAAATTTTTTGTCAATGGAAGAGTTTGATACTTTTGCTGGACAAATTTGTGATTTTTGCAAAAAGATTTTGTTGCAAAGCATTTAATGTTTTTGCATCAAAAAGTAACTAATAACAGGGTTGCCACATCCTGGAAAAGTCCTGGAAAGTCTTTGATTTTTTTTGCTGTTCTGGAAAGTCCTTGAATTTTGTTTGTTGGTCCTGGAAAGTCCTGGAAAAATATTTATAAAGTTTTCCCGCGATTTACCTGGACATAATGTAAAGTTGTTTTTTTTTATAATAACTGATACCTTGCTATTATACAAAGCCATTGTTGAAAAAATTTTTATTGTAAAGTTTGTTCAAAAAGCTTTATTGTATTGTTAAAAGACAGAGCTTATTTGTATGCTGGTGCACAAAAAAAAAAAAAATCGCCATCCTAGCCCTAACCGAACCGCAAATCTAAACCATAATGTAAAGTTGTTTTTTTTTATAATAACTGGTACCTTGCTATTATACAAAGCCATTGTTGAAAAAATTTCTATTGTAAAGTTTGTTCAAAAAGCTTTATTGTATTGTTAAAAGACAGAGCTTATTTGTATGCTGGTGCACAAAAAAAAAAAATCGCCATCCTAGCCCTAACCGAACCGCAAATCTAAACCAAACTGTAACCCTAGCTCCTACCCTAAAGTTAGTGTACAGGGTTGCCACATCCTGGAAAAGTCCTGGATTTTTTTTGCTGTCCTGGAAAGTCCTTGAAAGTCCTTGAATTTTGTATTTAAGTCCTGGAAAATGTTTATAAAGTTTTCCCGTGATTTACTAGGACAAAATGTGAAGTTGTTTTTTATAATAACTGGTACCTTGTAGTCTGGTAATTGTACAAAGCCAATTTTGAAATGATTTGCATTGTGAAGTTCGTTCAAAAAGCTTTATTGTATTGTTATAAGACAGAGTTTATTTGTATGTTGGCGCACAAACAAAAAAAATCGCTATTCTAGCCCTAACCCAACCATAAATCTAACCCAAGCTCTAACCCTAGCTCTAACTCTAACGTTAATATGAGCACCCATTCTTCTGCTCTTCGCTCTCTTATTCTTTTTAAGCAGTTCTTGCTAGTGCGCTAGAGTGCAAATGAGAACTTCTTTCTTAAATTAAATCTTTCATTATTCTTGCTATAATACGCTGAAACGTGTAACGAGTTGGTGGGGCCCATCTCCACGTCATTGCACCCAGGCAACATAGCTCCTTTCGAAGAAATGTCGCAGCGGTGGTGAGGGTCCACGACAACTGACCGCAACAAACTGACTGCGAACCAACTGACCGCGAGCAAACTGACCGCGAACAACGCTGATTGGTTGAAAAGGGCGATCCTAAATATATTTTTACTATCCCCAGAGCCATCTTGCCCAAACTCTCACTTTGTGACGAAATCACTGCGACGAAATCAGGGACGAAACCACTGTAACGAAATCGTCGCTTCGCGGTCAGTTTGTTCAAGGTCAGTTTGTTCGCAGTCAGTTTGTTCGCGGTCAGTTTGTCGCGGTCAGTTGACTTGGCTCGCGGTGGTGAGCCGTTGGCAACACTGTGTCCGATTTGACCGGCCCAAGATTTGAACCACAAACCTCCAGCTCCAAAGACGAAAGCGTTGCCACTCGACCAACAAAATGCCAAAATTTGCAGTGCAGTATGCATAAATTTTTGAATATTATTAAGAAGGGTAAATTCATGGATCTAGTAGCAGTAACGTAGCGGGCTGTAGGCCCCCCATTGACCCGTTGACCAAAATGCACTATAAAAAAAATGCAATTTTTTTCGCACTATACTGTACTTCTGTGGCAGTTTTTTGCAGTAATACGGACACTAAAGTAATTTAAAGCCACTTTTGGAACAGATTTTGGAAAAGGGCTAATATTGGTCAAAAATAAAACCAGTAGCAACTAACTAAAAATAGCTCAAAATTAACAATCAGTTCGAACGCTTGATGCAAAATGCTTAACGTAGGCTTTGTAAAAAAGTTGTAAGGAGTCTGTTCAGTATTTAATTCTGTCAATTGCCAATCGATTCTCTTAAATTCTGTTTCATTAGCTCCTCCTCCCAAATTATATCTTTATCTTGCGTTATAAAATACAGACAATTTGGATTAATACTTGTGAGTTTTTTTGAAGGAAGTGCCTATTTACACTTTAGCGTGCAAATGAGCTCTGCTTAGAGAGAATAAGAGAGCAAGAGTGGGTGCTCATTTCCTCAAATACTCTTATTTTTTAAATTATTATCATTAGTGGTTAGTTGGGGTTTAGATTTTAGGTTTAGGTTTGGATTAACGTTAGGATTAATCAGAGCTAGGGTTACAGTTTGGGTTAAGTTTAAGGTTGGGGTTAGGACTAGAATAGCGTTTTTTTTGTTTGCACGATGGCATGCAAATAAGCTGTGTATTTTTCAAATGATATGGTTTTATGGTTAACCTCTGGAAATAAAGCTAGGACTGAAGTTTTATCATTACCCATTACAAGAGCGCAACAGATATATTGGCTGATATCAGGGCCAAGTCGGTTTATCGTATTGGCTCTGTATCGTTGATAAAATATCGGCTTAGCACAATTACCTTAAACTGTTTATTTTTTAGAGCAAGCACGAGTGATTTTGGGCTCTATTTGCGTAGTATGAATTATGTTTGCAATAGTCTTTCTTTGGAGGAGGATTACTGAAACTTTTAGTGTCAAGTTGAGTGAAAAATAGCGACAAAATTTGATAGTTAGTAAGTTAATATATGGGTATAGGCCTGATAAAGTCATATCAGACGAGCTCTAACCATCACCCACATACTGAGCCCGTTTGTGCAACCAGTTTAATCATGTTTTTCCAGTGCTAATTTCAATTCCACATTTTATAAGAAATAATTTTTACCAAGCTAGGCCTAATATTGGGTTATTATTGCAAAAAAATTGCAAAATCTTCGACGGCTGGGGGCTTTGCCCCCAGACCCCCAATGGTTTCCGGCCGCCAGAGACTCTGCCCTCAACCCAAAAGCACAGCCCTTTCATTTCAAATTTCAGGCTTTGTATCTGGCTAGTAGTCAGTACTGAAAATTCAAATGCGTTACAACAAAATTTTTGTCAATTACAAGTACAAAAAAGTACATGCATGAAAGAAGTAGCAAAGTAGTCAAAATTGAATTTAAAGACCTGTAAAAAAAATCGTAAACAGTCCTTGAAAAGTCCTGGAAAATGACCTAAAAAAGTCCTGGAATTTGATTTGGAAGTTTTTGTGGCAACCCTGAGTGTAAGCGCCCATTCCTCTGCTCTTTGCTCTCTTATTCGTTTTAAACAGTTCTTACTAGTACGCTAGAGTACATATTAGCATTTCTCTTTAAAATGCCAAAATTTGCACTTTGCTGTACAGTATGTATAAATGATTGAATATTATTAGAAAGAGTGGATTCATGGACAGTAATTTTATCGCAGTGCGATACTCTAGTAGCAGTAGCGTAGCTTTGGCCGAGTCAAGTCAACTGACCGTGACTAACTGATCGCGAAGCAACGATTTCATTACAGTGATTTCATCGCAGTGATTTCGTCACAAAGTGAGAGTTTAGGCAAGATGGCTCTGGGGATAGTAAAAATAAATTCAGGATAGCCCTTTTCAGCCAATCGGCGTTGTTTGCAGTCAAGTTTGTTCGCGATCAGTTTGTTTGCAGTCAGTTGGTTCGCGGTCAGCTGTCGTGGACCTGCTTTGGCTTGTTGACCAAAATGTACAATAAGAAAAATACGACGTTTTTCTCGCTATACTTCTGAGGCATTATTTTGCAGTAATAAGGACACTAAAGTAATTTAAAACCCCTGTTGGAACATGATTTTGGGAAAGGGCTAATATTGGTCAAAAATAAACCAGTTACAACTAGCTAAAAAGAAACAATTCATTCGATCGCATGATGCACAATACTTAACGTAAGGCTTGGTAAAAAAAGGGTTTATTCAACATTTAATTCTGTTGATTACCAATCAACTCTTTCAAATCTCGTTTCGTTAACCCCTCCTCCCAAATTATATCTTTTTGTAGCTTTATAAAATACAGACAATTGGCTTAATATACTTGTGAGTTTTTCCAAAGAAAGTGCCTATATTTACTCTTTAGCGTGCAAATGAGCTCTGCTTATAGAGAATAAGAGAACAAGAATGGTTGCTCATTTACTCTTTTATTTTTTCAATTATTATCGTTAGTGGTTAGGTGGGGTTTAGATTTTTAGTTTGGGTTGGGATTAACATTAGGGTTAGAGCTAAGGTTACAGTTTGGGTTAAGTTTAAGGTTGGGGTTAGGGCTAGGATAGCGTTTTTTGTGCACTGGCGATCAAATAAACTCTGTCTTTTTAAATGATAGGATTTTATGGTTTACTGGCTGAAAATAGAGCTAGGACTGAAGTTTTGCCATTACCAATCACTAGAGCTCGACCGATACATTTGGTCTGCCGATATATACCAGGCGATCTCAGGGCCAAGCCGGTATATCGTGCCGGCTCTCTATGCCGATAAAATATTGGCTTAGCGCAATTAGCTTAAACAGTTTATTTTTAGAGCAAGCACGAGCACTCTTGCATTCTATTTGCTTAGTATGACTTGCGTTTGAAATAGTCTTTCTTTGGAGGAGGATTATTGAAGCTTTTAGTGTCAAGTAAAGTGAAAAATAGTGACAAAATGTGGTAATTAATAAGTCGCTATCAGCCTGAAAAAGTCTTACTGGTCGAGCTCTCGCCATCACCCACATGCTGTTAACCCTTTTATGCAACCAGTTTAACCACGTTTTTGCAATGCTAATTTCTTCGCTGCTTTTTAAAAGCAATAATCTTTACCAAACTAGGCCTGAAAATAAGTCATTATTGCAAAAATTGCAAAAATTTTGAGTGCTGAGGGCTTTGCCCCCAGACTCCCAATGGCTTCCGGTGGCTGGACTCTGCCTCCATACGTGAAAGCACAGCCCTCCCCCCAGACTCCCAGTGGCTT
This sequence comes from Trididemnum nubilum, assembly GCA_963965965.1. Classification (NCBI taxonomy): domain Eukaryota; kingdom Metazoa; phylum Chordata; class Ascidiacea; order Aplousobranchia; family Didemnidae; genus Trididemnum; species Trididemnum nubilum. The sequence continues at coordinate 26,182,036 of OZ014476.1, read as the reverse complement.
CCTGCAGCTGGACTCTGCCCCCATAACCGAAAGCACATCCCTCCCATTGCAAATTTTTGGCTTTGCTCCTGGCTAGTAGTCAGTATTGGGATTGCAAATGCGTTACATCAAAATTTTTGGACAATGACAAGTACAAAAAAGTAGGTGCATGAAAGAGTAATAGCCCAAATTAAATTTTAAGTCTTGTAAAAAAAATTTTAAACAGTCCTGGAAAAGTCCTGGAAAATGACCTTAAAAAGTCCTGGAATTTGCTTGTGCAGTTTCTGTGGCAACCCTGTAATAAGTAACATTTGTGTGTAGCATTTTGTATTTGGTTTGTGGTGCTTTAATATGTTACTTAGGATTAAATGTTATTTACTTTGATTCAGTTGTGGTTATTGTAGCTTGGTTTTTATGAACATTCAGATATTATGACCAAAATGATCTGGTCCCAAGGTGAAAATATTATTTGGTTCCTACTGTATAAGTTGTGTGCGTGTAGACATTATATCGCCATATTTGACATAAAAAACAGTACAAATTTTGAACATTTGCATTTAATCACTGCAATCATTTAACAAAAAATTAAAAACCATCAAAGTCATCAGTGCTGTCACTGCCTTTAAACGCATTCATGCACGTACATGATGGCACCGTGATGTGGCGCATATGATGCAATGTAACGTGTCTTGCTTGGAAGGCGATAACTAATGCGATTGTGTGTGTGGAAGACGATAGTGTAAAATCGATAGCAGGGAAACACCTTGGAAAATTTTTGCATCGCATATAATGCATTTCATGTATATGTCTCACCTGACTTTTTGGGCGATATTTTGATTTTAAAAAAATGCGACTTATACTCAAATAAGAGCAATAAGTATTGCTTTATTGAATTATTTATGTCTTTGAAGCTTTTTAATCTCCAATTTTTGTTAACAAGTTTTTTGTCATGCTGGACCACCACAACGAGTAGCATGTTAGGCCCCAATGCAAATAAGCATAAAGTGTCTGACCCAAAGACACAACAATACATTGCTAGGTCAGGAATTACACCGGAGTAAGCGACCTTTTGATCACTATTTACTATCCTGATATTCTTCCAACGTTGTTATTTCCGCCGCTAAAATGTGAGTTAATAGTTATGGATGTTAAATAACCTTTAGTAATTTTCTCAAAAGAGGTGAACTGTTGATGACAAGAACAGATTTTTGGTCCAAAAAAATATTATTCAAGTTTTGAAATATTATTCGCTCATCATCTCATTAACAAAACACAACTGATTAGTTAGCTCAGTGTTCCCACAAATCCAATTTTTGTCAGCAAACCAGCAGTCTCTTGACTCAAAGGCAAATAATTTTTGGCAATTATAATAAACAAAGCTGTAGAAAAATTGACAAATTTGTGGAAATATGACTTTCAGTATATGCAGGGTGTTCCAAAATGGTTGACCCCATTCTAAATACCCATATCTCAGAAACTACTTGATGGATCATAATGAAACTAAATACATTTTATGATGAAGGTCATAAGTTTTACTGGTTAAATTTACAAAGAAAAGTACAAATATTTGTTGGTTCTATGACAGATTTTCATAAATGTTCAATATAAGTGCCGCCTGTGTCTCTGCACATGTCGAGTCGGTATTCGAGCTCGTGACTAACTTGCTGTAGCATGCCTTTGGTAACAGTTTCCAGTGCGGCTGTGATTCTCTGTTTCATTTCTTCAATGCTAGCTGGAAGAGGAGGTACAAAGACTAGTCCTTTCACATAACCCCAGAGGAAAAAATCACACGGAGAAAGGTCGGGTGATCATGCTGGCAATTTCACCACGATCACCCAACCTTTCTCCGAGTGATTTTTTCCTCTGGGGTTATGTGAAAGGACTAGTCTTCGTACCTCCTCTTCCAGCTAGCATTGAAGAAACGAAACAGAGAATTACAGCTGCACTGGAAACTGTTACCAAAGGCATGCTACAGCAAGTTTGGCACAAGCTCGAATATCGACTTGACGTGTGCAGAGACACAGGCGGCGCTTATACTGAACATTTATGAAAATCTGTCATAGAACCAACAAATATTTGTACTTTTCTTTGTAAATTTAACCAATAAAACTTATGACCTTCAACATAAAATGTATTTAGTTTCATTAAGATCCATCACGTAGTTTTTGAGATATGGGTATTTAGAATGGGGTCAACCATTTTGGAAGACCCTGTACTTTGATACTGGATTTGTGCAAAATTTAGTGCACATAAATGTATTTTTGCAGCTTTGAACACAATTGTTTTAGAGAAAATTTGGGCACCCACCGGTTAGCCAAAAAATTAGAGGAAACACAGTATTGGCTGCAGAAGACTGCAAAGAGACTATTGGAAGATGTTACCAGATCAAAACATAATTTATAATTAATCTTGGCCCTGAGTCGTTGCAACTGTTGTTTTGTATGCTGGTTCATACTTGACTGTCTTCATGTCTTGTTTAATTTTTAAACTTTCAGAAAAATAAAGCCATCTTGTACTGTACTTCTTTTTTGATGTGCTTTTGATTTTTAAAAGTTTGAGTTGTTAGGTGGTTTTAGCTACTCATATCTCCGTGGTCCCCTTTTTTGTTGTAAATACATAAGCAAGTTGTAATGGTGCTAGGTGTTATTTTTTTCAATGTTGCTATACCATTAAACTTTTTGCAGAGATCTTGCCGTTCACTTTGATGGATTTATTGCTGCCACTGCCCATACTTTAGTGGTTGGATCTAGCAAAGATAATCCTGTAGCAGACAGAAAAGCCGACGTTATAACTGCAGCACAGTTATGTGCAGAAGCTGCCTTGCGATTGGTCAAGCCAGGAAATAAGGTTAGGTTTTTCTTTTAAATGAATGTTGAGTTTCGTTGATGCATAAAACAAAATTTTGCATAGTTAGCCTAATTAATCCACGAAAATCTGTGGTTGAGCTATCGATATTTTGACATGTTGATCACCCTTTCCAATTGACTGTTATCTCCTTATTTCCGCAACAACTATACTCAATTCGGTTTGACTGATTTTTTTGCTTAGACCAGCATCTGCTAATTACCAGGCCATCTTGTAGTAGATTTGTGTTCCATGCATTAGGAATCACTGGAGAATGGCATCCAAAAATGTACAAAAGTTTCTTGCTGTGCTTTGTCTTTTTTCATTTATGTGTTTGAACCGGACTGTGACTTTTACGCACGGATGTTTAGGCACGGGGTGTTTAGGCCGCTGATTAGGCACCTGGACTTGAATGCGCACCAATGGTAAAAAAATCGAAAAAAATTAAAACTTTTTTCCAAAAACAAGTATTTTTAAAATTTCTTTTTTTAACAGTTTTTTTTTCAAAAAAAAACAAAACAGTTTTTTAATTTTTTTTTTTCAAAAAAAAACTTTTTCCCCTGCAAAAAAAAGTTTTTCAAGCAAAAATTGTTGCTTGGATGAAAATTTTGATATCTTCAAAGCTTTTCGTCCAACACTTGTCAAGAAGAATCATCAGAATAGAGAGCACAGGAAAAAGAGTAGCAATAGAAAAAAGCCGAGCGTTCATCAGACTAGAGTGTACAGGAAAAAGAGTGGCTATAGAAAAAAGTCGAGCATTGATTGGCTGGAAAAGGATCAATGAGAGAGCATCATTCGTGTACAATCTTTAAGCTGTTTGCAAATTCTTTTTGTCAACAGAGGGCTGGGTTAGAAGTAGGCTGGCGCAAAAACAGGCAAAAAAAATTTTTTTTCTTTGTTTGTTTTGTAAGTTTGCAATAATGTTCTTTTTGATAAACAAAGCCCAAAAACCAAGGAAAAATACCGACGTTTGACCCTGGTTCACCCACTGCAAAAAATTCAAAATTATAACATTTAAAAATTTTTTCGAATTTATTTGTTGTGGGGTCATTGGCTGTGCGTACATTGTAAAAATACAATTTAATGTTGTTCAAACCATTATCTCACACTAATAGTATACAAATTATGACCTTTTTAGCAACATCTTTTGCAACAATACAAAAAATACTCCAACAATTGAGTTGACCATATTTTTTACACATGATTTTTTTCGTACTACGCTCTGCATTTGGCTTCGTCAACAGTTCATTTCGCTTTTCTCAAAGGTTTTTTACCACTTGGTACAGAAACTGCTTTTGGGATGGTGATTTTGTAATCGTAGATGAGTAATAATCTGTGACAAGTCCTAGAGCTCTTTCTGAAAAATCGTTCACTACTTTCAAATGTTGAAGTCGAGATTTGATCCTGATGTAGCATTTGTTCCTCTCCCACAGCGAAGCAGGTTTTGACAAAAATAGTGGCTGTTTATTGATAAGCTTGAAAAGCACCCACGACTCACGTCCAATTAAATCTTTTACTTGGGTAAAAATAGTTACTGTCGGCATCTTATGCACCAAGTGGTCGAAAGAAGTATCATTGTGGTATTTCTTCATGGCTTTAGTCATGCCTTGTTTTTAATGAACACTGGCTGTGCTGAAAAGTGCAAGAACCACCAATCGCTCTGTCAATTACCTGAAGTGATTTTCGAAGTTGCTAGCTACGGCTTGACTAAGCTGCCGTAGTTTCTCCAACTTGTGCTCTTTGGCATTGGTACCCATGGTTTTATACAGGATTAAGACTTCAATAGGAACATGAAACGGCAGTGATGCTTTTGACCACGGCTTGACATAATACAAGCACAGAAATCTTGCAAGATCCACGATATTTGTCAACAGACTCTCTGAAATGTCACATTTCAACTGATCCTGAAACATTGCTATTTTGATGCTGTAGATGACTTTTGACATCCAGCGTGTGTGATGTCTTGCACCTGGTGCCTTCATTTTAAATTCCTTTTCTTTTGGCAATTTTCCACCTGAAACGTCATATAAGTATGCAAATTGTATACACTCATAAACTACTTCATTCGCTTTGGCGTTAATTCACTTAACCAAAGGTTGAATAGTACTCCTACAAAAGTTAAAATTAAAGATTGAAAGTTAGACATGCATAATTGAAGACAATATGCTAAAGTAAACTATCGGTAGGCTAACTGCTTTGGTAAAATCTGATTGCAATATTACGTATAACCTAGAAAAATAATAGTCAACTCGAACATTTCTTGATAATCCTTTCTTAAGAAATCATCCCGAAGTACAGTTTGGCAAAACTCAACAATATTTTGAATTTCAATTTTTTCTTTTTTGCACTTTGCTTTGTACACTTGAAAGTTTTATTTATCAAGGACAGACCAGCGATCAACAAGTACTTGAAACACTGCTTCATTGGGTGATTTGGTTATGCTGTAAGTCATAGAAGCAGCTGCTCCACGCAACAATTCCGATACGTGGTGTTGACAAGCCAATAATAAAAATGTAGTGCCAAATGTTTGTTCCAAGGATACAGCAACACCACTGCAATTTCCCATGTTGATAAAAGTTGTGTCCAACACTAGACCAATGATTAGATCTCTTTCAATCTTCCATTTATCAAGGGTGTCCAGAATGATTTTTGTTTGTTCAGAAGCTGTGCTGTGCTTTTGATCTACAGGATTGATTTGGAGTAAAACGTCAGATTTCTTGTCAGTGGCAGCCAAAAGAATGGTAATGACTTCTTTGGATGTTCCAACATGTTCAATTGTCTGCAGCATTTTTCTATCCCAGAGCAACACCTATCTTTTGCTCGCATATTTTATTGCGGTGTTCACAAGTTGTATCCTTAGACAATGATATGTCAGCAATGTTGCCACCTCCAGTGCTAATAGCAGCAGACATTACTTTCGTAAGCCCTCTGTGGCTTATATGGTGTTTGTCTGCCATTAGACCAACAGTTTCATTTCAGTGCTTGACATCAACTTTTAAACTAACGGTACCTCGTTTTTCATTTTGTTGCTTTTGTCGTTTAGATGATGTCGGCAAATACATATCATTGTCCTCTTCAGATTCTCTTAAATTGCTGTTTTCACTGCTTTTGTCGGAATGTGTGGCAAAATTGGATGATTTTGTGGCCAAATTTATCATTCTTTGTTCTTCTTTGTAAATTCTTTCTTGTTTCTGCAAACTTCTTTTTAGTTTTTCTTTGTTTTTAGCCAAGGTTTTTCTATCCAGTGACTACACTCCACCTTCTCTATTAGTTTTCATAATCTCCAAACACTTCCTATCTTCTTCGTATAATCTTTCCTCACAGTTTGGTTAGGGCGCCCAAAACGTTCTCGTCATTTTTTCCAAAAAAGGCTTTTCTTTTGTCCAATTGCAGCTGCGTTGTTTTTAATCGTTGTTTAAGTAAAACTGTCCAATTGTTGTGCTTTTTTAGAACCATGGTAATCAATTGATTTGCGATTTTCGTTGGTATGCCGGCTCTACATAACCACCATTTCATCACATGTTCAATTGCAGCCTTGGCAGAGTTGCGGACAGTAGCTGTTCCAGGTTGGTTTTCCTGCAGTTCACCATGCAAAGATTGAAAGTGCAAATACACAGTTTTATTTATTGGAGGTTTCGAACCCCTAATTTCATCCACAACGCATTCTTCCAACAGCCCAATTTTTAGTTTTTATTTGGATCTCGTCATTTCAGAAAAATTTACTACCAAAAATTCTACAAATTATTTTACAGCTATTTTTCTGCAAAGTAACATTCACTAGAAAGTTCTTATGTCTGTAGTAGGCTACTAGCCACTACGCCAATTAAGCACTACAGTTACTTTGCACATTAATCATATGTTACCATCTTTAGGCTGTACTGTGGTATTTGCAATGGTAATTGCAAATTTTGCAGTCAATTGGTATTTGCAATGGTAGCAGCAACATCTACCTGTTGAGCTGCAGCAAATAGTTGCCAAAGCAAGTTGAATTTGTCAATCTGTTAAACAGACAATAGCAGCGTTGAATTTGTCAATCTGTTAGTTGCCAAAGCAAGTTGAATTTGTCAATCTGTTAAACAGACAAAAGCAGCGCAAATTAATAGTACTACAGTACATTGTCGACTCTTGAACTAAAACTTGATCAAATACTACAGAAATTAGACGCGCTTGAGAAAAAAGTGGACAGCTTCAACACTAGAATATTCAAGTTGGAGAATAAAACAGCAACTCTCGAACTAAATTTGACAGCCAAGGTGGAAACTCTTGACATCCTTGATGATAAAATGAGAGAATTCGAAAAATGTAAATCAGACTATGAAAAAACGGCGATCATGCAAGAATCATATAGCAAACGCCTTAATGTATTAATTCACGGCATCGAGGAAGATGAAAGTAATACTTGGGAAAAGCCTGAGGAGACTGGGCAAAAATTTGAAACTTTCTTAAACGATGGATTGAATATTGATCCTGACGATATTAAGCTTGTCGATATTCATCGACTACTGCAATACCCGATTAAGAAGAATGGTAAAACCGTGCACAGGCCTATAATAGTTAAATTGACTAGCACTCAAGATAAAAATCGAATCTTTAGTTCGGCCAAAAACCTCAAAACATATAACGAGACGCGAAGAAGTTACAATGAACACTCTCCCTCACTCTCCCTATGTGTATGTAACGGAACATTTGCCCGCAAAATTTCAACAACAAAGAAAATTACTCTTGCCTGACTTCAAGGAAGCAAAACGAAAGAAACAATCTACCTACTGGAGAGCCATTGATGGCAATTATTGCTTGTTTGTTGACGGCGACAAAATAGACTTACCAAAAAAAACGCCGAAAAATCGTTGATTTCCTAAGTTAAAAAATAATATTGTTCATGAATTTCATCGTACATGAAAACTCGAATCTAATGACTCCATAATGTAGCAAGCATAGTGTTTGTCTTAAATTAGAATGACTCTCTTTAATTACTTAGAAAAGTCCTCAACTTTGTTAATTCTCGACTGCAAATTTATTTTTTACTTCTTAAAATTGTAACTATTTACTTTGATGAATGCTACAATTTATTAAACTTACCAAGGCGATCTCGATTCAAGACAAATTACAGAAAACAAGAAAGATTAGCTGGCTTTCTACTTCGCTAAATACTTAAATAGCAAATGATATTAAAATCATAAATAAAAAAAAAAAAAGATAATAAATTGTATCTTATCGCATATTAGAGCTTTTCTTCCAAACAGTCAATCTTCGCTCAGAATTGAACACAGTTACGCGCAATGGTGCTTATGCTGTAGACTGATTTTGCTTGCTGGTTTTGCGAAGTTGCCAATATTGGGTTTTTAGTTTCAGTCTTGCGCTAAAAGATTATGAAGTGTTTCTGACTTATTTTCGGTGTTGCTGTCTTAACTAAACTAACTTTGTTTTCACGATGTTAAACAAGGTCTATAGTTTCCACTTGGCACAGTATGTAGTCTAATTAGTTGATGATGTGAACGAAGAAACATAGATAAGCGAGTTGTTAAATTACCAGTATCAGACTAAGATAATAGTGTGTTTTTGATTTTTTTTTTTTTTTATTCATAAAGTTGACTTTCGGTTATTCTTCATTCCAACATCGGCCGCTGTAGCTTTGTATCTATTACTTTGATTTGTGTGATAGTGGGATAGCTAGTCTACTTTACATTTTTTACTGCTAAGTTCGAGATATGTTGGCGGTAGGGAGGAGGCTCTTGCGGTCGATGTCGGGATGTGGAATTCTTCATTGAATATGGTAAGTCTTTAAACTCTTGTTTCAGAATGTAATGCTGCTTATGTTCTAATCAATTTATCTATTCTCCTTTGCATGGTGATGTTTGTAACTACACAGTGTAACGGTATTTGATTTTTATGGCTAAGTCCAAAAGCATCATGGGCTGCGATGCAAATGACCTGCTACAGTATTTCTCGTCGGGTCAAGATGCCACTGATTCATCTCTTTTTTTGCATACACCTAATAGTTTTGCAGATATCATGGCACTTGTGCCTGATAATATTTCTCTGTGTAAATATCATGATTTAAACTCCCAAAACAATATGTTTAATTCCTCGAAAAATCTATTTTTGTTGCACCTTAATATCCGATCACTTCAAAAAAACCGCGATAATTTATGTGAATTTCTAGACCAACTACCCATTAAACCGCATTTAATTGGTCTCTCGGAAACCAAAATAAAACACCAGCCTCTCTTAGATATTTCCCTTCCCAATTATAACTTTATTCACGCTGCTTCACCCACTAATGCTGGGGGAGTGGGACTCTATATATCTGACTCTTGAATATGAGATTCGAGGAATCAATTCCATTGATACTTTTGGTTGTGAAAGCTTATTCATCAAGCTATCGAATTTAACTAGCAAGCACCTCGCAATAGTAGGAGTAATCTATCGACATCCGAAAAATAATATTGCTCTCTTCACAGATAAATTGAGTACAATTCTTGACTCATATTTAAAACAACCTTATGATATCACTCTTGTGGGCGATTTTAACATTAATTTGGACCCTGAAAAATGCCAAACCGAGGCTTGGCATTATCTCGATACTCTGTTAGGATTTGGATTATTTCCAGTTATCACTAAACCAACTCGGGTTACTGCAACCTCGAAATCATTAATTGACCATATATTCACCAACATAACAACTCGAACAATCTCATCAGGTATCTACCAAAGCGATATAACAGACCACTTTCCTATATTTTGTCTTATCCATAGCAACGCACCAAAACACAAAAAAGTTGACCAACGTGGGTTTTACCGAGATTACAAAGTTTTTAGTCTACCACCATTTCAAGAAGACATAAAAACCATTTTACAAAATGAGTCCGCATTAGTGCCTTTAACTAGCGAAAACAATGTTAATAGCGTATTGGAACAATTCATTTCATCATTCAAATGTGTGGTTGACAAACACGCCCCCATAAAAAGAGCATCACGCAAAAAAGATAAATTATTTAAAAAGCCTTGGTTAACGAAAGGGCTTCTAATCTCTATTAAAAATAAACAAAAAATGTACAAAAATAATTTTTTGAATGGAAATGATGCTCAAAAACTGCTTTTCAAAACTTACTCCAACAAATTAACCAAAGTCAAACGCCTTTCTAAAAAAATGTACTTTTATAAAGAATTCGACGACAACCAAAATAATAGTCGTAAAATGTGGAAAACCATCAATTCACTTCTCCACAATAAAACAGCTGACATAAATTCTCCACCCAATAATATAAAAATAAATCACAAAATCTGTGACAATCAATTGACAATGGCTGAACATTTCAACAATTTTTTTTGTACCATTGGCAAACGTTTGGCCGAAAAAATGGAAAACAACAGCAGCCAAAGTGTAACTCGATACTTAACTAACAGAGTTTCCTCTTCAATATTTCTTGAACCAGTTGATGAAAGAGAACTAATTAGCATAATTAATTTATTACCTTTGAAAAAATCGGTCGGGCATGATAGCATTCCAGTCATTTTTATTAAATTAGTAGATAGAATTATAGCACCTTTTCTGGTTAAAGTAATTAATGCATCATTTGATTTAGGGATGTTTCCAAATATTCTTAAAATTGCTAAAGTAATTCCTATTTACAAGTCTGGAGACAAACAAATTATCAATAACTATCGCCCTATATCATTGTTATCCCCCTTTTCTAAAATATACGCAAAATTACTTTTTAATCGTTTTTACAAATTTCTAGATAAAAAATCGATTTTAATCCCAACACAATACGGATTTCGCCCTCACCACAACATGCAATTTTAGACATTATCACAACTGCCTACCATAATATTAACATTAAAAATTTCACTGGGCTGGTAACACTTGATTTAACTAAAGCTTTCGATATGGTTTGTCACGAAAGACTGTCAATTAAACTCCATCACTATGGTTTTAGAGGAAAAGTTAATAAGCTGATTGGTTCCTATTTCTCGAATCGAAAACAATATGTTAGTCTAGGTGATATTAACTCCTCACAACAGCATATCGGGTTAGGAGTGCCTCAAGGTTCCACACTAGGACCACTTTTTTTTCTACTTTATATAAACGATCTTCCTAATGCCACTAATAGTCTCCCTAGATTATTTGCAGATGACACATGTTTAATTCTTAGTCACTCATCAGTAGCCAAGTTAGAAAAAAACACAAATCAAGACCTAGCCAATGTATCCAGATGGGCCATAACCAATCAATTAACAATAAATCCGACCAAATCCCACTTGCTTATTGTTTCGCCATACTTAAACAAATCAACACCGAATGCCTTCATCACACTTGACTCATCTATTCTAAAAGTAGAGAAAAGCATAAAATACTTGGGTATAAATGTCGATTATCAGCTCCTTTTTGGAGATCATATCAAACAACTTCAAACAATTGTTTCTCGTGCCGTTGGCATTATGACGAAGATAAGGCACTTTATTCCTTTATGAATACTAAAACAAAGTTACTTCGCCTTTATTCATTCACATCTTACTTATGGCATTATAGTGTGGGGAGCCACATTTCCTTCTTACCTAACTCCACTAAAATCTCTGCAAAATAGAGCAATTAAATTACTTACTGGAGCATCAAGGTTTCAGAGCGCACAACCCTTATATAAAGAAAATAATATACTTAGTTTAAACAACTTATTAAGTCAAGAAACAGCTAAATTTATGTATAAATTCATTCACAAGCAACTTTCTGTACAATTCGCTAACTATTTTGATAATGTTCATGCAATTCATAAAAGAAGTACGAGAACTTCACAAATGAAAAATCAACTCTAGATTCCGTACTAACAGATTACAAAGATCTATTAAGTATAGAGGAGTTAAAGTATGGAACGATATACCTAACGAAATTTAAAATAACAAATGTAATTTTTCAGCTTTCAAAAGAATCAACAAAAAATATTTAATCTCACAAGTGATTTGATTTCTGCAAATAAAAGTATTGTTTGTTTTTTTTTTCCAATTTTTCACTAGACAGCATGCAATCTGATAAGTAATTTTTGTAAAAAATCCACCCGTTTATTTAAACATAATTTTGAACTTAAAGCACGAGCTAATAGTTATTAAGCCATAACTATTGACCAACAAAAGTTAGGTGGCTGCTTGACTCGAAGACCGGCAGGTCACTTCGCAGCCCTCCTAGTCCACACGTATAAAAATAATAACTGATCCTCTCGTGAATTACTGTTTTAATTTTGTGACAAAATAAAATATGATTGATAGTGAACACAGTTGTCAAAACATGAACTAAAATCAGGCTGAGAGAAAAAAGTGAACTTGAAATATTAAGCTGATTTACTAAAGATTCCAAATTTTCGGTGAGGCTTATGGCTTGGCAACACTGCTTAGAGCTAATTTGAAGGCCCGTTGCTGCCAGTTCAGTCTTTCTTAATATCGGTAGTAGCCTATTGGTTAAAAGTAAAAGGTCGTACAGCTCAAAACTCGCTTTAGCAAATTCCTTAAACTCACATTCTTACTAATGTCAGCTAGCCTACAATTAACTTAAGCTTGCTTAAAATGACCCTAGCACCTAAATGTTAACACCAGTGATGGAGTACTCGAGTACAGTACTCGTACTTGGAACCCCAGGTACTCAGTTGTTACTTGTACTTGAAGGTCAATGTACTCGATACTCGGTCAAAAAAAGGGCCGAGTACACGAGTACATTTGGCCTTCGCTGAAAGTAATAAACAAAATGAATTTTTGATAGCAAACTGCAGCCAACAAAACTCGCTAATTCATTGAGTTGCTTTTGCTGGGATCCGTGCAGACCTCAGCTGAACAAACAGCTTTTTAATGGTGAGAACGAGCGAAATCAAGCTTTGGAATGTGGTAAAGCGATTGGATTGACAGCATATGGTATTGTTTGACAACAAACGCCTTTCTGCTGCAGAAAACCTGTGAAAGTTGAGCAAATTTTAATTTATTTTGGAATTGAAGTTACATACCACAGAAATCGAGACACGCGTGCTACAAAGACTGCATCAGTTTTTTAGCATTTTACGGTTTCAGCTCAAATGTTGATAGAATATTTTCTACATAAGATGTATTACTGTAATCTCCCAATCCCAAATAATAGTTTTACTGTGGTATTGGTACGGGTATCCGAAAAAGCGTAGATTTAGACTTGGGGGCAATATTTTCAGTGGTAAATTTAGGTCAGATGGAGATGGCTTAGCTGCATAGTTATTCTGTAGATGAGTTGCAGCTGTTGGCAAAATTTTAGTTTTTTTTTGCAAGAAATCGATAGAATAATATGTCAAGTCTTTTGATAACGCATGTAAATGCAATTGAAATATTATTGTGACTAAGCACTAAATAGGATTATTTTAAAAAATTAATGTTAGATCTGAAATTAAATAATAGAACAGTAAACAGGTAAATATAAACAATAAAAATACCGCTATAAATTACAGTAGTAGCTAGTCGCTGATATTAAATTGCAGCATTGTTTTATGCTCACTTTACTAAGTCACCTTCTTTGAAATGCAGCATTATTTCGAGAACATTTACTACTACGTCATTTGCAGTTTAGGGTCATTCTATTATAAGACAGTCATAGCGTGTAACCCACCCTCTCAGATTTTTTTCATACTTAGATATATGAAAGCCATTAAAAAATAATGAAGGTTACAAAAAACGGCATCAAAATTCATCAAGCGGTTTTCGAGTTATGATGGTTTCAATATTACCACTTGAGGGCACTGTTCGGCAGTCCCAAATTTTTTAATTTACGTAAAAATCTTTATCCTTATGCTATCGAAACAAGAAAAATATCAATTCTGATAGATTTTGAGGTGAGGAATTCAAAAATAAAGTTAGTTTTTGGAAAATTGCAAAGGTAAGTGGTCAAAATGTAGATTGAAAATTTTTTGAGTGCTCGATTTCATTTCCGATTATCTCAGAAGGGCAAAAAAATTTTTTAATCCAATCATTGCCAAAATCTCAAGAATAGATCACTGTTTGACATATTTAAGTTTGGTTAATGTTATTTGTTGCATATTTCTGTAATTGGTTTTGAAACATAGCTAAAAACTAACGTTGATTTTTTTGTGATTTTCTGAATTTTTTGGAACACATGTATTGAATAGTATCTTATAAAATAATAATAGTTGCAAAAAATGAAGTAATCACTTTGTATACACTTAGTAAATCTGGTGATCAGCAAAAATTTTGATTTTAACCCTTAAATTGTTGGTGGTTAGTATAGGTCTAGCTAGGCTAATACAGTTTTGCTTCAAGTTATTTCCCAAGTGAAAATTAGTCAAGTGACAGACATTGACTATTACGGGTATGGAGAGAGCTAGATATCTGCCATCCTTTTTCAATTGCTTACCTCTGGGAGCACCCTTGTAAAGTTTTAACCTCTAAAATGGGTGGATTACCATAAATTGGAGTGTTTGGCACAAATTCTCAAATGATTGGGTATATTCTCAAGTAAATGGGTACGATTCTTTTAGAGCAAAATGTTTCGTTCTCTTTTAGCAAAAATTTTTCCACGCTTGTCGCACTAATCGCTCTTTCGGGTATCACATTTCACAAGTATTACCCTGAGCTGTAAGAAAGCAAGGTCAAAAATTTTGTTTTAGTTTTTTTATACTGTAGATCTTTAGTTCTTTTATGTTTCACACAAAAAAGTCCATAGTTTTAGCCGGTGCAGTTTGCGAGATATTCGCGATTGAAAAATGCATTTGTAGCAAACGGCAACGTGAATTATTGTTAACATAACGATTGAAATAATTACAATCCTTAAATCAATTTTTGTAAATTGAATGATTGAAAAAAAACATGGATTGCAATTGAATTGATGACCTCTGCGATATTTGTTATGTAAGAAAACTGAGATGCAATGCAGAATAGAACAATAGATGTGATTTTTTTACGATAAATTAAAAGTTTTTCAATGCGATAAACTCGTCACTAGCTTCCGATGATAGATTTTTTTGGTTAAGTAGGTTTGTTATCTCAAACAACATAAAGTGAAGCTCAGCCAGCGCAAGACTTTAGTTTAAATACACGTTGTGATTGTGACGTAACCAATACTAAAACATTCTCAAACTTTTACCTAAAATGTGAGTTTTGACAAAACAGAAAACAAACAACAGAACTAATGACAAAAATCGGAAGATAATTTTGTTTAATTTTTATAATGGATAATGGATGTTGATTTTTTGTTTGTTTTGATGAGATATTTCTGGAAAGAAAAGCATGCAATGCGATTGCCATCCCACAATAAAAGGTATCTATTATCTCAATCTGATTTAAAAATCGCACACAAGAACTGGATTTTTTCGAAATACGATATTATGCAAATTTGGTAGTGCGCACTTTTTCGAAACTAAACAACATAAAAATGCACTCTGCCATTTTGGTTCGGGCAAGTTGAGATCTCCTTGGGCAAGTAAATATTTATTTTAACTTGCCCGACAGGCAAGTTGCTAAAAAAGTCAATTTTGACCACTGCTGTATATATACCGCAAAGTGTATATAGTGCTAAGTACCAAATGAAATTAGATAAGTAGAATTCAAAAGACTTACTTAGCAGTAAATACACTTTGGAGTATATCCAGTATATGCAACATATTACTAGCAAACCAATTGTAGTTTCTGTTAGATAAATATCAAGGTTTTACTGTAGTCTGCAGTACTTAGCATGCACATTACACTATTTTTATATCATTTATCTGTTTAACTTGTCACATATAAGGTAGTCATTCCAGGTTTCCTGCCACTCAACAGCAACTGATGGGTTTACCTTGCTTCATGCTAACTGTTCAAATGAAATCTGAACTGTAAAGTATGTATCAAAAGGGCAAGTTGACTATTTGCAACTATTGATAAAGAATCCCATTTAATTATCACCCCTGCAGAAAGTGCCATTATGTAATGGGAGAAAATCTTGTGTCATACCCATTTACTTGAGAATATACCCAATCATTTGAGAATTTGTGCCAAACACTCCAATTTATGGTAATCCACCCATTTTAGAGGTTAAAACTTTACAAGGGTGCTCCCAGAGGTAAGCAATTGAAAAAGGATGGCAGATATCTAGCTCTCTCCATACCCGTAATAGTCAATGTCTGTCACTTGACTAATTTTCACTTGGGAAATAACTTGAAGCAAAACTGTATTAGCCTAGCTAGACCTATACTAACCACCAACAATTTAAGGGTTAAAATCAAAATTTTTGCTGATCACCAGATTTACTAAGTGTATACAAAGTGATTACTTCATTTTTTGCTACTATTATTATTTTATAAGATACTATTCAATACATGTGTTCCAAAAAATTCAGAAAATCACAAAAAAATCAACGTTAGTTTTTAGCTATGTTTCAAAACCAATTACAGAAATATGCAACAAATAACATTAACCAAACTTAAATATGTCAAACAGTGATCTATTCTTGAGATTTTGGCAATGATTGGATTAAAAAATTTTTTTGCCCTTCTGAGATAATCGGAAATGAAATCGAGCACTCAAAAAATTTTCAATCTACATTTTGACCACTTACCTTTGCAATTTTCCAAAAACTAACTTTATTTTTGAATTCCTCACCTCAAAATCTATCAGAATTGATATTTTTCTTGTTTCGATAGCATAAGGATAAAGATTTTTACGTAAATTAAAAAATTTGGGACTGCCGAACAGTGCCCTCAAGTGGTAATATTGAAACCATCATAACTCGAAAACCGCTTGATGAATTTTGATGCCGTTTTTTGTAACCTTCATTATTTTTTAATGGCTTTCATATATCTAAGTATGAAAAAAATCTGAGAGGGTGGGTTACAAAATTTGAAAATTTTGACTGTCTTATAATGGAATGACCCTTTAGTGTTACAAGTTTTAGATAGTCTTTAATTAAATGTATAGGAGAGCACAAATCCGTTAATCGTTAATCCGTTAATTACGAAGCTAACTTTTCCATTAACTCATTTATCCGTTAAAAAGTTTTTTCATGTTAACGGACTAAATTAACTTCCGTTAAGTGCTGTTAACTTACGTGAAAGTTTTTATCATTAATATCTTGCACCATTCATTCATCGTACGGGTACAAACCAGTTTGCACTGGTAACACTTGTTGCGTATTAGCACTAGTTTTATAGAAGAAAGCGATGAAAGAAGCTCTTTTTTGTGGCAAATAATAGCTGTAGCCTCATAGGTCTATTAATTATTGGTGTTCGCAGTTTCCAAAGATTTTCCCATTGCAGCTTCGTTGCGCATTTGAACTTGTTTTTATCTTGAAATTAGATTAGACTGTAAAATGTAATTTCCAAAACACAAAAAGACCATCATAGCAAAAAATTTTTTCTTACAATCAGCTCAACAATGTCAATACGTGCTCTAAAAGCAAGTGAATACAAAGAAATGTATATTACACACAAAATGTTAACGAATTAACAGACTTTATGACAAACTTATGTATATTACAAATTTATGACAACTTTATGACAACTTCCGTTAATTAAAGCTGAAAATAACAGATTAACGTTAACGGAGGTCTGAAGTTTGTTAACGGACTAGTGGTTAACGAAGCTAACGTTTTGCATAAGCTTGCCCACTATGATTAAATGCTAATTGAATATAACATTAAATCGCAAAAGCACTCAAAAAAATGTTGTGGGTAATCATGTTTGGAGTTGAGGACTTGGAAAGGTTATTTGTGATTGAAAGAAGCTCACGGTATACGAGGTGTTGCTATTAAATAACAAGACTGGTGACGCAAAGCAATTTTATTGAAGAAAAAGAGGTCATTTTATTTTGTTTTCCCTTTGATGTATTCTCCCTTAGCATCAACACAGCGTTTCATTCGGATTTTCATAGAAAAAGAACACCACGACACCCTTGACATAAAAAAACAATAATCAACATTGCCTTGAATTTTGATTTTGCTTTATGTTGCTTTCTTAATTCGTGGTGAGCTTGCAGTTTTCCAATGCACGGACTGCATCCTTGTCTCTGGGTCGTACTGGAAAATTCATCTCTCATCGCAGGTACAGTAATCACACTGTCTAAACAAATCTCTTGGCGTTTTTTCTTTTTGATCGCTAGTTGAAAGCTTTGAAACAACTTGTGCACAGACCTTTGTCATATGCAGATTGTCATGCAGTACTTGCCACACTGTCTCTTTGTCAATGAACATCCTCTCTGCTATTAGTCGCATACTAAGCCGACAATCTTCTCGGACAATTTTTTCAATTTCTCGGATATTGTTAGTGGTTTTTGATATGGTTGGGCGTCGTGAATATTCATCATCTTCAACATCAGTCCGGCCTTCACGAAATCGTTTGTGCCATTCAAAAATGCGGGTTTATGACATGCATTCTTTGCCGTAAACTTCCATCGAAGCTTGAATTTTACCAAAAATTTCAAGTTAATTCTTTGCTCAGTTTTAGAGTTAAACATTTTTTTGCGGCTGCAACAGAACTTCTTGCAACAATGAGAAATTTGCAGCTTCTGCAAGTCAAGGTTTTTTTCCGACGCGCAAAAAAGGGTGCACTTGCTTTCAATGTCAGGATACCTAATTTGTTTAAAATATTGCAATAATTTTGTGTGTAACTTGTCAGAAAATTGTCGCCTGCAGTTGTGCGCCTTCTTAGCATCCCACTCACAGAAAAAAACGTATTGTTTATGTTTTTGCGACAAATTTTGAGCTGTTACAACTTAAAAACTTCTTTTGCTAAACTTGTAAAAAAGTACTCAAACTCGAACTTTTTTACGGTACTCGTACTTGAGTACATTTTTCAATATCAGTACTCATACTCGAAGTTTTTTGCGGTACTCGTACTCGGAAGTTGAGTACTCGACTCCATCACTGGTTAACACCCTTCATCAACATCGAACTGACTTGTTTTAAGCTGATTCTCGCATTTGTAGCCTATTTTAACATCAGTGTGGCAACTTTTTTCAAGTTTTGGCGAAGACTCGAAAACAACATTTTTTAAAGAAAATTCCTAATATTAACATGTCTGAACCAAGGCCAAACACAAAAAGCAAGACAAATATTTTGGTTTCTTGTCATCATCAGCAAACAAACATTGCTTACTGCAGCGATGAAACGCTGCTTGAAACATTCAAATAAACTATTGGCAAGAAGCTAAATCACTCAGCCAAATTGATAGTTTTTCAAAAAATTTCAGAATTTCAACTGGGGTGAACCAGGGTCAAACGTCCAGACTAGGCAAAAAGTTTTGGATTGCAGCTGTCAGTAACCGAAATGGAATAATTTTTCAAACTTACAAACATTTTAAAGAACATCAAGAAAAATGAGCCAGCCTAGTTAGAAGTTGTGTTAAAAGTGACTTCAAAAGCAGATAGAGGGAAGAAGAGCAGAAAAAGTTTTACTAAAAATTGATTTTTTATTGCATTTTTTTCAATAATTAAAAATGTTTTCCACTACATGTTCTCAAAGTTTTCTAACCTAATCTGGACACATGCAATCTCCAACTTACTGTCTTAAAAGTGTATGGCGCATGGGCATGAGTTGCTAATGTAATATTGGCACATGCAGCAAGCCGCAAGACGTTCCATGGTTATGTTGAATTTACCTCTACCAACCAATACAGTACAAAGTTTTTCAGTAGCTAAGGATTATCACTACGCAGCAGATTAGCAAAAATTATGTTTAAATGGATATTTTGAAGTTTAATTTTTACACCTTGTTGTAAATACACATAGTGTAGTAAAAACAATGTTATATTCTTGCAGTTAACTCCTTCAGAATTGCTTCAAACACTTTTGAAGTTGAACAGAATTGTATGCTGCTTCAAATTACTGTTGTGTTAGTTGAATTAGAAGTGGCTGCAGACTTAATAACCATTATCGACAATTTTTCATGTAAAGTTTTTCATCCGAGTCCTATCTAAATAATTTAAATTTATCATGCTCACTGCATTCCCTCCAATTAAAAGTTGTTATCGTCTTACTCGTGACAATTGTTTAGCACCCCAGAATCCAATTTGTAAGCTGTTAAGAGACAATCATATCCAACACATGCAAGTGAAATAAACGACTAAGTTATATTTTGATTCAGCTTTCCCCTGATAAATTCTGGATACTCGGACGAGATCAGCCTGAAAACAAAGGTTTGTGTTTGACTAAAACTCATTTCATTGGTGCATTAAAATCAATTGCTTTTGCTAATTTTTTGAGCAGGACAAATCAGCTCAAATTTTGTCTCAGGATACAGGATGATAACGAGGATAATTTGTTCACGACCAAGCTGTGACTTTTTCATGTTTTATATGTATATTTTTCTCCTGAATGTAAGGTAAAGACCAAAAACAATGAAAAAGAAAAGTTTTAGTTGTTCTAATTGACTCAGAGCTCTGCTCTTCAACAATTTTCAGTACTTTCCAAAGATCAATATCAAACCGTTTAAATTGTCAATTTTCAAGTCCCTTCGAGTTGTCGAAATCTTACCCCCTTGCAATGACTTTTTCTGGCTATGTTGGCAAAATGTTTAAAAAATTGATTCAATAAATTTTATTTGTAAGAATGAAATGGAATAAGCATCTGATTAAAAAGAGCAAAGCAGCAAAAAACTAACAAGAACAAGACGAAGAAAAAAAGCATGTCACTGAAAAAAGCTCAAAAATGCCGTCAAAGTTCATTGCAAGCTCGGTGCCAGGATAGCGTGACTGGGGGGGGGGGGGGGCAGAAATAAATTTTGGGGGACACAAAAAGTTTATTTATGTGAATTCAAAAGGGGCATGGGTGCACGAGAAATTTATCCCAGTTTGGATTAAATGAACAAGGTGAAGACCAAAAATTCAGAGGGATTTTCCAGTCGAAATCAGAAATTTAAATGATTTTTCCAGCCGAAAACAGGTGATCTTGAAAAAAAAAGTCTTCACTGAAATTCAGAGGGATTTTTCGGCTGAAATCAGAAATTCAAACAGTTTTTCTGGCCGAAAACAGGTGATCTCAAAAAAAAAAAAAAAAAGGTCTTCATCCCAAAAATGTCATGAAATCCGGTGTCAGTCCACAAAAATTATGAAAATACCCCTGGAAAACACCAATTCAGGCCTCGATTTGCACTCCAGTAGCCCCGAGCTTGTTAATTTCTTCGAGGCACAGTCCTCGCTTGGGGGGGCACAATTTTTGTTTGGGGGTGCAAGCAGTCATTTGGGGGGGCACGGCCCTGGAATGCCCCCCATGGCGCCGGGCCTGGTTCATTGAGGATGGATGTTAAAACTGCTCACTACTTCATTCGAGTTAAGTCAACCAATTGATGAAACACCGTAATAATAGGAGTGACAGCTCAAATGTAAAGATGTACTCTCGCAAGGATGCAATCATCAGCAGGAAAAAAAGGGGAAAACGACTATAAAAGGTCACTAAGATAGACGAAAGACGTAGTAACTGTGAAAGAGAAGAGCTCTTTTTTTTTGCACCAACATACAATTTTCATCAAATAAGCCATAATTATGTTGAAGTAGCATTACAATTCAGCCAATTCTATAGAAAAACAATATCTTGGCACAAATAAGAGAAGCAGCAAAGCGAATAGTGTTGCATGCGTCAAGTCTAGGTAGTATAGTTGAAGTTATGAATATTATGCATTGCTGATACTCCTCAAAGAAAACGAAAAAAACAAAAAAAAATCAATTTGTGATATTTACAGAGCAAAAAGCAGAGCTATCTACAATATGCAAAAACTATTCCAGGTATCTCAAGTTATCACAAATGACGAACCTTTACAAAGCAGAAAATATAACTAATTGCCAAGTATCACAAACCAAAAAAACGATCAACACTGTTAATACTGCACTGTAGGTGTACTTTAAAATTGATTGCATCAGACAATAAAACTATATCAACTCTACAAGCATTCTCTATTTTTATTTTATTTTTAAATACTATGAATTTCAAGTTCAGATAAATTTGTAAGTACTTGTAATATACAGTGCAGTACCAATTAGTAGTTTGTGATAATCGCTATTCAAGCAACGAAGTCAATTTACGATTGTTGACATTACTTCCACAATTGCTGTGCTATAGGACATAGGGTTGATAAAAATCAAAATTTTTCCAAAAATATCAGATTTTTTTGTTTCAAATCAGTTTTTTAACTTCGTTTAGGGCGGGGGTGGCCAACCAGCCAGAGGCCAAGAACCTCATTTTTGACTGTGTTACAGAAAAAAGCTCTTTCATACTCTAGGACACACTTAACCATTACCTCAAATCAAACACTTTTTTTGTTCAGGAAGGGCTAATTTGCAAACAGCTCATTATCTACTGCCGACCCCATTTTCCTTCTCTATCTGTCGTTGATTTCTGAGCTCTGGCTCAGAGCTTTGATGTAGTCCAAATATTGAGTATCTCTAGAGTTCCTACGTGACCTCAACCCTTTTAAGAATGAGTTAAAATGACAGGTCGGAGGGCTACCCTAAAACGTCACGCGGCTTGCTGCGTCTGCCATTATTACATTAGCAACTCATGCTCATGCACCGTAAACTTTGAGACCACGGGCTGGAGATTGCGTGTGTCCAGATTAGGTTAGAAAACTTTGAGAACATGTAGTGGAAAACATTTTTAATTATTGAAAAAAATACAATAAAAAATCAATTTTTAGTAAAACTTTTTCTGCTCTTCTTCCCTCTATCTGCTTTTGAAGTCACTTTTAACAAAACTTCTAACCCTGCCCTCTGCGGACAAAAATAATTTGTGTACAGCTTAAAGATTGTACACGAATGACGCTCTCTCATCGATCCTTTTCCAGCCAATCAATGCTCGGCTTTTTCCTGTAGCCACTCTTTTTCCTGCGCTCTCTAGTCTGATGATTCTTCTTGACAAGTGTCAGATGAAAAGCTTCAAAAATATTAACAATTAAAATAAAACTTTTTTGAAAAAACTCTTTTATTTGAAGAAAAAGTTTTTGGAAAAAAAAAATCAAAAAAAACTGTTATTTGAAATCAAACATTTTATTTGAAAAAATTTTGTTTGAAAAAGATTTGTTCACCTTTGGCGCCTAAAAGTTCTGGTACATAATAGTCCTGGTGCCTAAATGTTCCTTGCATAACATCCACACCTAAAAGTTGTTGACCGGTTTGTACCATCTCTTCACACCCGTGATGCCAAGCATTCTTTTAATGTATTTTATTTTTATTGTTATTCTTTTATCGCCAAAAAGTTGTTGACCAGTTTGAACCATCTCTTCACACCAGTGATACCAAGCATTCTTTTATTGTGTTCTGTTGGCATGTATTTTGTCGGGCTCGAGCCAAGTCAACTGACCGCAACAAACTGACCGCAAAGCAACGATTTCGTTACAGTGATTTGGTCAGTGATTTTGTTGCACTGATTTTGTCACAAAGTGAAGGTTTGGGCAAAATGGCTCTGGGGATAGTAAAAATATATTTTGGATCACCCTTCTCAGCCAATCGGCGTTGTTCGCGGTCAGTTGGTTCGCAGTCAGTTTGTTGCGGTCAGTTGTCGTGGACCCATCAGGCTTGGCCACCACAGTAGTTAGACTGCTTTGCTGCTATGGAAAATATGAGTTAGGTGTCTTTTGCAAGGACAAAACCAGGTATTGTTTTGTTTTTGCATACAACGTTTCAGTGACTAGCTCGTTACTTTACCAACTGACTATTGTCGCCATCTGCTATTGCATTTTGTTAAGGTATATGCTTCATGACACATTACTTTTCTGTCTCTGATGCCCCAGATTGCACTCGCTATTGGACTGTGTTTTTACAAATTTTGCTATTTTTCTGTTCCAAGAGGGTTTTAAGTTTTGACGAGCAAGATTGCCATGTTGGGTATTTCTCCAAAATAAAAGTGCCGCCGTCGCTTTTTCATGTGTGGCGGATAAATATGGATCCATCAATCAATTTGTTGTTGCATGTAATTCACTACCTTCCTTCGTGGGTTTGGTAGACTGATGAAGTGACGAAAGTTTTCGATGAAATAGCAAAATCATTTCAATGCAAACCTGTTGAAGGAATGTTGTCGCACCAACTAGCACACAATCGAATCGATGGGGATAAGACAATAATTCAAAACCCAACAGAAAAACAAAAGTAAGAATTCTTAAGCAAGGTTTAGTTTGATAAATCTACTTTCACGATTTTTTTCAGATGGTGATCTTGTTGTGAAAAACTTAACATTTGCCTGATCAGCTACATAATGTACGCTCATCAAAGCGTAACATAGCACATGTCAAAAATTAAAAATTTAAAACTCTACAGTCTGTTTCACGCGCAACCAGGATCGTCAGGGGTTTCTTATTTTTTTAATCGTTTGATTTCAAACTCCACTCTGAATCATAATGCACGTCGGAGATATTATTCTGGACTTCTGAAGAATTTTCCAAATGAATGTTTTTAAAAGGGTTTTTGAATGAAAGCTATATAAATTATTGGCTAATGACAAAGATCATGCATAGCAAGTGCTAAATGATCTATGTAGTGGACTTTGAATTAGCTGAGCCAATGCTTCAGCGTTTTGCTTCACAGATTTGTTACCTGATGATCAAGTCTGAGAACAGTTTTCCACAACTCTCACCATTGTTAAAGATGTGCTTGGAAGAAATGGTATTAACGAAGCTGATTGGGACTAACTCCAGTCCTCACATTCAGGCTGTTATTATGGTTATGCTGTGTGTCTACAATTTATTCAGATTAAATCTGTTGAAAAAATTTTAGGCAAGATCACGAGGAGTCTGAGTTTGAATGTCATGAAGTTTATGCTGTGGACTGCTTAGTAAGCACGGGTGACGGCCGTCCTAAAGACTACGACACTCGCACAACTATCTACAAGCGAAATCCTGATATAGTTTATCAATTAAAAATGAAAACTTCTAGGGGTATGAAAGTTTTATTTTTTGTTTTACCTTCTCTGATATTATATCTATTGCAAAAAGTTAAGTAAATACCTGTTTGTTTCAACAACGGTAATAAGAGCAAGGATAATTGTTCGAAATTACAAATACCACTCACTGTAATCAAGTTCGCTTTTGAATTATTATTGTATGGAATATAAAAACTTATCAGTAGTATTATTGTTTCAAGATTTTTGAAGATACTAAATTCGATTCTTCCCTATCGCAAGTCTTGATAATTTTTTTTAATCTTCCGATGCCCCAGATGCCAGGGTTGTCTTTAAATTCTTAACCTGATTTTATTTCGACTTCGCAACAAATAGCTACTAATTTAGTAGAAAATTACTTTGCTGTTTAGAAGATCTGTATTTTTCAGCCGTATTTAGTGAAATAGAGAAGAAGTTTAACACTATGTGCTTTACAATCCGCTCGTTAGAAGATGAAAAAAAAGCGCGGCTTGGAATTGTGGAATGCTACAAGCACAATCTCTGCACGCCTTTTCCTGTCATGTGGGAGAAACAAGGTAGTGTCGGCTAGCTCTCATATTCTTTTCAGCCAAAAAATAGAATGCAGTTTGTATGCTAAGCATTTGCTAGAATTCTCGCTTATAGTACTGGTACTTCTTTTTTCATTTTGCGTTGTCACCGTAAACTGAATTTAGGAGGTAGATTTACTTAATTGATTTCCATTATCAAAATGCTTGTTTGTTGGTTCTCTGCAGTTCTCCTGGGTCAACAGTAAGTCCCAACACATATTTTCCAAATGCAATCTGTACCTGGTTCACTGGCAAAGCTGCCCTAGTGCTCAATGACTGGTCTTATTTTCCTGCGACTTTCTTTATAAGGGACAATCTTTTCTTGAAAGGAAGTCATAGAATTAATTAATCACCTCATGAGTTACACTGCGGCACATGTTTGTCTTGATAGTCTGTCTACCTATATAAATAATTTCTTTAAAAAACATTGCAGTAATATTAAGGGAGCAGCTCGAATTGAACCTTTTTATAGAGTAAGTACTGTGCTTTGCTTTTGTAGTCATGAGGGTTGTTTACCACAAAATTCGCGGGAGAGATCTATAGTTTAGTTTTCAAGCTTCACAATCAAAACTTATTGTCGTCGAAGCAAGTCAACTTACCGCGAACCTGCTGATTGCCAATATCTAGGTTAAGGGCTAGTTGGCGGTCAATTGTGGTGGCCCCTTTCATCGCGATGACTTTGACTAAAAATAGTTCTGGAAAAATAGTTATAAGACATAATGTCAGTAGTTCCATCGGAAGTCAAGAAATAAACAAACCACCACATGAGTTACACTACATGTCTGTCATGATAACTTACCTTCAAAATATAGCAGCTTAATAGTGCTGCTGTTTCAAGGAAAGTTAGCCTCTCATGTCTCATCAGCAGGCTAGCTAGGTAGGCTTCTCAACCTTTAATTGACCGCTATGCTACATTGAGCAGCTTTCAACAATAGGAGTTGCAACAATGATTGGAGCTATGGCAGACATATTGTGCAACTCATGGGATGGTTCATTTATTTTTTGACTTTTCAAGAAATTTATCCCTTATCAAATGACAGGGTTGAGTGGCCTGTCTATCTTGTAAAATAGTTATTGATCTTCAGTTAGCAGAAAAAATAACTATGTATGGTGTTCGAAGTCATGCTCGTAGCAGATGGAGACATACAACGCAAGACAGGTGCTGTATTACTCTGCCACCGTAGCTGAGTGTTAAAACGATTATGCTAGGATATATAAATGTTAAACTGTGTTCACCGCCACCACGTCATTTTTACTGACATCTGCAAGCTTTCAAATAGTTGGGACTGTAGGTGCAAGGTGCATAGCAATTGCATGTTGAGTAGAATGTAGGTTAACATGCTTGCAGTGCGAGTGACGGGCACTTGAGTTTGTTAATCTACATTCCATGTGACAAATAATACCGGTACTCGATTAACGTAACATATGGGTTGTTTCAAGTTCAAACGATTTCGTTTCAGGCGAATTTGTTGCGCAGTTCAAGTTCACGGTTCTTCTGCAGCCCAACTTGCCTGTAAAAATAACTGGAGGCTTCTACGATCAAGATTGCTATAAGAGCTCTTTGAAAGTCACAGATGAAAAACTATTGGTGAGTAGCTGGATATATTTCGTCTTATTTTGCAAAACTCACAGAAAAGGCTGCTTTCTGACTGTTTAGAATGGAAATCTAACAGTTAAAATGACGGGAAACTGAATGATTTTCTGCTTTTATTCACATTGATTTTTTAAAATTTGGTTACAATGTTCATATAACTGACATTTTTCATATTCCTTTACCCTGATTTATACTGAGATTAAAATCTTTAGCATACGACTGTATGCTTAGTATATTTAAAAAAATCGATACTCTGATTACCAGTTTACAAACTATTTGGGTAGTTGGTTGAAAATAATCAAGGATACGCTCACGAATACACCCAGTACGAACTGGCCGGGCTGAAAAAAGAACTGCTGACAATCAATCAGTGCTGGGCACTTTTGCAAATCCGCAAATTGCAGACTCAAGGTTTTGGTTTGCGGTTTTGCAAACCGATTTCGTACCGCAAACATTTGCGGATTTGAGGAAAAAAAAGAAATCAACAGCAAATCAACAACGTCGCTGGGATCGTTTCTTTGCAATTTCCTCAAAAATAAGTTTTTACGATTCAATGTATCGATAGATATGGGCAGATGTATTTATAAAGTACAACACCCCCTTACCATGTTCCTCTGCTGTACAACGATTATTTTCCATGGGTGCTCCTATTCTTGTAGCAAAATGAGTTGGCTTAGCATCAAGAAACTTCTAACGACTAGTTTTTTAAAGGAAAACTTAGACTTTTTGAAGTGGCAAAGGGTTGCACTACACGACTTTAATGACATGCCCAGTAGAGTAGATCGATTTTTTACTTTTCGAATTTTGAATGATGTAATCTTGCAGTAGTTGCATTTTGGTGCAAAATGAACTCCTGCAAACTTTGAGAGCTCTGCATTAAAAAATGGTTTGTGGATTTTAGTTTAATTTGTTTTTTGATACAAATGTGATTTTCGCAAAACTGCTGGGTGGCGCTTTCGAGCACAGCTACTGGAATACTATTTTACCTGTTTAAAATAAATTGTAAGACAAGAAATACTAGTATCACACTAAATAGCAACCAAGAGCTTTGACGTTTACTTGCAATGACGTCATAAAAACCTGCTTAACGGCATATAGCAAAGCGTAAACTTGCTTAAGACGTTGAACTTGAACAGCTTTTTAATAACAACGAATTGCAAACTTACAAGAAAGTTATCGGTTCAGTTCAGTTACACAATTGAATCGTATGTTTGGGAGTAGGAGCTTTTGGATGCAAACTTAGGACGCATTTTTTGGCTGTGATTTTGGCCATAATAGATTTGTAGCCGTCATCAAATTCATAACTATGTGAAGCTTCTGTTACAAGTTTCATGCTTTTTTCTACGCTCTGCGAGTGGGACGGAAAATCTGGAAGCTTAAGTAGACTGTTGTTTGCATGGCACTACATCAGATCTTCCATGGGTATATCTTTTGAAAGCGGTGGTTCTGCACAGAGATACTCTTCATCCACAAGACTGTACCTCTCTTTTGCTTTCTAGCTGATGGGATGGATTTTCTTTTCCGTCTTTATTTCCATGGTGATTCTGCATGCAAATGTAGAAATGTGAAATTATATCTGTCGCTATTTCTTACTGCGTGATACAATTAAAAACCGAATCCTAAAACTTTGGTGCTTTTTCTGGTTTGCACTTACTAAATATGGTATGTTGTTATTTAAATACTAATGTAAATACAATAGTTCTAAAAAAATTATATCACATTTATCTCGTAAGTGCAGTATAAAAATCTGCAAAATGTACCAATTCTTGCTCCTCGGGTTTATGATTGTTTGCAGTCCCAAGTTTCTGACGATGGGATCTTCATCTTTTATCAATGAATGCAGAAGTTTTCTGGTAATAAGCAGAAGGAGGGTCCTTGCAGGTTTTACTTTGCTATGGTTTTTACGTCTTGAAATGAAAGTTGATCAATGCGAGACAAATTCTAAAACAATATTCTAGAAGATTCTTGCAGTTTAGATGAAGACTTTATCTCAAACCACGAAGGCGCATAAGCCTTTACTATGTAGTGAACGCGTTTAATTAAATTCCCGCTTTGAGATTCTTCCTGTGTATAGACAGCAAGAAGTCTAATAGCAAGTGTAAGCCATCTTGTGTGATGCAGCTGACCAATTTTCCTGCAAGAGTACTATTTGTCCACTTTTCCTGAATCGATTCCTTTGGCATATTCATAAAGAAGACGCTGGTCAGTGCTCAAATTGCTCAAATCTTCTTTTTCCACGCTATCTTGTAAAGGATTTTCAATAGACTCGAACGCAATTTGTGGTTTACTGTGGGCGTTCTCTTGCATTTTTTCCCAAGCAGTCCATTCAAACTCTGCAGTCCTGTAGTTATTCCTTGCAATTTTTTGAATATGGCACAAAAAGGAATTTCATTTTGGTGCAAAGCACAACCAACAGTATGCAGATTCCGCCCTAGTTGGTCTTCTAATTTGACAATCAAACCATTATTCCAGCATGTATTGAGAGAGGTGTGGTCAACTAATATTGCTCTAATGCTTTCTAAACTGTCAAATTCTTCCAGAGCATTGTAGACATGCTGAGCCATAACTTCACCAGTAGAGCCAGTCATTGGGAGCGTTTTATGGCTTAAATACTCTGTAGAGCATATTCCGGATTCATAGGTAACGGTGAGGTAGTGTTGAGAACTGGTTAGTTTTTTTTTAATGTTGTTTACAATGTCATCTTTCGTTGCTTAGTCGTCCAAAGTTTTCTGATCTATCTTGCTATCAACACCGACGCATATTGCCTGAGTTTTTCCTTCTAGTTGCCATACTTTACTAATTACTTTAACTTTAGATGTTGCTCTGTCTGTTTTTGACTTGTCTATTAAAATCTCGTTTATATCAACATGAGGTTGAAACAAATGTTTGATGTCAAATAACAAAGCTGCACCAAGATAAGAAGGCAGGTCACCTTGAATTAACTCCTTTGCAAATCTGTTTAGTTTGATGATGTTGCAAGGGTTAGGAGGTACTGATGTGGTTGGTAACCATATATCTCTTCTAAAACAAATAAGTTATTAAGCATGATTATAATTAAGTTTTAAAGGTTAACATTAATTAGTGCATGGCTAGTTACAGTACTAACCATAATAATTAGTGCACAATTATACAGTACAAGGGATAACAATAAGCATAATGTGGTAATTAGGTTTATTTTTGATTTTAACTCGACATCAGATATGGAGCAGAAATAAATGCAGCAATCATGACATTTAAGTATAACATTCCTATTGCCTATACGGTGTTTTGAATGTTATTGATTGTGTGTCAATGAAAAGTTATTCCCTTCAAACAGAGTTTGGATTCACAAATTTATAATGGCAATAAAAAGTGATTCCCTTCAAACAGAGTTTGGATTCACAAATTTTTAATGTGATTGCATTATTGTTGTACCACTAGCTGTTATCGCTACATACTGCTTATTAAAGCTTACTTCTGAATGTACTGAAGCACTGTCAGTGTCTGTGGAAGACTGGATTGAGGTGCAAGGGAAAGAGGAAGAATCAACAGTTGACCGCGGAAAACTTGCTGATGAACGTAAAGCTCGTTTTACAGCAACTCGGTCCACAGATGCCATTTGAAGCAAGCGTTTGGGGCCTTTTTTCAAACGTTGATCTTTCAAGTATGCCCGATTTTCTATCAGAACTTTGAGAGCTGGGGAGCTAGAGCAAAGTATGTGCTCTTGTTGGTAGTTATCAACATCACCGTTGATTCTTCTGTCATCACACTGCAACACTTCCAAAGAACAGAAATGCACAGCGATATCAAAAAGGCTGTCTAATTTGTTAGCAAGATTTCGTTTTGCAGCAGCTTTATTGTATTTTCAATTGATATCTTATACCAACTTCAGCAAATCTCTTATCTTTTTTTCGATTGGCAATGTGGATATTAAAGTAATCGCGGGCTCATTGACTGCCAGATACCCATCAAATCTTCTTTAATCTGCTGGCAATATTGCAAAATTGAGCCCAAGGATCAGTATTCTTTAAATGGTAATAGTAAAGAATTAACTTCCTGTAGGTGCTTGGCTCCGTTTTGGATAACTTGCTGGGTCCTCTACCATATTTCGCATCACTTTTTTGTCTCTTAAGCGGTCATGTTTTTGCTTTCGCCATAGCTATTTCTTCCATTTGCTTTTATTGCTAAAACTAACTTCGATTAAGCTTAAATCACGGGAAATGCTGTAGACTCTTATCAACCCAAAACGATAAAACTTTGCACAAGAGAAATGATTTATTGATAACGTAATCAAGATTAATTGATTGCAACCAACTCTGTTTTATCATTTTATTAGTAGGCTACAAGGACTACAAACTGATTTGAAGTGGAATTTGGTCGTTGGCAATAGTCGTAAAATGGAGCATATAAAAGCAGATAATATTTCACTCACAAATAAACAACTAAACTTTCAAGAGTTTTGGATATAATTTTATATACATCCTAATATTGTAAACAGTTGCTGTGACATGGGCAATTATGCCATTGTATTTATTTGTAATTTTGTACCATTTGCACTTAAGGCTCGTTAATTTTAAGTTCAAGCAAAATAATAAGCACCTTTTTCAAGCTTGGTTTTGCAGAATATCATGTATTTTGTAAATGGACTATGGTGCGCCATCTAGTGGAATGAAATAAAAAAGCAAATTTGAGCAAAAAAATTAAAAACCATTTCCGCAAGCCGTTCTTGACTTGGAGTGCTCAAATTTCGCAAAAAGTTTTTCTAAGCTAATACGCAACTACTGCAAAATAACGTTTTTCTAAGCGAAAATCGACCTACCCTAATGCCCAGCACATCTAGTAAATAAATAGCTGCAGACCTACCAACATTTTCAATCGTAGTTTTTTCTTTTTAGGCTTTTTGTTTTAATCGTGTTTTTGGAATGCATACTTTAGACCAGTGTTCCCTGTAAGCGCAAAAAAGTGTGAATACTGCGAAATTTTTTACGGCATTTTCTCACTAATTTTTGGCAACTGCGAATGGCGTTTTTTTGATTTTCGAAATTACGGCATTTTTGTTTGGCTTTAGCGTCCGGCGCAACACCATTTTTTCTTCATCCGGCGCTGTTTCTTTGAAACTTGATTCAAAAGTATCAAAAGTCGCAGAAAAAGATGCACTACGTTACCTTAAGACCTTTTTTGTTTCATTTTTTTTTAAAGTACGCCGACAAAGAAAAGAAACCTCTTGACAATCTCCATGTGCGATGACCTTTTTTTTTTGTTTGAGATCACACAAAACTTAGAGTAACGGCATTGTTGTTTGTGATTTGCGACGGCATTTTCGCACCGACTTCAGGCATTTTCGCGTCTTTTCCGGCATTTACGCAGTAGATCCAAAATTAGAGGGAACACTGCTTTGGACTACATGCGTTGCTGCTCAAGAAATTTTCAAAGATATGTGGAAATTGATATTACTGCCTGCTTTGGAATCCTGAAAAAATTTTATTATTCTGGATAGTTTTGTGATATTTGATGATGTATGCATAATACAACACTATGCATATTTGATTTTTCAAAGTTTCGGTATCGTGCAAATGATGTGTCAAAATACTTAATTTTTTATACAAGAAATGGCATAAATTTCTGAGCAGTTTGCGGTGTTATTCAAGAATTTTTCCAAAATTCACGAGCTAACTTAGTCATATTGACAAACCTTTTGGCAGTTAAATTACTACAGCACATTGATCTTGTAGTTTTTTTGGCACCACCAGCAAACTGGCTACTCTCAAAACAAATTTATGATTTAACAGTGACCATTAACCCTATTTGTACCAGGAGGGGGGCGAATTTGCCCCCCCTTTAAGTTATTTTAATATAGCTCCTAAACTAAAAAAAATATGCTTTAATGCATCCTGACTTTGAATGAAATTTAATAACACACATCTTCAGAAAGTTTGGGGTCAGCCGGATAACCGGAAGTGATGGACATCATTTTTGCCTTTGTCAGAGGCATCTTAGGAGTTTCCTTCAGTTTTAAGCGCAATGCATGCTTATCAACACACCTATTTTATTCATTCTAGTGCGTCTTCATCATCAATACTAATCTTTATAAAGTAATGTATTTACTGATAAATGCATTGCATCATCATTACGTCATTGATGATGTCATAATTCAAAACTATAGCTTTTTTCTGTTTCTCGAAATAAATTACGTTTGCATAAAAGTTGAATGATATAATGAAAATAGCACTACAACTAGTATTATAAATTTTGTGAATGATACTATATCTCAGTCACGAAAAATTACAAATGATAATCAGCGCAATGTATTAAAGATGATGTCATCATTTGCGGTGACTTTATCAGGGATGCCTTTGAAATAGCAAAAGTCTAAACAGAAAATAATATTTACCAACATTTAGAAAATTTTCATGCTGTTATGAGGATTTATTGGTTTTGATGATGTCATCATATGTCGCAATCTTAAAATATTTTCTTTTAAAAATTTAGCAAAAAATAGCTTCAAGAAGCAAAACATCTCACTTCTATCACTTACCAAACATTTTTAAATAGGGGTGCAAATTTGCACCCCTGTCCGTGGTACAAATAGGTTAAAACCAAAAATTTTATTTTTGCAATTGCCTCAATGATGACTGCTCAGCGCCCAAGAAAAACATAAAATTTAGAATAAGAGCGAGCTTTCAATCAAAATCTGTACTACACCCAGTGGGTTTCCAAAAAGTTTCCAAGGGGGCCCCAAGCATTTTTGCATTTACGCAGTAATAACATACATCCTCCATCTGCTTGGTTTTGGATTATCTCTTCATTTTTTGTGGTCTGAGGGGAAAGCCATGGCACAGTGCCCCCCTCGATACGCTAGTGTCTGCATCGTAAGTATATTGGATGCAATTTTAAAGCTTTTAAAAGATTGCTCTTATCTAAAGTTCGACTAGAAGTTCAAGCGTTAGAATTTCATGTAACGATTAATCAGGACTGTATTGCAACTAAAATAAAATAAACAAAGAAACCGAAGTTTTGGCTTGTTCTTCTTACACTTCGCACATTTTCATCTTTGCAAAAGTTTGCCTCTATATGAACATTTTTCAAAACAATGTAAAAAATTTTTGCACTAGTGCAGTAGCCAAAAAAAAACGAAAAACGTTAACTGCAATTATCAAGTTTAAACTAAGTTATTTTAATTTTGATCTGCAAATTACCATGCGTGATGAAGTGAGCACACAGTGACATCAACAACGAACCGCCCTCCCCCCATTCTGTCACTCAAGCAGTAAATAGTAGCCTATAAAGTATCATTTTCAAGTATGCAAAAACACAAGTTCACGCGCCTAGAGTTTTTACTTGTCGTGACTCAATAAAGATTTTGCATCTCTGTTTGTCCTAAATGACAAGTACTGTACAAGTATGTAAATCAACTAAGGATTTTTTAACTCCACGAACATACTGTAATTAGAAGTTCGAACGAGCGACGAAAGGGACTGCCAGGTGAGGTCGGTCTTTTCCAAGTCTCCACTCCAGTTACCAGAGTCGCAGCCATAATCCAATTACGAAACAAACCTGCATACATTTTCACTCGGCCATGCTGCTGACATCTATATTATTACTTACAAAAACAGATATTAAATAAATCAAAGAAAACTTATTGGTGTTTATTAGAGGTCTATAGCCTACATGGAAAATATGAAGCATTGTTATACTGCTAATAGGTCTTTTCCATTTATCAAACCTGGAAAAAGTAACAGCAAAGTTTGCGGTTCAAGTTTGCGGAAGTAAAAAGTCATATGCGGTTGTGGAAGTGCAAAAAATTACCTCAAACGTGTTGCAAACTTGCAGTTGCACACCACCCAGTACTAGTTTGCAGAATTGGTGGTTGGGTCATTCTATGCTTAATTTAAAATTTTTATTGTAACCATGTGTTTCGTATATTACAAATTTGTTGTTTAGGTTAAAGGTGTCAAAAAATAATAATAAATAAAAAAAAATTTTTTCGAATACCTGTAGTGGTTTTCAAGTTATCGCAGTTTAAATTTTTGGCCACTAAAAGGAGATTTTGCTCCCGAGTTTTGAAAATAGTGCTGTAATTTCATTTCTGAGGCAGCCTGATGCCTAAAAATTGCTATATGGGGGTTTTTGGGGTCAAGGAAATTATTTTAGATGTCAAAATTGCAAAAATATGACTGCTTCATGGTGAGAAATTGATTTTAAATTTTGACAAGAGCCCAATTTTGTGGGCAAATTTTGGGGGGTAGGCGCGTCGCTGTGACAAAATTTTTTTTTTTTCATCTATATCTACATTGCACATAGTTTTTGAAAATATAACAGTTTTTTATTTACTTTTTATTGGCATCTGCACTGGAAAAGGTTTTTATTTGGCTAGTTAATTCTTAATAAATCTGCAATATTCATGATTGTATTACTTTAAAACGTGGCAGAAATCTTAAAAAAAAAAATTTTGGCTGTGTGACTCAGCTATGATATAGTGCGACTCAGCTATGATACAGTATCACTTTAACTCGTACACTGTCTTTCCAGTTTCCAAAGTGCTTAATTGACATGGGCCAGAGCCTGTTAATAATGCAAAAAGTCCAAGAAAAAAGTAAACGCTATAGGGGGAAACAGCCTGTAGCGGGGTTTTTAAATTTTAACTTTGTAATTCTTAGCTGACCTTCCTGTACCATTACAATATTACTTTAGATTAATTTCCACCCTCTCGTAAAGTAACACGTAAAGTTCAAATAAGATGAGTAACAACACAGTTGCTTTTATACAACTTTCGTATATGCAACTTTGTGAGTATGCAACCAACTAAGCTTACAGTAATCACTAAGCAAGCTATATCATTAAAACATTTCACAGCAGTTTACCACAGTATCAAAACATTCAAAATAACAATTTTTTTACAATTCTAAACATATGTTTAGATTTACCCCTGATGATCCACTTTTGCGGATGAAACAAACTGTTAGGTTTTATAGTTTTTAATTTTTAATGAACCACAAATTGAAACATTTATGGTTTATGTAAAACAAATAAAGGATGATAATGCTTCAAGAGCAGTTGTTGTTTTTACTTTTTTATTGTACATGTGTTTATTGAGTTCAATTTTTCTGCTGCAAGTGGTTTTGTGGCATAAATTATCTTCCAAAATACTATCCAGGCTACATGAATTCGTGTTATCAACAACTGTTCTATAAAGAACAGGGCTGCCTATGTGCCTAAGATGTGGCTCACAGCCGTACATGTGGCCCTGAACAACCTTTTGCTGCTGGCAATTGGTCTTGAGATTTACTTTTAAAGTTTTTTCGATGCTTGCAATTTTTTTACCAAAAAAATTGTTTTTGTCAAATTTGTTGACGCTAGTTTTTTTCATTAATTTTACTCACTAATTGCAATAAATTCTGTGAATTTTTTGCTTAATAATGATGCTACGATTACTTTAGAAACTAGCAAATTTACGTTTGATTGGTCACTACATTAGCTACGGAGTACCATTACTACTTTCATTTCATTAAATAATTTTTATTTTAACTCACAGTTTGCATTTCTAAAATAAGGGTCACAGTTGTATGTCTTGTGGTTTGTACTAAATGCGTTAAGTACTGCAACTATTGATGAAAAGGCTTTGTGTGGGCTGAAGCCTTCCTCTTCAGCCAAGTTATTTCAAGGTTTACCCAAATATGCTAACTTTTGGACATGTTTTGAACCTGACCAATACAGTATAAGTGGGGGGATAAATTTTTTAGTAATTCAATTTTTTGAAGTGGCTCTAAAAAGAAAATTTTTTGCAAATGGCGTTAAAACTGCACTATTAAAAAGACTATTTTTTGCATGAAATCATACAACCCACCTAGCACCTGGGAGACATTTCTTATGTTGTTCATGATGCATTTTAAACACATCGCAGTTTCTTCAACTGTTGAAAGTTTGACATAGAAAAATGTTACCGTAAGATGGGGATACTTTGCTTGGTGGGGTAACTTTGCCCATTTTTTAAAAAAATGTTATGAGCTATAGCTACTCCTATATGCTGGGAGGAACTGGAACAATGAATGATGTTGTGACAAGGGTAGTGTATGAGGTTTTTTTCAAACATACTTTTTTCTATATTTTTCAGATATTGTACTACAGCATGAAGATATACATGATGCAAAAAATGAAAAAAACTTGCCTTTCTAACTTTTACTGCCCCCCAGTGGCGTATAATTCAGATTTTTTAAACAACCTTATTTTCTGTTATCAATGTGTGTTTTGTGATAGACAAAAACACAATTTTTAAAAATCTGGTATTTTGCTATCTATAATTGTAGATATTTTGCTACCCAAATATGCAGCTGGTATGGGGTAACTTTGCCCACCCACAAAAATTAGGCTTTATTTTAAGTTTGGATACAAATTACCAGTAATTACTTTGATTTGATATTTTCTGTTCTTTGGGGTTATTGTACTGATTTTTTGTAACTCTTTGGTATACTTATGCTGTTAAACTTAGTGTTTTTTTTTAACTCTGTGCTTTGTTGTACACTTTATACCTATGTTCTATGCTGCTCAACTATGTGATTTTCTAATTCTCTCTGTAGTATATCTATGCTGTTAAACTATGATATTTTTGGTTCATTTGGGTCCAGATGTTTTTTAAAAACACATACAGTGGGCAAAGCATCCCCACATATTCACCAACACTGCCAATTAATTTGTTTTCACAGGTTGGGCAAAGTTACCCCAAAACATGAGGCAACTTTGCCCACCCATATTTTTTTAAAAATTGAAAATTTGGAAGGTTGCCAAGACCCAAATTGTGGTTCATTAGTACCAGTATCTGCCTGTATCGTAAAGACAATTACTCATCTATCTGTACTACAACTGCTTTTGGAGTTATTTTTCAAACTTGAAACGTGGGCAAAGTATCCCCATCTTACAGTATCTTTTTGAAGCCTCTTCCTTAACAAAATCTAGATATGGTGGTGCTGTGTAACAAACAGGACTGTATTTGTTGTGTAAGAAAAAGTTCTTCTGAATAATTGAACAAACTTTAATTTTTGGCGAACATAAAACAAACTTTATCTTTACTATAGATTAACTCTGGTTAGAAAATTATTTCATTTAAAATAAGGACAACGATGCAAAACTTAAATGAGCAGTATTCAGGATAAAAATCATTCAAACATTTTATAAGAATTGTGCAGCTTGTTAAAGATAAGAAAAAAATGTAATGTGGTCCGTTTCTTGAAAACTTTAGGCATTCCTGAACTAGAAGTTTTCATAACGTTGTTAAAGATAGTTTCTAAAGGATAGTACAGACTTTAAAAAGCAGTGTAGAACTATTAGAAGGCTACTCTCAATGAGAACTGGTAAAAAGCTACTCTCAAGGCTACTCCTTAGGAATGCGGGTATAATAAATAGACTATGAAACTGTATCTGCTTCATTTTTCAGTAAATCTTGTCTGGCATTACAAGATAGTCAGCCTGTCAGCTATTGCAAAATAGGAACTAAACGCTTTAGAAAGTTGATAAATGCTATTAGTAGGTTATTCCTTGAACTAGCTACCCCTTTCAGTCTTTGACAAGAAATTATTGCCTCTGAACCAATATTAAACTTTTGAGTAAAACTTCTCGTACAGTATCATGATTGACTGAGCTATTGGTGATATATAGATAGAATGATTTTTCTATTTACAATACCTGAAATATACTGTACTAACCTTGCGCAACAAGTCAACTATTTTCCCAAACTTTTTTTAGAAAATCCAAACAATTTTCAAAGTGATACGACCATTACAATTGGGGGTTTATTAGAATTAACTATCCAAACAAAAACCTTTTCCAGTTCATATGCCAATAAAAAGTAAATAAAAACTGTTATATTTTCAAAAACTATGAACAATGTAGATATAGATGAAAAAAAATTTTTTGTCGCAGCGACTCGCCTACCCCCCAAAATTTGCCCCCTAAATTGGGCTCTTGTCGAAATTTAAAATCTATTTTTTACCTTGAAGCAGTCATATTTTTGCAATTTTGACATCTAAAATGAATTCCTTGACCCCAAAAACCCCCATCAGCAATTTTCAGGCATCAGACTGCTTCAGAAATGGAATTACAGCACTATTTTCAAAACTCGGGAGCAAAATCTCCCTCTAGTGGCCTAGAATTCAAACTGCAATAACTTGAAAACCACTATAAGTATTTAAAAAGAATTTTTTTATTTTTTATTCTGCGTGATATTCTTTAAGTTTAAGAACAAATATCCATGTTAGGTGATGCATGGTGACAAGCATTTTTGAATTTAGCGTGGAATGACCCAGTTGCGGAATAGAGTGTAAATTTGCGGTGCCCAGCACTGCAATCAATATTAATAGGGTTTAAAAAATTAGTGCAATAGCATCAAATTAGATAGGCATTGACTACACTCAAACTGTTCCATGAAAAATCTATGTCAAACTCATTACTATAGGTAGGCTAGCCTACTAACTGCTCTTCCGGTAAAAGGCACATGATTAGCAGAAAGCTAATTTATTCACCTTTGCGTTTCGCTCAGCTGAAAACGCCGAGCATCATCAGAAGTTGAGTTAGAGGATTGTCGAGCACTCCTCCAATGCAAGCACAAACAGTACATGTCGTAGACAAGTTACTGCAGAATAAAAAATCAAAAAAACGGAGTGAAGTATAGATGATTATAACGTCATAATGATCAAATTGCGAGCTAGAGCTAATTCAACAAAACGTAAAAATTCAATATTAGATTGCTATACTGTGATAAAGCGATAAAACGTGTCTAAGTCATATTTGGTAAAAAAATTGAAATTAGCAATAAAACAACATTTACTGAGCACTTTTGGCTAAAGATCGGTACACTGATGGCAATGTCTCACCATCCGAGTGGTTGATAATGCTAGTGTGGGCATTGATAAACCAACTTTCAGCAATTAACTGTCAACGATAACTATCAACATATTTCAAAACAGCAGATTCTTTCCGATTAATACAATGATCAAACAACATTAAATGTTCGCACAAAGCGGATTTTTCTGGTTCTGCATTTTTGACAGCTCTTTTATGTTCTGCAACACGACTTTTTAAATCTCGTTTCGTTTGCCCCACATACACAAATTCACAATCAGCACAAGGTATCTTTTAAACTAATCGACTCTTCTCATGCTCTGCAATAGGATCTTTGGTTGAAGTAAGAATGTTACCAATGGTTTTAACCGGCTTCATCGCAACTTTCACAACAGCTTCGTTAAGAATACGACCGATACGTTTGAATTACCCTGTACAAAAGGTATGGAGGGGAAGTGCTCAAGATGCTGTGTTGTGTTATGTTGTTTGACGTTGGGGGTGTGGGTAGGAATGCCGGAGAGGGAAACTGTTGAGCTGTAGAACAGACAGAACATGGGTGGTTTTGTGTCGTGTATCTGCTGGGATGATGTTGTGTGTGTTAGCTCTGTCATGTAGTGTCTTGGTAACTGCGAGTTTCTGGTGCTGAGGATGATGAGAATCAAAATGAAGGTATCTGTCTGTGTGTGGGGGTTTGCAGTAGACTTGTGTGCGAAGAGTTTTGTCATGTACAACTAGAACATCCGAGAAAGGTATAGAGAGATTCTGCTCTTCTTCCATAGTGAACTGTATATGATGACAAACTGAGTTGATATGCTGGTGAAATTCTGTCATGTGTTCTTTTTATCAAAGCCAGAGTTTGGGTGACGTGTGAAATGTCGTGAGTGCGGCTTTCTCTATATGCTCCATGAAGATGTTAGCCACAATGGGAGAGATGCATGATCCCATAGGAGTACCGAATGTTTGTCTATACAAAACGTTTTGAAAAGAAAAAAATAGTGCAATTAGAACAGATTTCAAGGCAAGTTTTTATGTCATGAGCATTAAGTTGTGTTTGTGTAGGCAGAGAATGATCAACCACAAGTAAATCAAAAATACACTTAATGGCGCAATCAACAGGTATGGAAGTAAAAAGGCTCACAACATCAAACGACACCAAAATATCATCTTGTTCAATAACAACATCTTTAATGCGATCTATAAAATCAATTGAATTCTTGACACTGAAACGATTGGTCATAAGAGGTTTAATAATTTTAGATAAAAATTTTTGAAATATTTTACGTGGGAAAGTTAACAAAAGACACGATCGGGCAAAGAGGAACATTTACTTTATGGATCTTCGGTAACCCATAGAATCGAGGCATAACAGCTTTACTACAATGCAACCAATAATATTTGTCTTGTTTAATCTTATCATCCAGCAAAAGCTGGTGCACAAAGTCATTGACATCTTTTGTGATACTGTTAAGTGGATTTCGTGTGCTTACCAACTTGCTGTAAATATTGTTATCGTTTAATAGTGCGTTAATTTTTTGATCGTAGTCTGACCTGTTCATTATAACAGTGCAGTTACCTTTGTCTGCTTTGAGAATCACGATGTCTTTGTCCTCCTTTAGCTCTTTCAAAGCTTGTTCCTCTTCTTTGTCAATATTTCTTCTGGGGGGTCGTGCCGTCTTCAATACTCTAGCGACTTTTGAACAAGCGATAGAAACTGCAGCTGGGTTACTTGCTTTGCGTAAGCCTTCTTCAACTCCACAAGTGATATCCACCATCGGTAGGCTTTTGGGGCTTAGCAAAATTAAAGCCTTTTCTAGTACATTCGTTTGCGTATGCGTTAACGATTTTGAACTAAAGTTATGCACCCATTTCTGCTTAATGTGCTGATTGCGACCAACTTGTTCCGATTGGTTACTGCTCTGCCCTGATCTTAATTTTTCCAATTTTTGTCAGTTCTTTTCTCGGTTTTGGCTTCAACACTGGTTTTGGAATTATTGACATGCAGTAGCAGTAGATAGAAAAGTTAATGGGTTAGTTTGCAGCTGTGAGTTTAGTTCAATTCTCAATGTTTTTTCCACTTGCTTCGTCTGTTTTATTTTAATGTGACATTCTGTAATTCTTAATCTTAAGAATTTATTGCTGTATTCTCTGGCTAACTTGAAACCGCGTTTAGTTCAAATAGGAGGAGAGAACTGTAAACATTTGGGGATTAAACCCTCGGATTTCCATCGGTGATTGAATTGCAGATCGCAGTTTCTTTTCGAAATTTTTAAGCCAATCTTTTCAAACTTTCTGCTACATTGTAAAGACTGTCTGGCCAAATTCTCGTTTTATAAATTTAAAAACTGAA
Organism: Trididemnum nubilum; assembly: GCA_963965965.1. Lineage (NCBI taxonomy): Eukaryota > Metazoa > Chordata > Ascidiacea > Aplousobranchia > Didemnidae > Trididemnum > Trididemnum nubilum. The sequence goes on along the minus strand of OZ014476.1, from coordinate 26,140,065 downwards.
TAAGAGTGGTTTCTAGAATGAGTGCTCGACACTCCTCTAACTCAACTTCTGAAGATGCTCGGCGTTTTCATATGAGCGAAACGTAAAGGTGAATAAATTAGTGTTCTGCTAGTCGTGTGCCTTTTACCGGAAGAGCAGTTAGTAGGCTAGCCTACCAGTAATACCGATTTCATGCCCGGTAGACTAGGTGGTTCTAGAAACTACTCTTATTCAATCAAACTCATTCCCCGTTTTTTCCCAATCTTCACTAAAAACTGTCAGTTTTAGTAAGCTTAACAACACTCATGTTAAATCGTTTTGTGTGCTTTTGGCCTAAAGACTACCAGCGCCGAAGCCTTGGGAAGAACCACCAGAAAGGCGACTACTTACAAAAAGCAATGCGAAAAAGTTATCTTTCAACAGGATTCGAACCTGCAGCCTTTGGGTTACTTGTCCACTGCTCTACCACTTGAGCTAAAAAAGATGTACGGTTCGCATGCTTAATTTTAGGCCAGAAGCACGCAAAACAATTAAACATCAAAACTCTGGCCTGCAAACGTCAAAACATCACAATTAAATTGTTAATAACATCATAGTACTGGCGAATACGAGCTACAGAATCCTAGTGAAGTGGTATTCGGACTGGGAGGTTTTAATGGACATAATGGTGAAGAGATAGAAGGCTTTGAGGATGTTCATGGAGGAAATGGAATAGATAAGAGAAATGCCAAAGGAAGAATACTACTTGAGTTTTGTGATGAAAAAGAATTATGTGTGGCAAACACATGGTTTAAAAAGACGGACAAAAGAAAAGTAACGTTTAAATTCGGCAATAATGAATCTGAAATTGTCTTTATTTTAGTTAGTAAAGAAAACAGAAAATTTTTGAAAGACGTAAAGGTAACTCCATGGGAATTGCAACATCGACTGCTAGTTGCCGATGTGGATAATAGAAAACTGAATAAAGCTGTCAAGAAAAAATCAAGAGTAAAGCACATGGTTTGGAAATTAAGAAAGGGAAATGCAAGAAAAATTTGAAAGAAGAGTTGAAGAGTTAGTTGATGTTGAAACAACAAATTTGTCGGAATCTTTTACAGATGGAATTCTGACGCCATGTGATGAGCTATGTGGGAAGAAGAAAGTCAGAAAGAATGGAAGAAATAAATGGTGGTGGAATGAAGAAGTGAGGAATGATATAGCAAGGAAGAAGGAAGCATTCGAAATGTTTTGCAAAACTGGGTTGGAAGAATACAAAATATCCTATAGGAAAATGAGAAATCAAACTTAAGAAAGTGATTGCTAAAGCAAGGAAGATGGATGCTGAAAAGGAAATGGAAGAAACACGTGAAAAACCATACAAGATTTTCAAATTCGTTAAATTTATGGAAAAGATGTTGAAGGAGGAAAATGGATTAAGGGTAGAGATGGAAGAATTGGTTTCAGTCAAGAAGATCGATGTAAAATATGGAAGGAACGTATGGAGAGAATTATGAATGAGGAAAATGCTTGGGACCACAAGGTGGATGCTGCAATTCTACCACCAGTAAAGAAAGTTTCTCAGAAGGAAATGAGAGAAGTGATCAGGAAAATGAAACAGGGAAAGGCTGCGCGGCTCTCTGAAGTAGCAACGGAGATGATTGCTTCAGGTGGTAGAATTGCTAAGGAAGTGATGTTACAGCCTTGCCAACGAGTTTTGGATGGAAAGGGAATCCCGAATGAATGGAAAACCAGCGTTGTGGTGCCAATTTTTAAGGGAAAAGGAGATGTAATGAACTGTGGTTCGTATAGAGGAGTGAAGTTGCTGGAACATGGCTTGAAGATTATTGAAAGAGTGTTAGAGAAAAGAATACGAGCATTAGTTGATTTTGATGAAGCACAGTTGGTTTCATGCCTGGAAAGGGAACAACGGATGCCTTATTCTTAGTACGAAGTTTGCAAGAAGAACATTGAGTGAAAGACAAAAGAATGTACATGTGTTTTGTTGATTGGAAAAGGCATTTGACAGAGTACCAAGAAGAGTGATGGAATGGGCCATGAGAAAGAAAAGTTTGCCTGAAATCCTGGTCAAGGCGGTGATGAGTCTTTATGACAGAGCAGAAACGAAAGTTAGAGTTGGATCGGGCTTGTCGGAAGAATTTTCTGTTAAAGTTGGTGTACACCAAGGATCTGTGTTGTCGCCTTTATTGTTTGCAATGGTGATAGATGAAGTAACTGAAAACGCAAGGAAAGGTTGGATGAAGCAAATTCTTTATGCAGACGATTTGGTCCTAATGGGGAAACTAGGGGAAGAATTGAGAGAGAACTTTGATGAATAGAGAGAGGCGTTTGAAAGCAAAGGGATAAGAGTCAATCTTGGAGAGACTAAGTTGATGGTAAGTGGGATGAAGGAAGAAACGTTCGACAGTAAGATTGATCCTTGTGGCGTGTGTGGAACAAGAGTTATATCTAACTCGATGTTATGTACAGCATGTGGAAAGTGGGTTCACGCAAGGTGTGCAGATAAAAAGAAAGTTTCAGTTTATTTGAATAGAAATTTTGTTTGTAAGAAATGTAGAAGTGTGGTAAAGAACTTCAAGGGATCAGATGAAAAACTGTGTGATGGTGTGGAAACTGTAAGCAAGTTCACTTGTCTAGGTGACAGATTGAATGCAACTGGTGAGTGCGAAACAGCGGTAACAGCTAAATCAAGAATTGGTTGGCTAAAGTTCAGGGAATGCAGCGAAATACTTAAAGGCAGAAGGTTTTCATTGAAGATGAAAGGAAAGGTTTACAAAAGTTGTACTAGATCAGCTATGTTGTATGGAAGTGAAGCATGGTCCTTGATAGAAAAATAGATGGCAAATTTGAGAAGAACAGAAAGAGCTATGATTCGAGCGATGTGTGTGTAAAGCTGTTAGATCAAAGAAACAGCGAGGAGTTGATGGACATGTTGGGCATAAAAGAGTCTTTAGATAGGATCGCTAAAGCAAGTAGTATGCGGTGGTACGGTCATGTTTTGAGGAAAGAAGATAAAAATGTGATTATGAAGGCTTTGAAATTTGAAGTGAGCGGCAGTAGTGGAAGAGGATGACCGAAACGTGGAAAAAGCAAGTAGAGAATGAGGTGAAGAAAAATGGACTGGTGAAAGAGGATGCACGTAATCGAACAAAGTGGCGAGGCATGGTGAAGACAATGACCATACGAAATCCGGCCAACTCTGTCGACTGGGACAATACGGGATCCAACATGAAATGATGATGATAGTACTGGGTTTAAATAGCAAAAATTAAGCATGCGAAGAGACATCCTCTCTAGCTCAAGTGGTAGAGCAGTGGACCGGTAATCCAAAGGCTGCAGGTTCGAATCCTATGGGAGAATAACTTTTTTGCATTGCTTGTTTTCAAGTAGTCGCCGTTTTGGTGGCATTTCCCTCGACTTCGGCGCTGGTAGCCTTTAGGCCAGAAGCACGCAAAACGATTAAACATTAAAACTCTGGCCTGCAAACGTCAAAATATCTCAATTAAATTATTAACACTTAAGTAACATGGTTACTGGTCAGTGTGGTCGTTTGTGGCTGATGTCTAGCTTAAGCTCAAAATTACTCACTGATCAAGCAGAAAGTCGTCGATTGGAATATGTAGTAATTCAAGTGCAAAGGTAAAAAGTTTAGTCCATAAAATAGATAATTTGGTACTTTGTAATAGCCTCCCACCTTGGTTATGACCAGCCAAAATATTCTAGATTACAAAAACAGTAAAATAAAATCATCAGTTGGTCCTGTACGCTTGTTTACAACAACGAAACTTTCTTTAACCACTTGGTAGAGCTGGAGCGTAACTTTAGGGGCCGTTTGTAGGAGTTGCCCAAGCCCGATTTTTGCCTCCCCTTCGGAAATCGTTATACTTATCGTGGGGAAGGTTTGTGCCAAATTTCACACTTATTTCGGAAGTAAACGATTTTCGACTTTGCTCCTCTACTTGCTTATTCTGCAAATCCTGAACATTCCATTGTAATCATAAGCTGTAAACAACGCTTCAAATATGAAACTGCCCTGTGCATTGTGCAACTATGTTGTGCTAATTTTGTGAAGGAAGTAATAAAAACACTGCAAAGTAACGTGAGAAAAAGTTATAAACGCAGTTTGGAATAGAATTATTAGCAATGTACTGATATTTGGTCAAACTGTAACTCTGCGTTACTACTGCTGCAGACCTAGAGGAACATATCGGTAACTTGATGGCATTTTAACGTGAGAGAGAGAGATACGGTTTATTGTGACTGTATTTGGCGCACAACACAGGACACAGAATTTACACGAAAAAATAAATAATGCAGAAGCCATCAGTCACTTTAAGTAGGCGCCAAAGACCTTAACAATTCGAAAAAGTTCTTGAAACCAATTTTTTACCAAAAATAAAAAATGATCTTTTTTCATAAAAGTTTAGACAAATGTACGAACCTTCAATAAGCTGTTTGTAATCTTTTTAGTAGATTACTCTTTAAATATATACGATTAGGCATACAGTTAACTTGTGAAAAAACTTATCCATCCGGCAAATTAACCTGTTGCTGGGTTTCAAATTGTCTGTAACACTGGTGGTTAATGTATTGTAACATTATAACATTGTAACTTTGTAACATTGGGGATGCTGCTATCCGTAAATTTGGCGATTAATTTGGCTGCTCTGAAACCAAATAGTTTCTGCTGTTATTAATGCTATTTACCCTCCACTGTTAATACATCCTGTGCCTCGGCCTATCAACTTTGCAGGGTAGGCTCTCAACTGTTTTGCCTCATCTTTATCTTAACTTATTTAGTGTTTGTTGTTGATCCCTACCTTAGTTGGTCCCTAACAATTGTTGGTCCCTACCTTAGATTACGGAAAAAGTAACGAAACTTTGGCGAGGCCCATTTTTTGGTCTTAAGCTGTGGTCCAAACACCACTAATACAGTATCTTTATAAATTTACTGCCTATTATTATATTTTGTGAGCAACGTGTTATACTTTCGCAGCTTTTGACATTTTTTATCGCAATTTCCCCAGGTCAACCGAGGACGTACCTAAAGCAAACAATTTTCCTTTGAAATGTCAAAACTTGTTTAATGTGTCGCAAATTCTCTTGGAAACATGTTGATACCTAACACACTGCTTAAGACAGTAAGGAAATCGCCAGCGCAACTAATGTTTACTGTCTGAGCGGTTTCTCTTCCAAATTAGTGTGACGAATAATTCTTTGATGTGTGATTTGCAACCGCCTCTAACCTATGGAATAACCCCATCTATTTATATACTCTCGTCGGGATCTTTTTGGCTCATTTTAAATTCAGAGCTCAGACCTGAAGTTTGTTCAAGCCGAAAGCAATCTCGGGCTTTTATTGGTAACGTTTCATTCAGTTATCCATGGGCGAGAGGTAACATCGTTCAGCTTTCGCTTGTTTGGTTTGACTTTCAATAAAAGACAAGTCAGAAACTAAGGCAGTCTGCAGCAAGGAGCAGAAGTCACCTAAATCTCCATTTCATCTCTTTAGAGCCATACTTGATTGGCTTCTGCTATTGTACAGCAGTTGCCGCCCACTTCTCCGCAGTTCCCGCCAGAGGCAACGACCGCTTTTGTGGTGACCTGACAGTCGCGTCAAGGCCATTTCCCAGAGTCCAGCCAAAGCAGGAGCCCTTCGTAGACCAACCTCTGTGGTAACCTGACAGCCACCGCCGCGTCAGGGCCATAGAAAGAACAGCCTCTGTGGTGACCTGAGAGCCATCGTTGCGTCAGGGCCAACCTGAAATTGTCAGGAAAATGCAACCAAATTTTGGAAATACCGTTTCTCTTTGGACGCAACTCGACCACTTGTATCCAGGGTTGCCACATCCTGGAAAAGTCCTGGAAAGTCGTGGATTTTTTTTGCTGTCCTGGAAAGTCCTTGAAAGTCCTTGAATTTTGTTTGCAAGTCCTGGAAAATATTTATAAAATTTTCGCGTGATTCATTCAGACAGAATGTGAAGTTTTTTTGTTTTTTTTATAATAATTGGTACCTTGTGATTGTGCAAAGCGATTGTTAAAATAATTTGCATTGTGAAGTTTGTTCAAAATGCTTTATCGTATTGTAAAAAGACTGAGCGTATTGTATGCTGGCGCACAAACAAAAAAATCGCTATGCTAGCCCTAACCTTGGTTAGAGCTAGGGTTGCAGTTTGGGTTAGATTTAGGGTTGGGCAACCCTAAATCTAACCCAAACTGCAACCCTAGCTCTAACCTTGATGTTAATATGAGCGCCTATTCTTCTGCTCTTTGCTCTCTTGCTCTTTTTAAGCATTCTTACTAGTACACTAGAAGGCAAATAAGCACTTCCTCGTTAAAATGCCAAAATTTGCACTTTGCATTACAGTATGTATAAAGTATTGAATATTATGAGGAAGAGTGAATTCATGGACGGTGATTTATTGCAATGCGATACTCCAGTAGCACTATTACTGCTAGTAGCAGTAGCATAGCAGGCTATAGGCCCGTCATTAGCCTGTAGACCAAAATGCACAATTAGAAAAATACTACGTTTATCGCAATATACTTCTGAGGCAGTTTTTTGCAGTAATATGGATAGTAAAGTAATTTAAAGCCACTTTTGGAACGTGATTTTGGGGAAGGGCTAATCTTGGTCAAAAATAAAACCAGTAACAACTTACTAACTAAAAATGGCTAAAAATAAACAATTCGATCGCTTGATGCAAAATGCTTAACGTAGGAACTCAGTATTTAATTCTGTTAATTACCAATCAACTCTCTCAAATCTCGTTTTGTTAGCCCCTACTCCCAAATTATATCTTTATCTAGCATTATAAAATACGGATGATTTGGATTGATACTTTGGAGTGTTTTCAAAGGAGGTGCCCATTTGCACTCTAGCGTGCAAATGAGCTCTGCGTATGGAGAATAAGATAGAAAAAGTGGGTGCTCATTTGCTCAAATACTCTTTTGTTTTTTAAATTATTATCGTTAGTGGTTTGTTGGAGTTTAGATTTTGAGTTTGAAGGTAAGATTAAAATTAGGGTTAGAGCTAGGGTTACAGTTTGGATTAAGCTTAAGGTTGGGGTTAGGGCTAGGATAGAGTTTTGTTTGTTTGCATCCTGGCGTGCAAATAAGCTCTGTTGTTTCAAATGATATGATTTTTAGTTAACAGGCTGAAAATAAAGCTATTACTGAAGTTTTGCCATTACCCATCACTAGAGCTCGACGGATATATCTAGCGTCAGCTGATATATTTTGGCTGATATCAGGGCCAAGCCGGTATATTGTATCGGCTATCTACCGCCGATAAAATATCGGCTTTGCGCAATTACCTTAAACTGTTTATTTTTAAGAGGAAGCACGAGTATTCTTCCGTTCAATTTGTTTAGTATGACTTGCGTTTGCAATAGTCTTTCGTTGGAGGAGAATTAGTGAAGCTTTTAGTGTCAAGTTAAGTGAAAAATATAGACCAAATTTAGTAGTTTATGAGTTATATATCGGTATCGGCCTAAAAAAGTCGTATTGATTGAGCTCTAGCTATCACCCACATACTGTAGCTGATTTATGCATTCAGTTTAATCATGTTTTTGCAGTGCTAATTTGTATGCCACGTTTTAAAAGCAATAATCTTGACCAAACTTGGCCTAAAATTAAGTTATTATTGCAAAAATATTGCAAAATCTTCAAACGCTGGGGGCTTTGCCCCCAGACCCCCAATGGCTTCTGGCGTCTGGGGGTTCCACCCCCATACCAAAAAGCTTAACCCTCTCGTTGCAAATTTCTAGCTTTGCACCTGGCTAGTGGTCAGTACTAGGAATGCAAATGCGTTGCATCAAAATCTTTCGTCAATCACAAGTTCAAAAGAGTAGGTGCATGAAAGAGTAATAGTCAAAATCAAATTTCAAGTCCTTAAAAAAAAACAAAAACAGACAGTCCTGGAAAATGACCTAAAAAAGTCCTGGAAAGTCCTGGAATTTGATTTTGCAGTTTCTGTGGCAACCCTGTGTATCGATACTGTTAAATAGAACGTACCAACTTTTTGTTTAGGACGGCAGCCTTGAAGAGTTTATTGTTATTATTCGATAATGCACGTATATAATATAGTAAAAAATATGAAAAAAAAAAAACATAAATCACACACAGAGTAAACAAATAGTTGCAAGCAAGGATGGCAGTACGGTACGTTTAGAATTTGCGTACTACGTAGTACCAGCGTACCGTATTTCAGTTCAATTTTTGAAGCGTACCGTACCCGTACCATTCCAAACAAGGCTTACCGTACTGCCATTCTTACTTTCAACTACTCGCAACTTTATGTGACTTTGAAATCACTAGTCTATAAATCAACGATCTCAATTCACACATTTAGCGTTGGCTTCAGCTGTCTTTTGCCTCTGCATACAAAAATCCGGTGCAATGTGCGAAAAGTCTGGGATTTTTCATTCAAACAGCGTACCAACGTACGATACCGTACTGCCCTCCTTGGTTGCAAGATCTGGGGCACCGAAAAAACGTTTAGGTTTTCTTAGTCAAGTTCCCCCTGTTTTTAGCGCATAACACATAGCAGTTAAAAAAGGCTAAAAAATATTGCTAAAAGATGAACACCAGAAAAACACGATTTAATTTCAGTAACTACTTGAAACAGCATTTTCAAGTTAAATCAAAGAACAATTTTTGAGGTCCTTATGCAAAATTATACCACAAAGCGCATATTAGCAGAAATTTCAGTCCAGATAGCATTTTATTTCATTTAAAACGTTTTCGGCACATTTTCTAAATGGCCCTCTTCTGAAAATTGAACAGCAGATTACAGTAACTCTGAAATTTAGAAATGAAAGATTATCGAAATATCAGCAAAACACAGTGTGATGGGAATGCGACATACATTGGTATGTTAAAGCGCCACTTGGTGACTAGAAGCCAGAGAACACTTGCAGCACAACTCCAACTCAGCAAAAAGTGCCATGAGCCAGCACAATATTCTCGCCCAAGTTTTCAAAATTAGTTTGGATGCTAGATCGTTTAAAGCAGTGGTTCCCAACCTTTTTCTAACCGTGGCCCATTTTTATTTTGAAATTTTTCCATGGCCCTACTCTAAAAGTATTGCTCAATTGCAATTTTTCACTATCCAGAGCATAGAGTGGAGCGGAGTGGCTAATTTTTACGCTCCGGCTCCACTCCGATATTTCTTCAACTGACACCGGCTCCAATCCGGCTCCGAAAATTTACAACAACACTCCGCTCCTAAATACTCCGACACAAAAATACACTTCGACGAAAAATTCAAACCAATTTTCATATTGCTCAATAGCATGGTATAAGCCTAGCCTAGCTACATATTCTGATATTCTATATCCAGAATGCAAAAATAGTTACTCATTTTACTACCAACTATCACTTCGACTTAAAAGACTACTTTAAAGTCAGACTCCGGCTCCTAATTTTTTTAAATATTGTCACTCCGGCTCCGGCGAAAAAATGCGAAATCCGACTCCGCTCCGGCTCCAAGCTCCACTTTACCAGAGCAGAAGCGTAGCCAGGATTTCGCAAGGGGGGGGGGGCTTTTTTGGAAGCTTGAAACATCACTAAACGAACTTGACCCCAATTTTCATCAGTCTTGAATTAGATAGAAACGGTTTTTACGACCGAAAACAGGTGATCTCCAAAAAAAAGGTCTTCACCAAAATTCAAACGGTTTTTCCGGCCGAAAGCAGGTGATCTCCCTCCCCCCCAAAAAAAAGGTCTTCACCACAATTCAAACGGTTCAAAACAATTCCGGCAGCAAACCGATGATTTTCAAAACAAAAAAAAAACAAGTCAACTCGCCATTCACCGCAACTTTCTGCAAGCTTTCTGACAATGTCAGGGAATAAACAGCTCATCGTGCAAATACGACTTTTTCAAACCAAAATGCTCTGTGGCCCACAGCAAAATACTTCTGTGGCCCACTGGTTTAAAGTAATTAGAACCTGTCACAATGAATATGAAACCAAACTACAGGAGGCGTTATTGATAAAAAGATAGCATCACGATTGAACTTACAGTTATACGGTAACGGTTGCTCTTAAATATGTTTTAATTTTAATTTTTTTTTGTGTGTGTCTATTGTCTATATTGTACCACATACAGTATTGTTATCTTCACAGATCACAGTGTTGCTTGATTTTTCTCGTTTTTTTTTTTTTTTTTTTTTTCTGACTTGCTTTTACTATGAAAAAGGCGAAACGTATACGTTACGATATTAAATGTATCGAGTTATAGTTGTATCTGTATTGTAACATTTGTGTTTTGCAGATGATATTTTGATAATAATCTTCCCTAAATTTCAATGTTACTGTGAACTGCTTTTTAATTTGCGGAAGAGGGCCATTTAGAAAATGTGGCGAAATCGTTTCAAATAAAATAAAAATGCTATCTGTAGACTAAAATTTTAGCTGATATGCGCTTAGTAAATTTTTTTCTTTTTGTAGAATTTGTTGAAGTCATCTACCAGTCGCAAGGCAACCAAAAACAAGAAGAAAAAGATGCTAAAGCAAGCGAAAGCTGATCAGGCTGTAAATGAGTCGGGGGAGAAAGTTGGGGCAACAAACGGTTGATCGGGTATCGTTAGACTCTGATTTGTGCATTTTGTACATTGGAGGACTGGAGGTGCCACGCTCCTGGTTCAAAACTATCAAAACTCTTGGTGGCTCAACTCAATTTTTTTATACGGTTAGGAGATTTGTTTTTAGCGGTAGAATAAGTGCGTGTCTGGAATAAACAAAAGCAGTTGGCTATTTTAAAACGTACGAGTCTGGTGGTGGTTGTGAAGTTTGTTTTCCATTTTCTACGATGTGCAGAATGTTTCGAAATTAGAGACCCCTGCTAAAGCATTTAATAAAATTATACTGATTTTGTAGAGGCATTTCAAGTTTTTCAGCAAATCAATGTATTGCGAGGTCCTCACCTGTTTTCCCATTAGCCTGCATCCTTGAGGGGTATAATTTTAACATAATACAAAAAAGGCGGAGAATCAAACTTTATTTTCCCCAGAATTTCCGGTACAAATCATCGCAGGTCGATGAGAATAATTTTGTGAACCATTGCAGTTTTCTGCACGCCTTTGAAATCAACCTTTTGAGATGACTACGCTATCTTATGAAGATTTAAGCTTGAAGTTCTAGAATGCACCAGCATTTCCAGCTTTAATCCATCTAATTTTCCCTTAATCACTAATAATTATGTGGGTTTATCAACTCAGTTATTTGACGTGGAAAAAAATAAAATGAAAAATAGCTCCGTAGAAACTAATTAATGTTAATGAACTTCAAACTAGACTATTATAGAAAACCTAATACAATTCGAGTGGCATTTATTTTTGTTCAGAAAGATATTCTGCAAAATAAAGAAGCATATAAAGTCAAGCAGCAAAATGAGGCAGAAAAAAATTTCTACGTAAGCCTGATTTCGAAACACCTGAATGTTTGCTTAGTTTCCAGAAGTCCATAATGGTGGTTACTTTGAATACCTAGAACGCCTTGTCTACACCGGGGCTGCGAACTTGAAAAAACTTAAATGGTTTGCCGAACTTAAACTCGAATAAATATTTTGGCTGTGCCAGATATATGTGGTGCTGGGCCCCAAGTTTGATTGGGGGAGGGCATTTTTGATGGCGCAAAAATTAATTCAAGTGTAATTCGACAAAATGCTTTAAAAGGTTGGGCGTTGCAGGCGCGCAACCAGGATTTTGTTCAAGGGAGGACTTGAATCCAAATGTCTAATAGTTTTGCTTGAAAAATTATTTCTCAATTAGGCTGTGTGCTGAGGAAAGTACTACAACTCACTCGTGTTGCAGACCGCGTTTGGGGGCGATGCCCACAGCCGCTGTACAATTTTTGTGATTTTTCTTTTCAGAAAAAAAAAATTGCCATTTAGCGCCATTTGCATCAAATTTCGTACCTTTTTTAGAGCCATTTAAAAGAACTAAATTACAAAGATTTGAAATCCAGTTGAAGAGTTAAATTGCTCAATGCTCAGCCTCTTCAAGCTTCCTTCTTTTTCAACGGTCGAGTCCCAAAATATTTTTAAACGCTTACAATTTAGTTTAAACTTTCCAGGTAACTTGGCTGAGGGGAGGATAAACCCTTAGCGCTCTGGTTGCAGAATTGTAATTGCAATTACATTTTATTCACCAAGTTTTCTTGACCATGGGACAGCGAAACGACCTTTTGGTCTTGAAGTCTAAGCTTCCACCTGTCTACCACACACGGCTAGGCTTCACACTGTCCCTTTAATTGCTGAACATCGAATAGGGAAGCTGTGAATACCATAGGTGGGCAAGTTAATGCAAAACGTTAGCTTCGTTAACCACTAGTCCGGTAACAAACTTCACACCTCCGTTAACGTTAATCCGTTTTTTTCAGCTTTAACGGAAGTTAATAAAATCCGTTAATCCGTTAACATTTTGCGTGTAATTTACATTTCATTTTATTCACTCGCTTCTAGAACACGTATTGACGCAGTTGAGCTAGCTGATTGTAAGGAAATAGTTATTGCTATGGTGGTCTTCTTGTGTTTTGAAAGATACATTTTACAGTCTAATTTCAAGATAAAAACAAGTTCAAATGCACAACGAAGCTGCAAGATATTAACGATAAAAACCTGAACGGAAGTTAACAGAACTTAACGGAAGTTACTTTAGTCCGTTAACAGCACTTAACGGAAGTTAATTTAGTCCGTTAACATGAAAAAACTTTTTAACGGATTAACGAGTAAATGAAAAAGTTAGCTTCGTTATTAACGGACTTGTGCCCACCTATGGTGAATACCATTTTGTATAGTCTTTGGTTTGACCCGACCGGAATCGAACCAGAGTCAACTGCTTCAGTAACAGACAGCTCTATCCACTCGACCACCTTCGCAACTTTTCGTCGGCATGAACAACGAAAGAAAATGATTGTTACGTCAAGCTGATAACGAAATTATTTCGTGCCGATCCACATCTTGCTTTTGGACAAAGTTGCGCGTGTGACATCAAATTGCCAGAATAAACTACAGTATTACTAAAGAATGTCGAAAAGTTTACTAAACTTGACTGGTTTGTTGCTAGACAAATATTTGGTTTTGCTCGATAGCTCGCAAATGTATAGGCCAGTAGTGGTGGATGTTAGGGGCCTCTTTCACCCCTTTCCAAAATCCGGCCTTGGAGGTGTATAATTGTGAACCTATATAGTTTTATCTTTTCCAGTGACATCGGCAGTGAACGAAGTTTTGTCAGCTCGAAAAAAGTTGTTAAACTTGAAGAAATTAGAGAACGCGGACTTGTCAAAATAGACTGAACTCCAGTGGTGTAAAAAGTACTCGAAAATGGTACTCAAGTAAAAGTTTCGTTACTGACAAAAAAACTACTTGAAGTACAAAGTACTGATCAAAAAAAGTACTTGAGTAAAAGTAAAAAAGTAGTCATTTTAAAACTACTCAAGTAGAAGTATTTCTGAAAGTATTCACGCAAAATAAAGAAACAATTCAATTGACGTATGACAACTGATCGACTACCTTCACATCACTGCCACATACGCTTGATTTTCTAACCCCTCACTATCTTAAGAAGTCATGAAATATTAGTTGTGCAGGTTTTTTGTTACTATATTCAAGGAATCAACTCTTAAAATATTTGCTCAAATACTCATTCACTGCCATTGTTGAATTTATACGCTAAAAAGTAAAGGTCAAGCCCTTGGCCTCGAAGCCTCAAGTCCTCGAAAAATGCCCTGTCCTTGGCTCAAGGACAACAGTATTTTTTGAATTGTTAAAATTTTGTAGTTCGCCAGAAAAAAAATTTGAAGACCTTTTTTTCTGGAGATTGCCTTAATTTGGACTGTAAAACCGACTCAACTGCGTGGAAACCGATCAAAATCTGGGATAAGATTGTTAAATGTTGTTTCCAGCCTCTAAATTAGCCCCCCCATTGCAAATTCCTGGCTATGCGCCTGCCAGGATGTCATATCCCCACTTATCAACAAATTTCTGCAATTGCCTAATCCTCCAGTCCCAAAGAACAGCAAAACGTGAGTGGACCTTTTACCCTAATTACGAACAGCTCGATTGTAAATGCACCCTAACCACTAGGAACTCTACTCATGACTACAGGAAAACTGTAGATTCGTTTGCATTTTATTGGTGTTAAGATGGTTGGGTTAACTTATGGTGTTGCAAGCTAACTATTCGGTAGAGATTTGGTTCCTAGTCCTGATTAAAAAGTCGATGTAAGCAAACACAAATCTTATCCTACTGTTTTATCGCTTGTGTCACGTCCAACAGCTTATCGGTATCTGATTAGAAAAAAATGCAATCGTTTTATAAAGCACATGACCGAAGTCAAGCATGGATTTTAGAGAAAGAAAGGACCAAGGGAGAATAGCCTGACTGCGCGTTTACGAATGATTGACTGCAAATGCCCTCAGAGTGCAGTCAACACTGCGGCTCAAAGTTTAAAACTACTTTGTACTTTTATCAAATAAAAAGTACTTAAGTAGCGTTACTTCAGACTAAAAGTACTTAAGTAAAAGTAGTTCAAAAAAGTACTCGTTACCGAAAAAAACTACTTAAGTAATCTACTCAAGTAAAAGTATTTCGTTACTTTACACCACTGCTGAACTCCCTATAAAAATCGATCGAGTTTGCAATCCTAGCAAATCCGGCGCCACGAGGGGCATTTCTGGGCCTTGCCCCCCCTCCCCCCCAAGCGAGAGGAAACTTATACTAGCACAAGACTACCGGCAAACTTTAGCCCAAAACACGGGTCACCACAAACGCTTTTATAGAAAACAACAAGACAGATCCAGTAAACGTGCTTCTCTGCTTCAAGTAAACTAACTGTACCGTATTTAATTTATGTTCTTGAAAAAACGTCCGTTTACTTAGTTCACAAATTCTGCCCCCTACCTCCAAACACACCATTTTGGCGCCGGGCTTAAGCTCTCGTCGACGCTGCGTAAAATCGTGAACGTAAATTTTATTTTTTGAACTGAAATTTGGTACGTCCGGTGCACAGCTTAACAGTGTACAAGCTGCTAGTTGATTATGCTCGGAACCGACCAGGCGTAGTGTAGTTCAGGTCTGTACAGTGCGTAAAATCGTGAGCGTACGTACGTGTTTTTTTGTTTTGAGACAAAATTTGTTGCGCATGGCGTATTGCCTAACCAGCGTGTAGGCTGTCAGTTGGTCAAAATAAACTAAGGATACGCTCACGATTTTACGCGCAGATTAGAAATAGGAAATTGACAGGCAAACCCAATCAATGACCGCCAAATACAGTAGTTGAATAAACTGATCTTCAGAAAAACATTTTGGTCTCCCGTGAAAGAGAACAATTCAAAATATTTCCTTTACAACCGGAATGTCAAAATATTTATCAATCACACCATATCCGAGAACATTACTAAAAGGCGGTTGGGGTTAGGGCCCTAATCCTAATAGTCCGGCAAAAATAGCTTTTGCCTGGAAAAAATTTATAATAAGCTGGAATTGGGCACGATGACTCAGAACCGTGTCCTGAGCCACCAAAATAGAATCCCCATGTTTTGGACAGGTAACTTTGCCTTTTTCGGCCTGGTGTCAAAGAGCTTTTACTATCCAACAGCCAATCCAAAACTTGTAAAAGTGCCAAGCTTTGAATAATAGTTGGTTTTCAAGTTCAGGTTTAAGAACCTTACTTTAAAATTGATGATATCATAGTTGGTGACGTCATTGCCAAAGTTTTTGAAAAAATGACGTATTGATGGCTCGAATTGTAAATGAGTTAGATTTTGGTTCCAGCAGAAACACTGCTTAAATCAAAGTGATGACGTCGCATACGTTTTTGATGACGTCATCTGTAACGAGTTTTGACTGTAGTTGGAACGACCGACGCTCGTGTCGCGTGTTCCTCAGTTTTTTTTTCGGCCATTTTCCAACTAAGGAGTGCGAAATTTCAGACGTTTGCTTATAACTCGAGAACGGTTAGGTCTAGCTACATGAAATTTTGACAGCAGTTTGAGATTAATGAGTTGTATGTTTGTACCAAATTTCGAGGCAATAGGTTACGTGACTTCGGTTTTAGAATCCGAAAACCGGCCCGCAAGTTTGCCGTAAAAAGCGATCACAGTCAAAAACGGCTTAAGTAGCCTACGGCAAAAAATATTTCATAGGGTTGTTTGTATCAAGATACCCTTTCATCCCAACTAACCCACTTTTGGCCGCGATGAGATTTATTTCTTTTTTTTTCCTTTTTTTTTCTTCCTAATTTTTGTACGCTCTTCTAAACCACAAAACATGGAAATCTAATTTTTGTGTAAAGTTGTTGAGCTGCAAATGCAATTTTTTCTCCCAAAATTTTTTGGGGCAACTCCACCGGGAACCCCCCCAAAATGGGGCCCCAAAAATCAATTTTTTGAATGGCTCAAGCTAGGGTGCTAGTTCTTTTTGATATCAGTAGATATTCAACAGACAAATATTTTGACATAGTTTGGGGGTGCCACTCCCCCGGAACCCCCCCCAAAAATCAATTTTTTGAACGGCTCAAGGTAGAGTTCTACTTTTTTTTGATATCTGTAGATATTTAACAGACAAATATTTTGACATAGTTTGGGGTGGCACCCAGGCGCGTAGCCAGGATTTGGAAAAGGGGGGGGCTGTTTTGGGGGTCTGGGGGCGAAGCCCCCAGCCGCCAGAGGCACGGGGGTCTGGGGGCAGAGCCCCCAGCGCTCGAGAATTTTGCATTTTTTTTGCAAAAATAACTTCATTTTAGGGCTATTTTGATTAAATAATAACGCTTTTAAAACGTGGCTTAGAAATTGGCAGTGCAAACAAGATTAAACGGGTGGCATAAATGAGCTATTTAGGAGGTGGCTAATGATAAAATGTTAGTTCTCTTGTTTAGATGCTGTTAAATTATAAAATCGAATAGTTCAATAAAACTCACACGGAGTGATCTATTTCGTA
The DNA here is from genome assembly GCA_963965965.1 of Trididemnum nubilum. Taxonomy (NCBI): domain Eukaryota; kingdom Metazoa; phylum Chordata; class Ascidiacea; order Aplousobranchia; family Didemnidae; genus Trididemnum; species Trididemnum nubilum. Next base: position 26,123,145 of record OZ014476.1, on the reverse strand, counting down.
TACTGTTTATAGAGAAAAATAATTGGGGGGCTAATGAAAAGAGATTTGAGAGAAATGATTGGTAATAAACAAATACTGAATAGCCCCCCCCCTATTCCTTAGTTTATAGTATATTTGTTGATGATACCGTACCTATGTTCAGCATTTTTACACTTGCGATCAAATTTGATTGCTTATTTTTCACCACTTATCAAAGATTTCATATATTTGTTGGTTTTATTTTTGACGAATTAGCCCCCCCCCCTGAACATGTGTTTCAAAAGATGTTTTAAATCACTATTTAGTCCACTCCAGAGCATAAAACAGTCTCAAAAGTGCTAAAAATGTAGTGTTTTTCCCATTCTGCATTTTGGTCGACATGTCAATGGGGGCGGAGGCTATAGCCCCCCGCCCACCCCTGGCTACGCTACTGGCTAAAAACGTGGTATTTTCCTTATTCTGCATTTTGGTCGGCAATCTATTTGCCCCCCCCCCCCCTAAATAAACGTTTCAAACTATGCTTCAAATCATTGTTTAGTTCAATCCAGTCCAAACACACAGTCTTAGAAGTGCTAAAAACGTGATGTTTTTCCTATTCTGCATTTTGGTTGGCAGTCTATTAGCCCCCCCCCCCCCCCCCCCGCTAAATAAACGTTTCAAACTATGCTTTAAAGCATTTTTTAGTCCAATCCAGTGCAAAAGAGAGTCTTAGAAGTGCTAAAAACGTGGTATTTTCCTTATTCGGCATTTTGGTCGGCAGGCCGATGGGGGGGCTATGCCCTCCCCGCCCCCCCCCCTGGCTACGCTACTGGTGCCACCCCCCCGGAGACCCCCCAAAAATCAATTTTTTGAATGGCTTAAGCTAGAGTTCTACTTTTTTTTGATATCAGTAAATATTTAACAGACAAATATTTTGACATAGTTTGGGGGTGCCACCCCCCCTGGGACCCCCCAAAAATCAATTTTTTGAACGGCTTAACTTAAAGTGCCAGTGTTTTATGATATCAGCAGATATTTAGCAGACAAATATTTTGACGTAGTTTGGGGGTGCCACCCCCCCGGGAACCCCCAAAATCAATTTTTTGAACAGCTTAACTTAAAGTGCCAGTGTTTTAAGATATCAGCAGATATTTAACAGACAAATATTTTGACATAGTTTAGGGGTGCCACCCCCCCGGAGACCCCCCCAAAATCAGTTTTTTGAATAGCTCAACTTAGAGTGCCAGTGTGTTTTGATATCAGCAGATATTTAGCAAAAAAATATTTTGACATAGTTTGGGGGTGCCACCCCCCCACGGACCCCCCAAATAGACTCCCAAAAATCAATTTTTGAACGGCTCAAGCTGGGGTGCCAGTGTTTTATGATATCAGGAGATATTTAACTGACAAATATTTTGACTCTACTTTTCTGAAGGTTCCATAATCAGATATTTTTGGATAATTGCTAATTTTATGGTAGACAAAAAGTACTTCTGAGAGTCACAGCATTAGCTATGCTTCGGTCGTTCACTGGGTTTGCTGGCAAACTCCCATCTAGTTTGAAAGAGTGTTTAACAAAATGAAGTATCGCGAAGTTTTTTGTTAGCTTTAAACTCGGCAGAATTATATTGTGAATTCAGTCGATTAAAAGTCAAAAACTGCGTTGTCAGTAAAACTCTGGTGTAGTAGTCAAACTGATAAAATTCAGACCTACCAGTAGGCAAGGGCGGGCAATAACGAATTACCGGTGCTTTAGTAACAAATTACTTTTTCGTAATTTTAACAGAAATGACACTATTTTTTCAAAAAAGTAACTTTTGTTGTAATTTTATTACTTTTTAGAGGTGTAAAAATTACAAATTAGTTTGTAAATGTAACAATCCAGTAGAAACGCTTGACTGGCTGCTTATTTTATTCCTCCTACCAATCAAAAAAGTTGCAGGTCGTGCCATGTGTCGTATGTCTTTCTGCCTGCTAGAATGGTTTATACATGCAGTGCTAGTTTCGTCTAAGACGATCGATCATTGATAGAGCTCATAGGAATGCAACAAAAGCGCAATAATATACGGTCTAGTTTTTAATTCCGCAGGTTTCAAGGAAAAGACTTCGGTGGCGATATTTGGTGCCTGTTTGCTTAATTATAAACATGCCCAAGCTTTATTTGCAGAAGTTTTGTTTTGTATCTTTGATTAACAGACATCGATCAGAATAATCTACTGTATTTTGGCTTAACATTATTATCTATCTTCGCGTAGTACCAAATTTCAACGTTCAAAAACCGTAGGTAGGTATTGCGATACCATAGGCGTAGCCAGGATTTTTGATTGGGGCCAAACCACAACTCGCCTGCAATGACGTCATCAGAAATTTTCAAAAAAGGATCTTTCTGTGGGACAAAGTTATCGTAGAATGGAAGATCTGAAGCCGTAGCCTGTTGGCACTTAACCAGAATTTTGATAACGGGTGAGGGCGAAAATTAATAGTTAGAAAGTGCAAATGTTTAATATAAGGGTCGTGTTGAGTAACCTAGTGTACTCTAACGTACCGGTATCACAAACGGAGGTCTGGGGGCGAAGCCCCCATCCGCTGGGCGACTTTTGTAAGTTTTTGTAAAAAAAGCTATTTTAATCCCATTAGACCACATTTTGCACGTGTTTACAGCCATTTGAAAGAACTAGATTTAAAACATTTGAAACCCAATCGAAAGCATTTAGTTGTTCAGTCCTCCTTTTACTTGTAATTAAAGTCCAAAACACGTTTAAAATCTTGCATTATGATGTAAAATTTTAATTGTAAGTGATTTCGTCCATTTAAGGGGAAGTTAGGCACATTGCCTCATGCAATATTTTAGCAGTAAATAATAATTCACTCGAAGATTTTTCTTTGAGATTTTTGTTTTTTCATGAAGTCAACCAGTTAAAAGATTACATGTACGGCCACGGGGCCTAGGCCTCCTCAATTAAAAATCAATAATTTGTTCAATGCGCATTTTCCCTGACTATTTTTTTAAAGTATTTTGTCCGTAAAAACTGGCAAGATGAAGGTGAATTGTTATTGAAAAATGGTACAATAGATGGTTACGCTTACTAAACATGTTTTTCCCGGGCCGGATTTACATAGCGCGGGGCTCCTGGCATTTAGCGGATTTTTGCAACATCTTCCTGCCAAATATAAGTAAAGACCAGAAAAGTCCTACCATCTTAGCGCGCGGCCCTGGCAATGTGCCACATTCCAAATACGTCGCTGGTTATTGCATTACGCTCATAAAAAGTTTAGATGAGAGCCTGAGGTAGAAACTTTTAGGACAAAAACCCGTGATTTCACCCGGGGATACGTTTAAGTTGGTTGGAAAAAATTGAATTAAGGGGATGCGCCGGGCCCCCTGGTCGTCAATATTATTTATTGGTTATTACTGTTGTACGCTAAGATGCTTAAAGAAACTGAAAATGAAGAAACAAGGCTTTTTTGTCAAATTTTTGTCATTGGTGGCATTTTGATTGAGGGGGCCCGGGCCCCCTAGACCACCCCCTGGCTACGCCTATGATTTTGAAATAAGATCGCGCTCTTCAGTTATCAAAAAAAAAAACATTTCAAGCAAAATTAAACTAACACTTTTTTTTGAAACATGGAGGATTCGAGTCAAGTCACTTGACGTTTTTTTTGCAACCTCCAAGAATTGCATGATATTATTATGACAAGGACACGTGGTCATCATTATCATTACTTACTTTTGTACGCGTAAATCTAAATTAAAGAAACTGCTATTCCAGACAAGCACAACATACTGGGTATGCTTTCATTATATCTATCATTGGTAGTATTTCTATTGGGGGGTTTGCATTAACGCCTGTGTTATAGCATTGAGTGCATAATAACCTTAAACGAGGGCCTGGAGTTGCAACTTTTAGGACAAAACTCTTAGATTTCTCACAGGTTTTGCATATAAATTGTAAAAAGTTTGAATTAAAGGGCCCTTTGGTCGTCATTTAGGGGTTCCGGGGGCCCCTGGTTGTCAGTTAGGGGCCGGAAACCTGGTTACAAATTAGTGGCCCTGGGGTCCCCTAATCGTCAGTTAGGGGTCCCGGGGTCCTCAGTTATGGATTTCGGGGCCCCCTGGTTCTAAATTAGGAGCCCTGTAGCCCCCTGGTTTTTGGTTAGGGGCCCTGATGCCTCCTGGTTGTTGATTAGGAGCTCCGGGGCCCCCTGGTCGTCAGTTGGGGGCCCTGGGGGCTTTCTGTTCATCAGTTAGGGGTCCCGGAACCACCTGGTTGTTGGTTAGGGGCTCTGGGGCCCTCTGGTCGTTAATTAGGTGCCCTGGGGTACCCTGGTTGTCAGTTTAAGGTCCCAGGGCCCCCTGGTTGTTAGTTATAGGCTCCCTTGTTGTCATTAGTAGGCTATTATTGATTTATTGTTAATTACTGTTAATGCGTAATTACTGAAAAAAACTGCAACTAAACATCGCTAGGCTATGTTGTCATGATTTTTTATCATCGATGGTATTTTAATTGGGGGAGGCGGGGGCCCCCTGGGCCCCCTGCCGATGCCTATGCAGACCCGGCGCCACGGCGGGCATACCGGGGCCGTGCCCCCCCCAAACGACTGCTTGTGCCCCCCCAAACGAAAACTGTGCCCCCCCCAAGCGAAAACTGAGCCCCCCCAAGCGAGGACTGTGCCCCGAAGAAATTAACAGAATCGGGGCTACTGAAGTGCAAATCGAGGCTCAAATTGGTGTTTTTTGTGGACTGACAACGGATTTCATGACGTTTTGGGAATGAAGACCTTTTTATTTTGGAGAACACCTGCTTTCGGCCGGAAAAACTGCGATTTTGGGCGGAAAATCCCTTGCAATTTCAGTGAACACCTTTTTTTTTTGGAGATCACCTGTTTTCGGCCGGAAAGAGTGCTTGAATTTGCGATTTCGGGCGAAAAATCCCTTGCAATTTTAGTGAAGACCTCTTTTTTTTTGGAGATCACCTGTCTCCGGCCGGAAAATCCCTTTGAATCTTTGCTTCTCACCTTGTTCACTTGATCCAGAATGGGATAAATTTCTCGTGTCCCCGTGCCCCTCTCGAATTCACACAAAATAAACTGCTCGTGCCCCCCAAAATTTATTTCTGCCCCCCGAGTCACGCTATCCTGGCGCCGGGCCTGCGCCTTTGTGCAACACCCTATTCAGTCATACGCCTATGGGTAAATTTTTTGTCATAACTACTACATCAACACAAAAAAAGACAGTATTTTGTCCAAAATAGTTAATGTTTTTAAACATTTTATGCGAAATAAATTTCTAGGACGAGAGCTGAAAACTACGGACTTTTTCCGAAGAATATCAAAGAAAAAAAGTAAACGTATAATAAACACAGATAAATTTGCTAAAAGCGAATAAAATCAATAACCACCTCTTTACGAACTTTTATAACGTTTTTCGTATCTAAAGAGAGGTGGTACCAGTAGGCAGGACCAAATTTATATTGTGCCGGACCCTTTACCACATTCTCTGCCAACAAAATTTGTTAACCAAAAAAAGTTTTTCACCGCTTAGGAGTCGCATTTTAAAATAGAGCAAAAACAATCTGAACAAGTCTTCGTCGCCCAGGGCTCGCAGATCGAATTGCTTCTGGCACAGTGCCATTATCGACTCTCTATTAATAGCCTAGAAACAAACGCGCGGAGTAAAAAACTAGAGCATATAAGAAAAAAGTTTGCTTTTGTTGCGAAGTTTTTTGCGGTCACGCGTATTCGGCTGATTTGATTGGACATATAGAACGAGTGAACCGTGAAGAAAAAATTCACGCTGGCTGGACGAACTGGCATATTCTAGAACGAATGGAACATGAGGAAAAAAGGCATGTTGATTTCCAGTTTACTAATATGGTGAAATTTTGCCTCACGGTAAATTCAGCTCCGCTGGTAAGTATTATCAAGGTAATAAATTGAAAAAATACTACCGGAATGTGATAGATCAAATCTTTCATTATACTCACTGTTTTACGCCGGAGCGTGTAACGAGCTGGCGGGGCAACACAGCTTCTTTTGAAGAAATGTGGCAGCGTTGGCAACAATGTGTCTGATTTGACTGGCCCGAGATTTGAACCTCTTACCTCCCCGCTCCAGATACAAACGCGTTATCGCTAGACCAACAAACAGATCAATCACATACTATTTTTTCAATTTTCTGTCTTGACAGTACTTTTAGGTGAGAATTACCTTATGCGTGTTATTTAGATTATTAGCGTATATTCAGCGACTCATTGGAAATTATTTATCAAAACCTGAGGAAATACAATAAATTTGGAGTTACTACAGCGTTAAATTTTTATTGCTCAATTTTGCTTCTTGAATTATAACGTAAGCGTAGTCTGGCTTCAGCGCAACAGGAGCCACAGTAGCAGGCTTGCGAAATTTTTTTTTCTACCATGGTTTTGCAGATTTATTACGTCACATCCGTGTCCAATCCATACTCCGCGCTCAACTTTGGCTTGATCTGCTGTATTCACTGGCAAATTAATGCAAAAGTCAGGTTAGCCTATAGGTTGGTGATCATATAAGTAAATACGCCTAGTATGTCAGCGTATTTAGTTAGCCTAATATCTAGGCAGCGTCTGACAAGTTCTTGTAAGCATCACGGTTTAGCTGTTGACTCGAATCTGAGCAATTAGTGCTATTTAGGCTTATTAGTACTAGATAAAAATTAAAAGTAATTGCATAATATCATAGGGATGTCTAATGTGATGGTAGTCAGATAGTGATAATGTTGGTGCAATTCAAAGTTTTGTTCATGTTATGTGTCTTAGTATTCGTAAATGGCAGATAGTAGCCAAATAATTGCTTTTTAGATACAGAATAGACTAGGTTATAGTACACAGAGCAAGAGTCAGTCACTGGTATTCATTAATGTTAATCACTCGATTGATTCATCTGATCAATGCTTAGAGTAACTAGTAAGTAAATAAACTTTCTACAAAGTTTAAGCAAAAAGCTTCTGGATTTTGGTAGGTCCAAGTAAGCATAGTAGCCTAAATTGGATTTGACACAGCCATACACACAGTACCGTAGTAAGTTTGGGTTCGATTGAAGGTTCACTGTTCAGTTCAGAATTAGCGTTGGCATACGGTACTTACCGGTTCTATGCTATGCCTACTACACCATCTTTGTTATATTAAAATTTGCTCTCAGTTTTGGCTTGATTCGCAGTGTTACTGTTAACATTAACATGTTATTGTTAAGACGACCTAGAGCTATGTCAGATGTGTACCATAGGGTAGGCTAGGCAGGTCAGTAAAGTAGCTTGGTCAAGCCGGGTAAGCCTTGAGTTAGGTTTATTTTGCTGTTTACGTATTTTAAGGTGTTGAGCCTGAGTTAATTGAGGCAATTTCTTGATAGTCAAGAGAGTGGTAATGCCAAACCTACTACTAGAGCTCAGATTAGGTAGTATAAATCATTTGTCTCTAACTGCTCAAGTTGAGTACCCTAATCTTTTTACACATTAGTTATTAAATTGTTGAACTTAAGAAATGTTTACGTGTTGTATTCTATGATTATTCAAAATACAAAATTGTGTTGCAGGCAGTAGCGTAGCCAGGGGGGGGCTATAGCCCCCCCATTGGCCTGCCGACCAAAATGCCGAATAAGGAAAATACCACGTTTTTAGCACTTCTAAGACTCTCTTTTGCACTGGATTAGACTAAAAAATGATTTAAAGCATAGTTTGAAACGTTATTTGGGGGGGGGGCTAATGGACTGCTGACCAAAATGCAGAATAAGGAAAATACCACGTTTTAGCATTTCTAAGACTGTCTTTTGCACTGGATTAGACTATTTTGAAACGTTTATTTAGGGGGGGGGGGCTAATGAACTGCCGACCAAAATGCAGAATTAGGAAAATAACTCGTTTTTAGCCAGTAGCGTAGCCAGGGGGGAGGCCGGGGGGCTATTGCCCCCCCCCCCCCCCCCCCATTGACATGTCGACCAAAATGCAGAATGGGAAAAACACTACATTTTTAGCACTTTGAGACTGTTTTATGCACTGGAGTGGACTAGATAGTGATTTAAAACATCTTTTGAAACAAATGTTCAGGGGGGGGCTAATTTATCAAAAATAAAACCAACAAATAAATGAAACCTTTGATAAATGGTAAGAAATAAGCAATCAAATTTGATCGCAGGTGTAAAAATGCTGAACATAGGTGTCATCAACAAACATACTATAAACTAACAAATAGGGGGGGGGGGCTATTCAGTATTTGTTAATTACCAATCATTTCTCTCAAATCTCTTTTCATTAGCCCCCCCCCCCCCCCAATTATTTTTCTCTATATACTGTATACGAAATAGATTACTCCGAGTGAGTTTCATTGCACTATTCGATTTTATAATTTTAACAGCATCTAAATAAGAGAACTACATTTTACCATTAGCCACCTCCCAAATAGCCCATTTATGCTACCAGTTTAATCTTGTTTGTACTGTCAATTTCTAAGCCACGTTTTAAAAGCGTTATTATTTAATCAAAATAGCCCTAAAATGAAGTTATTTTTGCAAAAAAATGCAAAATTTTCGAGCACTGGGGGCTCTGCCCCCAGACCCCCATGCCTCCGGCAGCTGGGGGCTTTGCCCCCAAACCCCCAGCCTCCGGCAACTTGGGGCTTCGCCCCCAGACCCCCATTGGCCTCCGGCAGCTGGGGGCTTCGCCCCCAGACCCCCCCAAAAGCCCCCCCCATTACGAATTTCTGGCTACGCGCCTGGTTGCAGGCATAAACTGTTACCCAGCCTATCAAGTAGTAAGTAGATCAATGTTTTGATATGCCCATGTTGTAGTCTTATTTTTAAAATGTAGGTATTTTCTGTTGTGGTGATCTGTGGTAACCAGTCAAAACCACTTGTAACCAATACCTGTTCTTACCAATTATATACCATTATTACGTGACCTTTGAAGACAGAAAATTGCATTTTTTATGTGGAATGTGGGCAGACACTGATGTCCTAAACAATTTATTGGCAAGAAACTGGAAAAGAATACTGATTGTGTACATGCTTAACAGTTAACAAAGAAGTTAGAAGGTTTCTTTGGCAAAGTTTGCTCAAGAACTACTAAGCATCCAGCATCTGTTTTACATTTTAAGAATTCTTACAATCATCTTTTGTTTTTGTGGTTACTTTTCAGTCAAAGCTCACTAACAATCGAATTTGATTAACATGACAGCTTGAGCAGTTCAGAGTTTCGGTTATAGAAGTTTAAATGAAACCTTGTATGCAATCTTAAATTGATTTTTTGTGGAATTGTGGACATGGACTAACAAAAACATCTGGTTTTACCTAATGGATAGTGCATCAGTATACCAATACAGAGTTTGCAGCTCATGCAAGATTGATATATGGATTGGTTTTATTTGAACTGGTAGGTAGGTGTTGTTTTTAGTTAGCTAAGTTCATATTTAGTCCTTTGATACATACCGATATTTTACAATTTAGCATATATTATAACTCATTAACAAAATAATGGGATTTAAATTGCATCATGGTTTTATAACGTTTACAGTTTTTTACTATTAAAATGGTCGTGAAACAGTAGTTAATTTTCTATGCCAGATGTTCAATGAAAAAATTTCTTTTAGGTATATGATCAATAATTGCTCATTCACGAACCTAAAAGAGATTAACTAGGAAACTTTGAGGTTAATCAAATAACAAATTATTGAATGCTTTATGATGCCATAAAGGATAAAAGTCACTCTTAATTACAAATCGCACAAAATGACCACAGAAAAAAAATCTGGTATATAAAGTCTTTTCGATCTCCAGTGCAGTATTGAATTGAGAATCTGTAGTAATTTTGTGAAAGTTATTAACAAATGACTGTAATGCTGGTCCATGATATAGAAGGTTTTTCTTGCACTTTTCAATTATAGTCTGAAAGCAGTGTGAGGCATGATTGAGCCGATCTGATGCACGGCATTAATATCTGTCTTTGCTTGTAGATACTAAAGGAAGACTGTTAACAAGGAATTTCATCATACTAAAAAGTTCTCAAGCAGGTACACTTTTTGATTTTGTTATTAAACACACTTGATTGATAGTATAGTTATTGAAAAGTTTATATGTATTAAAGGTGCTTTTAGACTGGAAGCAGCAAAATGCCTAAATCACACCTTTGCAATGTTTGCTGGTCTTCGTGAGGGACATAAGCAACAATTAGTGAACGCTGATGTAAGCAAATACTCACCAACTTAAATATTTTATTTGTTGTATTACGCAGAAGTGTGTAGTGAGTTGGCGAGCCCATCTCTGCGTCATTGAGCCTGGACAATGCAGCTTTTGAAGAAATGTTGCACAGGTGGCAAGCAGGTGGCAACACTGTGCCAATTTCACTGACCCAAGATTTGAACCTCAGACCTCCTGCTCCAGAGACGTTTGCATTACCGTTCGATTAACTAGCATCAGCAAATAGTCCCCAAAGTTGCTTTGCGTCAAGTCTAACTGCCGATTCACTTTGCTTATTTGCATTGTAACTTTTAGTTGATCGGCTGTAGATCTTACATACTAAAGAGACATTCTAATTTGTGTAATGGTAACAGAATTAGTGTTGGAGTAATATGAACTTACTGGTATCTGGTAATTTTTTGACTGTTTATGCTGATATGAAAAGATATACTGTAGTGTGTAAAGAATTCTCGGAATGATTATTTCACTGGAAAATTTTAAGTTAAAGTGAGTGAAATAAAAAAATTCATTATTCATCCTTGCATTTTTTTATTTGCCTTTTTAAGGTCATGAAGAAAGTAGGTCAACAAGCTCACATGGTGTTATGCCTGTCCTGCGTTGAAAAACTGCTGTGACTTTGTCTGGTTGTTTCGGGCATGAGTTGGAATCCCATTTGAAGTCATTTTTCTGACAATCAAAGGCTGATTCAGATTGTGACTTCATGTGTCTTATTTTGGTGCTTTTTAAGGGTCAAGATTTGGGTTAGTTTTGGGGTGAGTTTTAGAGTAAGAATTTGAGTTTGGGTTAGATCTGGATCAAAATTAATAAAAAAGTAGAAAAAATTTCCAGTGAAAGAGATTCTTCCGAAGAATTATTATTTGACTTCAGTTATTGATAATGTTGTAATGCCATGCCATATACATTTTTACACCTCATTTTGTTTTTAGAGAAATCTGACCATGGGATCCAGCTTCGAAATACAATCGCTATCCGAAACATTACTTTAATTGCTTGCAAGACTCTGCAAATGAACATTTAACTGTCCAAGCATCATTTTTAAGATTTACAAAAAAAAAGAATTTTATATGGACTATCGAGCAAATATACTTGTGTTTGAACTGTCGAAAGATGACCAACAATTGAACTTCAGCTACAATAAGGTCGTGCGATTATCATCATAAGAACATTAAGTCTCTTTGATTGTTAGAGTTGAAGATATAACAGAGAAGTTTAGTGAAAATAATCTAATACAAAATCTAATCCTTGTGCAACAAGACACTCATTAGCATTTTCGATAAAACCGTCTTTATTCGAGATTTATTTGTTATTATTTCTGGCAAAAAAAGAGACATTAATTCTCTGCGTACTTGTTTTACAATGGTGAATATTGCATTTACTATATAATCAGTTAAATTGGTTTATTTATTTATTATTAATAATTGATATAATATGCTTTTCAAATTTTGCTGATTTATTTAATCTGGTTTAGTTGTACTAGGCTGCATTATGTGCCAGTTGTCAATGTAAAATGTCTGCTAATTGTTTTAAACAGTTATGTATCTTTTAACAGAAAATGTATGCTTTGAATTGATTTAGGATAACATCTAAGTTATAATGTTTGTTCTCACAGTTAGCCTGGCTTGTATATTTTACCGCTTTTAGTCTTAACTTAAAACATTTTGCTGTTTTTTTATAAATATGGTACTATTTTGGTTTAAAATAACTTTGTACAACGTTAACTTTGATGTTGCTGGGGGTCAGTGCCATCGCTACGAGGAGGCCTGGAGGGCCGTGCCCCCCTAACAGCTGCTTGTGCCCCCCATTTCGGTTTATTCAAAATACTGTTTTTGGAATATCACGCAACACCAAGACAAGAGACAATGATGGAAAAAGGAATAATAACGTTTAAACATAATTCCCGTTTGACGTTTTCTCGATTCTGCGAAATAGCTGCCAACCAACTGTTATAATAAATGTGATTTAGTAACCCGTCTTATTTACATGCCTTTACGGATGTGTCGCGGAAAAAATTTGTAAGCTACAGAATCGTTTCCGGTGCTTCTTCAGTAATTATAACCTGAAACAATCCGTGACAACATTTTTATGAAGACCAACTGCTTTGTTTTTTTTAGCATACTTACGATCTTTAGGTGGCAGTCAATGGCGCATTCAGGGGAGATCGAGCTAAAGGGACTGCACCCCTTTAGCCTAGTCACTTAGAAAATTTAACCTTTAAGTACGAGCGTTAGAGCGTGTTTTGGGTTTGACCTGAAGTAGAGGGGCCTGAAGGGGCTGGGCAATTTAATTCTTTCAAATGACTTCCAAATTTTAGCAGTTTAGTTATTCATATGAATTAAAAAACGTGCGAAATGTGGTTAAAATTGCTATTTTTTGCTGCGAAATTGTCCAACGGCTGGGGATCCGCCCCCAGGATCTCGTCTGTGACACACTTGAGTTGCATTTGTTTGTTCAGCATGGAGCCTAAATTAGACAATTTTTGTAGAAAAAAAGATTTACTTTTGGTTTAAATTCCCGCCTCTTAGCAAAATCTTGGTTGCGCGTCTGATCGCATTCACTGCTGCCAATAGATTTTTGAAGCGATTATGGGCCGCTAGTGAAACTAGTTAAGAAACGCTGCCGCCCTTATATATCTCTTTTTTTTAGACGTGAATACGGATTTTTTAAAATTGCCCATAATTTGTAGCCGTATAATATCAGTTTTTATCAGCAAAAGTTCAGTCTATTTTAGTGCCCCCCACTTCGTTTACTCTGGCGACTGCACTGCTTGGTGTTGGATAATTTAATTTTCACTGTGGACATGTTATTGCCAACGTGATGTGGATGCTACAAAATGAAACTTCTGTCTCTTTGATACTGAACTGAGTTGGATCACATTGTTGATGGTATTATACATTTGGTATGATAGAAGATTGTATTTTTTAATTTTACCGTCGCAAAATTGTGCTGGACCGGTACATTATTATTATTATTAAATAAATTTTCACTCAGAAATTATTCGAGCTTTTGGCGTTTAGCGCTAATTAATGCGTTCAAGGTGAGAGAAAGTTCTTATATCGTGTGCAATTATCGTTTGATAGAGACGAAAAAGGAATTAAAACACTAAATGTTGTGCATTGGATTCGCCTCTGCAGTGCTTTTCAAATAGCAGGGTTGATCAGGAGGATGAAGAAGAGGATTTAGGCATGTTTGTTCTCGATATCCCTGAGTGAAAGCACAACCTACCATAAAAGATGATTGAATTAGTGGATAAGGTTTTTAGTTTTGTGCAGTATCATATTTATTTACATCAACTTTTTAAATGCACCACAGGTAAATACAAAAAGTTGGGAGACAACGAACAAGACCGTACGGTCATCAAAGTCACTTACCACCTTTCTCTGCAAAGTAAAAAATTATCTATCACAAGATTAACGTACCATATAGTGAAAAATAGGGCCTACACACAGAGCAAAATATACAGTAACTTACGAAGTTTAATGGGATGGGTACAGTTACTTTCAGAAGCCCACTACTTTCTTTACCAACTCAGGTACGAAAAGACTGAGCTTCAGGTAGGTCACAGGAGTAGCTAACTATAGCAGAAGCGACCGATAAACTGATCTTTTCTCTCTGTGACGCCATGGGGGAGTCGGGAAGTATGATCGTAACGAACGCAAAGAAAGCAAAAAATAAATCTCGCCAGCATAGATTGTGTACCTCCCAGACGCACAGGAGTCGAAAGCAAAATTATAAAGCTATGAGCGAAGTAACGCTTATACCAAATTTCTTTCGATGATCTTCTGGAAAGTGCTTCACGAACCCTAAAAGGTCCGAGGACCCCACTTTGGAAACTACCGAGTTAGATGAAAACCAGCTTTCTAAACCTCTTCATAATTTTTTTTTTATGCGATGAATCAGGATTAATTGGTTGATACTTCGGTGATACTTTTTTTTGCATTTTTCGTGATTTTTGGTCAATAGTTTTTCCAAGTATTTCGTTTTATGCTTTTCCGTATATTTCATTCTTTGCATCAGTTGTGCATTTCAATAAACAAAATTTGAGATACTGGTTTGCTTTGGTTCGATTTGTTCTGTTTTGTTAAGTAGGTTGTTGAGAATGATTGATAGTATGGATAAATTTGGACTTTTGCAGCTATTTACTGCTCGTTAGGAACAAAAGATACAATCTTAGCAAAGCTACGCATTTACTCATCCACGGAAGCAACAAGGATGCCGGTGGGAGTCGAACCAACAGCGGTTGAAGTAGCTTGAATTACGGTATGGCTATTGGCTAATGCAATCCATGTCTTCTGTTTTCACATGAGACATATGACTTAAATTGACGCGGACAACAATTTCTGAAGGAGGTCTGAAACCCCCAGACGTTAGTCTTAAACTTGTCGATGCAGCAGGTTTAAACCAACTCACTTAATTTTTTGGGACGGCAGCACTGTGCAGTATACACAATCAAGTTCTACAACGTATAGAATGAACTAACGACCACTTCTAATATATTCTCTGGTGAAAGCGTATATGAGGATATTGATTAACACGTCATATTCAAATACTACAAAAACTTAACATCGTTTTGAGTAAAAGAAATGCCTGTTTATTTGGTTCCGCCTAAAAAAAGTACTGTACTTATGTATATATGATTTTACAAAATCCTACTATTTTTCATTGAGTGCATTAGCTATCACACTCTACTTGCGTTGATTTGTTGCTAAACATATATTAAGTTGCTTGCTACTGGGGTATAGATGTTTATTTGAGAATACCGAATCTTTTGGTACCAGTGCCGTTTTTAGAATTCGGTTTAGTTGTGAAGAAAAACTGCAAGTAATAAATTTGTTTAACCAAGCTGGTCAACTGCGTTGAAAAGTGTTCTTTTGACGTGGATGTTACAATGGCATGATTTTCCCCAGTAGGGCTAAGCCCCACGTGGTTGCGGGCATGTTTTCTTTTCCTGAAAACAACTAGAAATGACTGCTAAAATGAAAACAAAAAATTCAGAGAAACTGATGAAACCATTGCAGAATGAGAATATCCAATAATCACGTGATTTATAGTGCTGTAATTCTTGTATCATTCATTGAAAATGAAACTAAATGTTGGACTTTTTTTGTTTTGCAGTAGTCGAGTAGTTAAGTGCTGAATTGATATCAAAACAGTACTGACGGCAACTTTTTAGATTTAGGATTCAACTAAGGATTCGGAGTTCTGGATTCGGAAAAAAAGATTCAAAATTATTCTGAAATGAACATTTCTATACTGGGGTTGAAAAAGGATTAAAAATCATGTCGTTTTTTCAAAAAAGTTAATGACAAGGTGAATGTAATTTTTATGTTTTAAAATATTTTTGCGATTTTGAAAGTAGTTAAATTTGTATTTTTTTTGGGGGGGGAGGGGGAATAAATCAATTCCACTTTATTTTCTATGAACAATTTCATGAAAACTTGAGGCTCATTTTTGGTCAAAGTTTAAGAACAGTGCTGGCCTGAGCAACATAAAATAATATTAAAGGCGGTGAATCATCCAGCCAATTCCAGTGGTTTACAATAACTCAAATTGAACTATAATTTTTGGTATTTTTTTGTTTTGATTTTGGGGCTGCGGTTGCAAAGATATTTAACAAATACAAAAAGATATCCCGACAAAAAGTTTTTGGAAACTCTGAGTTTTGTTTGTCTCGCCAAAACTACAGTAGGCCTAATGAAAATTCTAGTTTTGGAGGGAAGAACAAAACTCAGAGTTTCCAAAAAGTTTTTTGTCGGGGGATATCTTTTTGTATTTGTTGAATACGTTTGCAACTGCAGTCCCAAAATTAAAACAAAAAATATCAAAAATTATAGTTCAATTTTAGCTATTGTAAACCACCGGAATTGGCTGGATGATTCACCGCCTTTAAGAACCAGAAGCGTCGCTAAGAATGGTGGCACCCGAGGCGGGATTTCGTGGTGGCACCCTTTATCAGCCAAAATATAGGTGAAGACCAAAAAAAAAAAAAGGTTTTAGCCTACCAATCAGTGGGTTTTCGGTCTCAAAACAAAAAAAACGACCAAATGGTGTCACCCCAAAATGGTGACACTCGGAGCGGGCCGCTCCCCCTAGCGACACCACTGTTTAGAACAACCAAACAAGAATAAATTTCATATCAAAAACGAAACTAAACTCTGTACTGATTCGAAACGATAAAGTTTGAGTAATTTTCTGGCATTTACAAGCAAAATTGCACCAATTTCGAAAGTATACAGCGATGTTGCGCACTGCACAGGCAACTAGAATGTTTTTGGCGCTCATTCAAATAAAAATGCTTGCTTCTTCGCTTTTGCAATTTTACGATGCTGGGAAAACAGCAAAAAAAGCGTTTACTCAAGCATACAGAGCATTGGAAGTACAACAGTTTTATGTAATTGGTATCGATGCTCTCAAAATTTAAGAACAAATGAGGGTAAAAATTGGCAAAAAATTAAAGAACAGCCAGCCTCAACTCAAAATTTACTGGTTCTTATAACACAAGTGCATTGAAAAATGTTTTTGAAATAAATATTTAATTGGGATATGTTGAACTAAGTTTTAAGTCAACTCTGTGCTGCACTGTTAGGGTTGATAATTGCATTGTGAATCAAAAGAAACTCTAGTATGTTTCATAAAGTTTAGATTAACAATTAATTGTCTAAGATAGATTAAACACTCATTGAATTGCTTTCAATAATTTTGAATCCTGTTCAAGTAAATAGTTTAGAGTTCACCTATCGGGAGGTCGAATTTAAATACAGTGAAAGAAAATAACTGTATCGAGTTGTCGTTGGGAATTAAATCTGATCAAGAAGACGGCTCCATCCTAAACTCGAGTTTTGAAGAAGATGCCAACACACTTAAGTTTAGAGTTTCTAAAGTTTTCAAAGATATTTAAAACTTTTTTCGTAACTTTAGTGCATTTCTTACGCTTGCAATGATAGTAACTGACTGAACCCTAAAAATAGTTTACTAAATCTTGTTACCAACTAAATAGCTCTGTTACTTTTCATGGATTGCATAAAAGTAATGAGAAATGTGAAATGCTTTCTACCTAGTGACGGCAGGCTTTGATCTTATCGAAACAGTTGAAGGGTAAATACGAAATGCTTTTGCCTGCACAAATCTATTTTTTTCCATGAAATATAAACCGCTTCCAACAGGCTCAAGCGAAATTGAGAACAAGGTGTGGTTAGGATTTTAAACCGCGAATCAGAATAATTTCGTGCGCACTGATTGGATTTCAACAAACATTAGCCAATGGTTGAATCGTTCTTTGGTTCGAATTGAGTCTTACTTTTTGCTTTGCATTTTCTATTTGGCTGTGTTCTTGTTGGTCGGGATCGTTGAATTCTCTGCTCCTGAGTAGGAGTGGTTCTTTGCCGTATTGCGTTTGAAACATGCTGCTTAATACGTTTCTGAAGCCTTTGGGTTGTGCGACCTACGTACGGACTAATGGAAGCGGTTTATATTTCGCGAAAAAAAAAACAAATTTGTGCAGGCAAAAGCAGTTCGTATTTACCCTTCAATTGTTTCGATAAGATCACTGCCTCTGTCATTAGATAGACTGCATTTCTCTTTACCATTGATTGTGCAATCTTCTTAAAATAAGAAATGTGTAAGTGTGTGTATTACGTTTTTAGCGAAATGCATTTTTTGTTCCAGAGCTAAGATAACACAGAGCTATATTCTTTCTCTTAATGCTCGTCGATGACCATCGTAAAGTTTGGTTAGTCTCCACAATGAAATGACTGTGCCATGCGGCTATATCACAGCAAAAGTAGCTCGAAAAGGAATCTTCAACAGAATTATCATATTGTAAGTTATTTTACTTCTATGGTATTCGTTGCTGTACGTAGCTGTCATTGGATGAGTGCCAAACTGAGAGAGCGGTAACGCGTTTGTCCCTGGAGCGGGAGAAATAAAAATATCATGCATACAGTGTTGTCTTTTTAATTAATAGATTTAGAAGTTTGTTAAACGTTTTAAATTTATTAGAATTTTTTCATAGAAATGTTAAACCATTTTCGGGTTGAGTGTTTACAGCATATAAGTGCAACTACAAAATCTAGTGCAACTGTGGAAATGCATTCTATTTCTACATAACTAAGGGTTATTTCTTTTAATGTTTCCGTTTACAGAATCATCAAAACATGCAATCACAGTGGGAAGATTTTCCATTAATGATCAATCAATGGCAACTCTTGAAGATGGCAAATGTTTGGATGATGCGGTATGTTGAGAATGGCGTGTTTTTGTTTAAGAAACTCTATCTGATGAAAAAGCCTGTCCACAGCATAATGTAAAATTTATCGTTTTGTGAGTTGAAGAAAATAATAACCATTCCTCTAAGGAGCAGTTTTTTAAATCAGTGGAATTCTAGCTTTTGTGTAGTACTCTTTACCGGTAATACAAACTTTTGATCGTGCTTTTGAATTTAATTCTGTTATGAAGTTGAAAACTTCTACATTTGAATAAGATCACGAAGGTATATGATGTACAGTGCGAATCTGTGCTGGCTGTTAACTGTTGGCAATGATTTTTATTATATACTCCGTACTAGTAAATATCGCAGTAAATATGGCGTGGAATATTTGTGTTTTAGATCATTGATGCGATAACCTGGAAGTTAAGCTCCGACGTAAGTGTGTTGTGAGATAGCTGTAAAGTAACTGCTCTACGCCTCCAGCATTTGGAGGCGTTTAAGAGGAGCAGTGGCGCAACTATGGTACTCTAAGGGGCACTTAAATTTAACCAAAATAAGCATGCTTTTAAACAGTTTTTAAAATTTACCAGTGTGAAGGGACTGAAAGAGTTGAGTAATTTATATTTTTCAAAAGGCTTCCAAATATTAGCAATTTAGTTTTTTCAAATGGGTCTTAAAGCTTCAATTGCCATTAAAATGGCGTTCAGTAGCTATTTTTCCACAAAATTATAGAAATACTTCCAGGCTCTGGGCCTCGAAAGCTTCTAACTACCCGTTTGGTATAGGTCTAAAATACATCAATTTGTCAACACGCCTTGCTTGTTGGACTCATCGTTTGCAATTGGTTCAAAGCATTCTCCCTTTAGTAGATTTCTGGTTGCGCGCCTGACGAGAAGACTATTTTTAATCTAGTTTGTGTTTGGAAGATGTGTCTTTTAGCAGAGCAAAACTTACAAACCAAACATAAAAAACAACTGGGTTTCAAGCTATTTCAATAGCTTTTTTCGTATGGTAATGTACAGCTGTGGCATTATTGTGGCGAATATTGTTTAATATTGCTGTAACTGTTATTGAAGATTGTTATGATTTTAATGCTTTTATAGTTGTTTATCATTGAGCAACTTTATAACGTAGAGTAAATTTGTAAAATCTCTTTACAATTCATTTATCTATATACTTTTTTTTATTAACCCAGGTAAAAGAGAAGTGCTGGTACCCACTCTGACGCATTACGCCACACTTTTCTTTTACAAAGGAAAGCCATTAGCAACTCATAAGCGGTTGGTAAGTCTTGAGATGTATGTGTATTGTTTAATTCTGTATTGTATTAGTGGATGCATTTTTGTTTTGCTTATTTCTGGGGTCTTCCTCATAAGATGAATTTGGTCACTGTTGTAATTTGTCTAATAAACTTTTTTGCTTTCCTTTCCCAAGCAATTTCAGACCTTTTAAAGTTAGGTTTTATAAAGTAGATCTTTTTGAATACGTATACCTGATGTCACAAACTCTTTTCAAACTTTCAAATCTTCAGAACAAGTCGTACCCTTCGCTCTAAAAATTTTTAGATTGGTAGGGCTCTTGCTGAGGACACTATGATGATAAACTTTTAAACACGCTTACATTCACAACGTATTGAAGTTTTGTGTTTTTTTTTAAATAAATGGGGTTTTAAGTTTAACGCCATAGGGAAAAAGTTTGCCGCTGTTATTAGAGCCATGTGAATGAGCTAATTTGCACATAATCGGAAGCCATTTGAAGGTAAAACAACGTGAAACAATAAAAAATAATTAGGCTTACAATATATAAACTTTTAGCTATAATTTGCAGATTTTAGAAAAAAACACAACTTTTAGGCATTACTTATTTGCTCGCTTGCGTACGACTAAAGCTGGCAATTATTTTTATGATTTAGCGTACAAATAAGGACAGGTTACTTTTTATGCACTGAGCAATAAAAGAGGGGGTTGGAGAGGACTTAGCACGTTTCTAAAACCACTACTGTTTTGAACACTGTTGAATTTTCCTTCTGCACTATAATTGTCCATATACTGTACAAACATTTTATACTTTTGCATGGGCTTTTTTGCTACTGCTGTGTAATTCTTTTTCAGTTAAAGTTTCTCCTGAGTGCAAACGTCGTCACAATTATAAACACGGGGTCTCATTGGATCAGCATGGTAATTTGTGGTAGTAAAAACTCATGTAAAAATTTGTATTTGTAAAGGGTGTCAAGTATGTAGTCAACTCAGATTCAATCAAAAAACAGATTTCGTAATAGATTTTTTCTTTTCAGTTTAAAAGTACGATTCGCAAAATCATTATCTAATAGTCCAAAAAGATTTTTGCTTAAATACTTTCTAGAAATCATGCTTTTGCATCATCTGTTTTTGTTTTTTTTACTGCCTTTCATTCAGCAACTTAAAGTTATACATAAGAAGTAGATAGATCAAGTAAAATATTTAGCTACCGCACATGAGTGTGAGTTACCAATTTGCTAAAACACAAAGTCAAAAGATGCAAAATCAGACTTGATGTTTCCGATATGTTTTTAATTGGAAGATCGTTTTGATCATTTGTTGAATATTTTGTACACCTGCAGCATCAAATTAAAAGCCGAAAATTTTTAAACATTATTTTGGATTGTAGGAATTTGAAAAAAAATTGGGTGAACGCTTTATACCCACTTTAAATATATCTAAACAGCAATTGTCGCAAAGTAGGCCTGCTTGCTGTAACCATGGGCGTAAGAGACCAAAATGTTTTTTAAGAAGACTTCATCTGTTTGGCGAAAAAAATTTAACGATCGAACGTTTACACAAAACGGTGCTAGAGCTTTACGTAAACTTTTGTCAACGCTCCAACTAAAAGCAAATAGCATGTGAAAGGTCGTTGGTGACATGCCAATTGCCAACACGTCTCGTTAACATCCCATATTGTTTGTTATTCATCCTACAGCCAAACCCTAGTATTCACTTTACACACTCGTGCAATGTACATAGACACTTTGTACAACTTTGTAGTGATAGATGAAAGGACTGTAAAGTGAAAATGTAGCATTTACCAAAACTGCTCTGAGTTATAGTAGATTTTCCAAAATTTTCAAGTGTAAGCGACATAGTTTGATAAACAGGTGTCTAATTTACAGCGCGACTGCAGTAATTAATGCAGTATAGCTATTCTTTTACGATTGTGTTTATAAAGCTAGGCTTGATTTCAAGTACATTTTTCGCTAAACTAAGCGTTCATAAAATTTTTGAAATTAGCCATAGTTAGGCTATACCAGCAAACCCGCGCTACTGTCTCTTCAAAAATCAAACGCATCAATCGCAAACACAGCATAGTGATTGCAACTAAAACGTCATGAGTGGAAGGATGTAGCTGCTTTTTGCAAAACCATCAGCTTAACTCGAGACTTAGTGGTAGACAAATCACACTCAGATCTTCTTCATAGCCAACATGAGGTATCGATGTGTTGGAAGACCTGGTCTGGGTTTTTGGTTTGCTTAGTTGTCTAAACCTGCACAATATCAAAAACACTCGTTCTCAATTTGCCTAACCATTTAGCCTAGGTATGGAGTTACTGTAGAGGTCGCTATTGCTACGAACAAACATTTTTATCATTGCAACGATTTATTACATCACAGAAGCAGCACGATGTCTGCCACCAGGCGTAGCTACTCTTTATCCTCTGATTTTCTCGTGTTTCATCCAGCCTCGCAGTTATAGTAAGTCGTAGATTCTAGCAAGTTTGTCACCTTTCATGCCCTCCTTTAAAACTTTTTCCTTACCCCAAGGAAGACGCGCGCCCCAGTTTACGGACCGATGAGCTATACAGATGGTTATGTTTGACAGATAAAAGAAGACAGCATGGTCTTTCTATATGATTCGATGGGAAACGAGGGTGCTGTTACCGGTACCATTTTGTCTAATTTGCGGTAAGTCAATGAACTTAAAGCATTATTAGTTAATTAGCGTAAATAAATTTCAAAAAAAATTACATCAAAATTGCTGCCTAGCACTGCCTAAAAAACGCCATACGTAGGAGTTGCAGTTGCTCTGTCCATAAGCGAAAAGTAACAAATCCAGGCTGTATTAAGGGGGAAATGTTCCCCTTGGCCCGGAAAGATGGGAACCCCATTAAAATAACCCTTTTCGAAAAATAGGTAACATAATTTAAAAGGGTGATTTTTTTGAAATGCAAAGATTTTACGTAATCCCCCCCTAATCTTTAGCGTATGTGGAATAGCAAAGCAGTTTGATAGCACGCTTTGAGGTGCAACGGCAATTGCGGCTAATAATTTAAAGTGCTGCATATCTATGCAGCATAATATATTAAATTTTATACTCAACTCACTAATTCTGATCTGCGCCTTGAGATAGCACCAGACTCTATGGCCTACGACAGTTAGGGCTCCGCCTGTGTGGACGTTGAGTCTCTGGCTTATTTCTTCTTGCACGTAAATGTGCGATTTATTAATTTAATCGCTTTGTTTTTGTACCAATGTGTGAGGTTTGTCAATACAAATCAGGCAGCATATATTTAAATACTGCATGATGCATTGCAAAGTATTAGTGCGGTGCGTGTGGTGATAATCAAGATATAATGCCCCGCACGAAAACAAAATGGATTGGCGCTGGGCAGTCTTCTTGAATTTCCATCGGGCACCCATTGTAAACTTGATTGAACACTGTTTAAACAGAAGTTTTTTTGTAGTCATTGAAAATTTAAATTAATGTGTTTGCTATGTTATATACTTGTACCTATCGATTTAAAAGTTAAATCGATTTTATCCTTTGTTTCTTTATTATAGCGAAAAAGAGCGAAAAAAAGTATCGCAAAATAAAGAAACAAAAAGATAAATCGATATAACTTTTGAATCGATTGCATGTATCTGCGCTAAATGACAAAGTCCGATTTTCATCACAATACAAATTGTTTAGAATGATCTACAACCAACTGTAAAAGTTTTTCAATAAGATTTGAGAAGCACGTGCGACAACAAGACGTAACCAACTGTGGTGTTTTGGCACTAAAAGCGGTGGAGCTGTATCTAAAGTTGAAAAACGTCAAGTCGTTGCATTACAGCTCAGATTGGATAATAGAGATGAGTTCAAAAATATTATTTTGGAAAGTGGTTAGAGAATGAGGTATTTTGCAATATTCTTTCACTAGCCCTTTCGCTGCCGGGCTAGCAAAATCGCCGATATCGTAAAGTGCCGTAATGTCAGGAAAAATGACGTTTATAAAAATGTTTCTGAAATCATTTCATTTGCTATAAAAGTGATGGAAACTGCCAAATCGTAACTTTTTGGTGAACATAAGTTTCAGGGGCCGTTCTAAGAGGGTATGCTGGGTGGAGGACTTTTTCGAAACTGACCTACCATTTTGTTTTTTTTTTTTTTGCAAATTTGCAGATCTGGGGCGACATGACAGAACGTGCTAACGAGCTCGTAAAGGCCATTCTCGTTCGCTAAAAAGCGCTAACGAACAAAAAATCTTTGTAGACAAACTGCAATTTCTGAGCCGTCTCGCCCAACACACGTTAAAACAGTTCGCTCGAATTTCTTTGCGAGATGTTTTTTTAACCTGTGTTAGTACGTAATAAATACCCCATTGTGACGTCAGATGCATTTCTACTTCAAAATAATGCGTTCAAGCGTACTGTATGTACTACATTGTTATGGAAAAAGATACTTTAAGCTATGCGTGATTATTCTACGCAAGCAAATTCTTCAACTGATAATAATTAGTAAATGAACGACAGAAGTTAATTATATTTTTGGATCAATGTAAAATAAGAACAACTTTTTCCATACTGTAATTTTTTAAATGAAGTAAAGCGCCCTTGAGGTTGTTGGTGGGTAAACTCATATGTTAACAGTAACTTTAGGTCTTAAGGTTTCAAAATTTTTCAAAAGTGAGCATGTCGAAGTACACTCTTCCTTTTTAGAACCGGTAAATGTTGAGTTTAGACTGGCTGTTTTTAATTTTTTGCCAATATTTAGTCTCATTTGTTCTTGATTTTGTAAAAATTTCGAGAATATCGATGTCAATTTCAGCGGGCATGTTTGAAACACTGTTTAATTCCTATAGCTCTGTCTGCTTAAGACTTAAGTGAAGGCTTTTTTCTTGCTTTTGCAGCATCGTAAAATTGCAAAAGCAAAAAAGCAAGCTTTTTTCAAGTTGAACAACTGCCGAAAAAATTTCTCAATTGCTTGCGCAGAGCAACAGAGCTTTATAATCATGAATAGTTGCAATAAATCACTGAAATTTTATCGTTTTGAATCAGCACGAATTTTAGTTTCTTTGATTAGTTTGAATTTTTTTTTGGTTTGTTTTGCTGCCGAGGCTGACAGTGTTTTTAATTTTTTCTTAAATTTTGAGCAAAAATGAGCCTCGTGTTTTAGAAAATCGTTCTTATAAAAGGAGTGTGTTACTATTTTTGTCAACTTGCACTACTTAACATTTTTTTATCAATCGAAACAGCAAATGGTTCTCAATGCAATTCACTTTTTTTTAGCAGTCTAATAGCAAACATGGCGACGATTTGAATTAATTTTCAGCAAAAATTCGCATGAGTTAGAAGTTTTCAACATTTCGCCATTAAATTTCTAAACCAAAAAGATTTCTCGCACGCTTAAAGAGTGCTTCAAGATCCTCTTTAAGTTGGCGAGGAAAATGTGACGTTTTTTTACTCGAACTGCTTTCCGCAATCGCTCGAAGAAATTTAGCGAGAAAGAATGACATAACGGATTTCGCAAGGCTTTACATACACGTGCAAAAATGACGTCTTACGTTTAGCGAGTATTTCGTTCGTTAGCGCCTCTTAAAAAAAAACTCGTAATTAAAGCGAACGAGGAAATTTCTGTCATGTGCCCCCTGAAAGCGCAATAAAATTTGTTGATCTTATTTTGTTTATCAACTAATTTTATTGCGCTTTCAGAACTGCAGATTTTATTACCGGTCTGTTGGTCGAGCGGTAACACGTTCGTCTTAGGAGCGGGAGGTCCGAGGTTCTAATCTCGGGCTGGTCAAATCAAACACAGTGTTGCCTACAGGCGCAATGACGCGGAGGAGGGCCCCGCAAAGTCGTTACACGCTTCGGCGTAATACAGCGAGTATAATGAAAGATTTGATTTAATATTTTGTATTATTTCTGGCTGCAACAAGGGTCGATTTTTGAGGGAGGTTAACGCTTATACCCCCCATTGTACCATTTATACCAGCTAAACGAAATTGCAAAAGCCAAAGATTTCGGTTTTGTTGTTGAACGTTTTCAGGTTTTAGTGACATTTTTGCTCTCATGACATTCTGTTAAAGAGATTTTGCATTATAGCGAAGAAAAAGTTTACTCGCGCTCGGCACGTAGGTCCTTGCAATACTATAGTCGAGTCCGGCAGCAAAAGGGCTACATGTTTGTTGTTGTTCAATAACTTTTCAAATATGCTTGTTGAATTCATTGTTTGAATTAAAAAAAGAATATTGTATACTACTTGTCATGCCTATTTTTTTCACAAACTACATTCATCACTACATGCATGTAGCTACAGTAACTTACTGTACATAAAAATAATTAACAGCTGTCATCGTCAACCTTTCCAAACACTGCAATATATTGTTTTATACTACTTTGCAGGAAGGTGCTGTTATACTGCGATTAGCGAAACCTGAGAAAATAATTAATTTCAGAACGTGGCTGTTCTGTTGGAAGGAAAACCAAAGCAATGAAGGGTCGCTCTATGTCTCTCTCGGCTATGGTACTTGCGAAGTCAATTGTACTGTTCAATAAGTTGCTGTAGGCTTTTGTCCAGCACTGCTGACTATACTGCATTTTGTTTCACTTCTTTTGTTTTAATGAGTCTGTTTTATTTTTAAATACATTTTGTTTTTTATAGTATTTTTTACATTTTTTTACATTTAAAACATTTTGTTTTCTAAGTTGGAGAATTTTAGCCATTTTGCATTTTGGTTTGTAACTGCAACACCGCGGTACCGTAATGTTTTTACGCTACGTTTGCAGTGTGGAATTAAAATACCAATGTACAATTATTAGAGTAGATGTTAAAGATAAACCTGAAAAATACCGTGGGCTTTGTTAGTTGGAGGTCTCGATGCAAACGTTGATTATGGCAGAGCGTAGAAAGGGGGGGCATCGGGGCATGGTCTTTTTTGGGTCCAGACTCATGAAGCGTACTGTTATTGCATTTTGTAACCCTGAGAATTCACTTCATAAATTCTTCTCATCTGAAGTCAGGTGGAGACCAAAAAAAGATTTTCATACTAATTTCGTAGTTATTTGGTTCGCATTTAGTTTAGGCGAAGTCCGAAAAAACAGGTCTTCTCCCTATTCTCGTAGTTGCTGTAATTCGAATTTAGGCGAAGATAAAAAGAAAAGTCTCCGTATTTTCGTTCGAATTTAGGCGATGACCAAAAATAAAAAAGGTCTTCACTGCATCCAGTAGATATTCATTCTTTGCTCCCACGTTTCGAAAATCCTGCCTACGCTGCTAATTATGGCCTGTCTATTTTGTACTTTCTCTGGCTCAAAAATGTGAGTGATTGTTTTTTACACGATTTTGCATGCTGTCCGAAAATCTCTTTAAGCGATCCAGCACTATGAAAAATGATTTAATCACCGCCATGTGTTGAGTGATTTGTATCTTAAGCAGATCACAGGTCGGAGTATGGAAGAGGGAAGCGACTCAGTATGTAGGCCATACGAGTATGTGATACGTGTAAATTTGAGTTGAAGCAGATTGTTCTAATATTCTGTTCTTTAATGTTCACGAATTTCAGCATCATTAATTGTTAAACTTTTTTGAAGAATAAAAAGACAAATTTATTCATGTTTGATTAAATATTGTGTTTTAGTATAGATGATGATTCTTGAAATATACCAGAGGTGGGCACAAATAACATTATATTAAAAGCGCAACGCAACAAAGCGCAACGATCTTTTCAACCAGCAAAAACGCAGCGCAAGATGCGCAATTTAATTTTTTTGCTTTCTGAAGCGCAGCGCAACTTCCGCAATGAACTTTTTGATTCAGTTGAAGCGCAACGCAATTCCGCAATTGCGGAACGGTATTTTCGTACCAAGTTAAAACGCAACCTAACTTCCGCAATCGAAATTTCACAACACAACGCAAATACTGCGTTTTTTGCAATTTCAGACTGGAAAACAGTAAATAATTTGCTAAACAAGCCCGAAATTTATCAATATTACGATGGAAATAGAGCAAAATTAAGTTCAATGTATAGAATTGCGCTTTTAACCGAAAAAAATTTTGAAAGCGCAACGCAATTAAAGCGCAACAAATTTTAAAGGCTTTATTCTGCAATGCAACTTCCGCAATGTTTCAAAATAAAAAATTAAAGCGCAACGCAACTTACGCAATTGCGGAGGTTGCGGAAGTTGCGCTTAGCGCTTCTGATTGCGCTTTGCCCACCTCTGAAATATACCTAGTCTAGTATTCAGATACATCAACAATGGCATTATGGTAAAGGGTGAGAAATCTTGATTGATTGCTTACAAATGCATGGTATACTGGCTCGTGTTCTAAAATATTTTTTATGCTGAGGTTGACGTTGCTCAAAATTTTCATTTTCAGCAGAAATGAGCTTCGTGTCTTACAAAATTTTCAAAAAATTTAAAATAATAAATAAATGTAACATCAATTTAAGCAAATTTTAAAATGCATATAGTTCCATTTTTTACTTGTTCAACTTTAAGCGGTTGCAAGAAATTAAAATTTTAACAGTAAAAATACGCTACAGCGTACAACTACAAAAGAGTGTTGAAGATAAATCAGCAAAATGCTCGGACGCTTACGATTTCCCTCATTGTTTACGCTGTCCTTGGATATCTTTTATACGAATCCAGTCAATTATAAGACAACGGGCTGTAATTTTATTCATACCCGTCGTTTTTTTTTTTTTCCTTATAGCATAGCATCAGGCTGAGTGAATTTTGAACGAAAATTTTAATCGTTTTTTACGATTTTCGACTCTTAAAAAATGATATTCATAGCTTTCCTGCTTGACGTCCAGCAATAAAAGCGTATGATGCTTCCACCATACGTGATACTGTGATAGGCAGGTGGTACCTTGACTTTAAATCGTCGTCTCCTGACCAAAACAGTACTTAATTACAATCTTAAGGTACGCTGTAAAATATCATGAGCACTTAACCTTAATGACATGGAGTTAAGTAGACTGAAAATTATTGAGTTGCTGATCGTAATTTTCGGTTATTATTTTCTGCTTGTGTGAAATATTGAAAAATCCGGAGCTTTTGACGCGCGTTCGGAATATTGATTTTTTTGTGATGCAAGTCTTCTCGGCTGGTTTTGAAGTAATTAGAATAAACAATCAAACTAATTTCCTGTATTTTTACGATAGCAATTTTATTCAGTGCAAGAATTAGGGAACGATGCCAACGTACATTAACTCCAGTCGAACCCTGTGTCCAAACCTTAGGGTCATTTCATTACATGACAGTCAAAATTTTGTAACTCACTCTCTCAGATATTCTTTATATTTGGATATGAGAAAGCCATTCAAATTGATGCAGATTGAAAAAAATCAAAATTCATCAAGCAGTTTATGAGTTGTCGTCGTTTTAATTTTGCCTCATGAGGGCGCTGTTCGGAGCTTAATTGATTCAAAAAATTTTGAGTTTCCGATTTCATTTTCGATATCTCGAAAGGGCAAAAAAATTTTATTCTCCAACCAATGTTAAAATGTCAAGGATAAGAACTCGATTAATGTGTGTGAATTTGGTAAATGTTTTTTGTTGCATATTTCTGTAATTGCCTTGAAAACATCATGCACTTTTTTTTGCAATCATTTTTTCATTCAACGCATTTTATCGTAATTATTGATTTAGCATGTTACTGTAAAACTATTGATGGATTGCAGCTACGTCATAGCTTTTTCCCGCCAAAACGCCATTACAAAGCATTGGACGTTACCATAAATCAACGTATAATTCCTTCCGTGGGCATATTTAAAGAATTTGATTGTAAAGTAACACTTTTGCAGATACCTTGGCTTTAATTGGTAATTACCAGGAGCAATTTAAGCAGCTTACATAGCTCAGCGGATCTGAAAAGTTACGCTTTTTGTAAATTCTCATCGTCCATTGCCCGCTATTGTTCACTTTGACCAGTTTTTAGCTTTGGTTCAAATCGTAAATTCATCCATATCCTAAAATACGTAAAATTCTACGTCACAGCAGTAATACATGGCCGATTAATGTTTAGTTTAAGCACTATTTATAAATAATATTTAACATCACCAGCTCAAGTCGAAATAAATGCAAATTAAGACTCGATCAAAGTTACACCATAGACTACGTTACACCGTTACACTGAGGCCAGTTAAATCATTGGAACGACCGACGCTCGCGTCGCGTGTTCCTTTGTTTTTACTCGGCCATTTTCTAACTAACGAGTGCGAGATTTCAGACTTTTGCTTATAACTCGAGAACCGTTTGGTCTAACTACATGAAATTTTGACAGCAGTTTGAGATTAATGAGTTTTATGTTTGTACCAAATTTCGAGGCAATCGGTCACGTGACTTCGGGTTTATGACCCGAAAACCGCCCCGAAAGTTTGGCGTAAAAAGCGGTCTAAGTCAAAAACGGCTTAAGTACGGCAAAAAATATTTCTCATGGTTATATGTCTTAAGATATCCTTTCATCCCTACCAACCCACTTTTGGCCGCGATGAGGTTGATTTCTTATTTTTTTCCTTTTTTTTTTCCTTTTTTTTCCTTTTTTTTCCTTTTTTTTCTTCCTAAATCTTGTACGCTCGAGTTCTCCTAAACCACAAAACATAGAAATCTAATTTTTGTGTGAAGTTGTTGAGGTACATACGCAATTGTGTCTCCTGAAATTTTTTTGGGGCAACTCCCCCGGAAACCCCCCCAAAATGGGGCCCCAAAAAATCAATTTTTTGAACGGCTCAAGCTAGGGTGCCAGTTTTTTTGGATATCAGTAGATATTTGAGAGACAAATATTTTGACATAATTTGGGGGTACCACCCCCCCGGGGACCCCCCCAAATGGACCCCCCAAAAACAAATTTTTTTAACCATACAACCTAGGGTGCCATTTTTCTTTGATATCAGTAGATATTTAAGAGAGAAATATTTTGACATGGTTTGGGGGTACCACTCCCCCGGGAACCCCCCCAAAAAATCAAATTTTTGAACGGCTCAACCTAGGGTGCCAGTTTTTTTTGTTATCAGTAGATATTTGAGAGACAAATATTTTGACATAATTTGGGGGTACCACCCCTTCGGGGACCCCCCAAATGGACCCCCCAAAAATAAATTTTTTAACGATTTAACCTAGGGTGCCATTTTTCTTTGATATCAGTAGATATTTAAGAGACAAATATTTTGACATAATTTGGGGGTACCACCCCCCCGGGGACCCCCCCAAATGGACCCCCCCAAAAACAAGTTTTTTAACCATTTGACCTAGGGTGCCAGTTTTTGTTTCATATCAGGAGATATTTAAGAGAAAAATATTTTGACATGATTTGGGGGTACCACCCCCCCGGGGACCCCCCCAAAAAATCAAATTTTTGAATGGCTCAAGCTAGAGTTCTACTTTTTTTGATATCAGTAGATATTTAACATACAAATATTTTGACATAGTTTGGGGGTGCCACCCCCCAAATATCAATTTTTTGAATGGCTCAACTTAGAGTGTCAGTGTTTTATGATGTAAGTAGATATTTAACAGACAAATATTTTGACATAGTTTGTGGGTGCCACCCCCCCAGGGACCCCCCAAATAGACCCCCAAAAATCAATTTTTGAACGACTCAAGCTAGGGTGCCAGTGCTTTATGATATCAGGAGATATTTAACTGACAAATATTTTGACTCTACTTTTCTGGAGGTTCCATAATCAGATATTTTTGAATAATTGCTGATTTTACGGTAGACAAAAAGTACTTTTGGGCGTCACAGCATTAGCTTTGCGTCGGTCGTTCACTGGGTTTGCTGGCAAACTCCCATCTAGTTAGTTTAAAGTTTAAATGACATATCTACGAAATAATTCAATGAAAACAACTGCTAAGGCATTTTTACTCCTAGCAACCAATAATCATAGCGATAAGCCGCTAATGACTACACGAAATGCAAAAAATCACCAAGATCCTGCAAAATAGACTTCTGAAATTACAAGAGTTAAAACAGGCGCTAATTTTGTCTCAAATAAAGTAAGTAAGTAAGTAAGTAAGTATTTATTTTGCCAATTATCACAAACATAAAGCACGAATGAATAAACAATAAACTAAATGTGCATAATGGCAGGAAGCACCGAAAAAACCGTTAGGTTATCAAGTCAAGATGCTCCCTGATGTAGATGCAGTCAACATTTAATTTAGAACATTAATAAATCAAAAGAAAATAAATAAATCGACGAGAAAAAAAAACAACAACAAATAATAGTTAATAACGATTTAGAAGATTTTTTTTGAATTTATTTTTAGAAGAAACCCAATGCATACTTTTATAGTTACTGTTCAATTCACTCCATAATTTGTTCCCTCTGTATGAAAGTTGGTTTTTGCAAAAATTTTTATTAACACGAGGTAGAAAATACGTAGCGGAATCTTTGAATCTTGTATCGTGAACATGTATAGAGTTAATATTTGTAAACGAATTGTAAAATACTTCGGGTAATTTACCATGATGTAATTGATACATAAATTTGTAAAGTTCAAATTCGTATATTTCATCAATTTTTAAAAATTGTAAGGCGCTGTATAATTTTGTAGTTGGGGTTTCAATACCACATGATAAAATTATCTGTTCCATTATAGTGCCATCAATAGTAAGCCACGAATTTGATTACCAAAACTAGCTACCACCATCCATATTACATGATTCTGATGGGTTACTCAACAGCAAGCCGGATTTACGTCACTGAAAAAAAGCAAACAAAACCGAATTCTTACTAATTAAAATCTTTTTCAGTTTTTACAGGCATTTGCCTAGCATTTAACTTTAACGTTACAAAGAATCAACTCTTTTATAGCCTGAAAATACGCTCCATATCTTTGCTGTCAGTATCTTTTTTTTGCTTCACCTTAGGGGTACCATATTTTCATTGACCAAAGAGAGGACAGTTCCTAACTCGCGGAACTTTCGGCCAAAATCGGAAATTCAAACGTTTTTTCCGCCCAAAAACAGGTGGTCTCCAAAAAAAAAAAAAAGGTCTTCACCGAAATTGAGACTGATTTTTCAGCCAAAATCGGATATTCAGGATATCGTCTTCGTTGGTTTGGTCTTCGATCCCGCCTTTATGCTCTGAGCATTGAAAAAGAGGACTTTTGGCTGTTTTTTGGGTGTCCTCGGAGGACAATTCATTTTCAACCGAAAAAGAGGACAAATCCTCTTAAAAGAGGACATATGGTAGCCCTACTTCACCTAATATACTGGTCTGCTTGCATTATGAAAATGGTACCGGTAGTTTTAAATGTTAGTATGGTTTAAAAATATTCAACATCATTGAGTACTTCTAAGCAAGAGTGATAAAGAATGTTTATTAAATTAATGTTGCAATTGCAAAGTTGATTAAGCTTTCATATAAACACAATATGAAAGTTAAAAATAAAAAAGATACTAGCCACAAATAGACTAAAGAGGCATTCTGCGATTAATAGTAGTATTAGCGCAGCATCTTGCACATTATTTTATTACGATAATGCCTGTCTCGTGGATGCCGGTAAGCTTCTTGGCTGTTCATATACTTTTGCTGTTTGCGTTGATTTCTTTTTACGTTTTACCTAATCTATATTTTGAATTAGACTCTTTAACACTGCCATCACCCAGTTTAAACGGTATGTTATTTACCAGCGCAAACAAATTGTCAGCTACATCATCAGGCGTGAAGAACAGTCAGCAAGAACTACGTATTTTCGAGTAATAATGGTTTAATAAACATATTGTAAGACCCATATAAGCAACCACACAAATGCATTATCTGTGCATAAACCTTCTAGTCCGCAATCTAGACTAAGGGTCGCATTGTACGTGCAAACTTAAAGCAAAACCATCTGACTTGAGCGAATACCGTAAATGCTAATGAAGAGTTATTTTATTAAAAACTGAAAGTTTTTAAAGCAGGATTTAAGGAACTCTCGTCCCACGTTTACAACTTTCTAATCTTGCTTTCCAAGTTTTTATTACCGGTACGCTTTCAAATTTTCGCTCAGGTTGGAGTTTCGTTAAAGTCTGCTTTTGTAATACGATAAATCATTAGTTTCTAGATGGCAGATCCAAGTTTTTGACATTTAAAAACGTCCAACTGCAAAATAATTTCTACCACATATCCAGAATTGTTTGCACAAGCAATACAATGTAATGAAATATACTACAGCACTCCCTATACGCAGCATTATAAACGCTAGGTCTGGTGAATGGTATTATTCAAAAATCTTCACAAAACTCCCAAATATGCAGGGTATAGAATATGCGCATGTGGACATGTTTGGCATTCTTTACTCGGCCGCAAGGCACAGTCATTTCATTGTGGAGACTAACCAAACTTTACGATGGTCATCGACGAGCATTAAGAAAGAGGAAGAATATTGCTCTGTGTTTGTTATCTTAGCTCTGCAAAAATGCATTTCGAACAAAAAATGCATTTCGCTAAAAATGTAATACACACAATTACACATTTCTTATTTTAAGAAGATTGCACAATCAATGGTAAAGAGAAATGCAATCTATCTTATGACAGAGGCAGTGATCTTATCGAAACAATTGAAGGGTAAGTACGAACTGCTTTTGCCTGCACAAATCTGTTTTTTTTTCGCGAAATACCGTGTTTCCCCGAAAATAAGACAGGGCTTATATTAATTTTTACTCCAAAATATGGCACTTGGGCTTATTTTCGGGGGATGTATTATTTTGATATATCAAAAAATGAAGTTACAACGTAAAAATTACGAGATTTGAAAAAAACAGAAATTACGAAAAAAGATCTACATTTACTTGCCAGTACCATGTTTTTTATTCAGAAACTCATTAACAACAATTTATTCAAGATTCAAAAATTTATTCAAAAAGATTTTTTGAAAAGGATGGCATACACCGCACTAAAGCAGTTTGAATAAATATAAAAAAAGAATGTTTGACTCTTTCGTCTTTCTGCCGCTCTCAACTAGGGCTTATTTTAAGGGTAGGGCTTACATTAAAATCATCCTCAAACATCACGCTGGGTCTTATTTTGCGGGTAGGTCTTATTATCGGGGAAACACGGTATAAACCGCTTCCATTAGTCCGTACGTAGGTCACACAACCCAAAGGCTTCAGAAACGTATTGAGCAGCATGTTTCAAACGCAATACGGCAAAGAACCACTCCTACTCAGGAGCAGAGAATTCAACGACCCCGACCAACAAGAACACAGCCAAATAGAAAATGCAAAGACCAAAGAACGATTCAACCATTGGCTAATGTTTGCTGAAATCCAATCAGTGCGCACAAAGCTATTCTGATTCGCGGTTTAAAATCCTAACCACACCTTGTTCTCAATTTCGCTTGAGCCTGTTGGAAGCGGTTTATATTTCATGGAAAAAAATAGATTTGTGCAGGCAAAAGCATTTCGTATTTACCCTTCAACTGTTTCGATAAGATCAAAGCCTGCCGTCACTAGGTAGAAAGCATTTCACATTTCTCATTACTTTTATGCAATCCATGAAAAGTAACAGAGCTATTTAGTTGGTAACAAGATTTAGTAAACTATTTTTAGGGTTCAGTCAGTTACTATCATTGCAAGCGTAAGAAATGCACTAAAGTTACGAAAAAAGTTTTAAATATCTTTGAAAACTTTAGAAACTCTAAACTTAAGTGTGTTGGCATCTTCTTCAAAACTCGAGTTTAGGATGGAGCCGTCTTCTTGATCAGATTTAATTCCCAACGACAACTCGATACAGTTATTTTCTTTCACTGTATTTAAATTCGACCTCCCGATAGGTGAACTCTAAACTATTTACTTGAACAGGATTCAAAATTATTGAAAGCAATTCAATGAGTGTTTAATCTATCTTAGACAATTAATTGTTAATCTAAACTTTATGAAACATACTAGAGTTTCTTTTGATTCACAATGCAATTATCAACCCTAACAGTGCAGCACAGAGTTGACTTAAAACTTAGTTCAACATATCCCAATTAAATATTTATTTCAAAAACATTTTTCAATGCACTTGTGTTATAAGAACCAGTAAATTTTGAGTTGAGGCTGGCTGTTCTTTAATTTTTTGCCAATTTTTACCCTCATTTGTTCTTAAATTTTGAGAGCATCGATACCAATTACATAAAACTGTTGAACTTCCAATGCTCTGTATGCTTGAGTAAACGCTTTTTTTGCTGTTTTCCCAGCATCGTAAAATTGCAAAAGCGAAGAAGCAAGCATTTTTATTTGAATGAGCGCCAAAAACATTCTAGTTGCCTGTGCAGTACGCAACATCGCTGTATACTTTCGAAATTGGTGCAATTTTGCTTGTAAATGCCAGAAAATTACTCAAACTTTATCGTTTCGAATCAGTACAGAGTTTAGTTTCGTTTTTGATATGAAATTTATTCTTGTTTGGTTGTTCTAAACAGTGGTGTCGCTAGGGGGAGCGGCCCGCCCCGAGTGTCACCATTTTGGGGTGACACCATTTGGTCGTTTTTTTTGTTTTGAGACCGAAAACCCACTGATTGGTTGGCTAAAACCTTTTTTTTTTTTTTTTTGGTCTTCACCTATATTTTAGCTGATAAAGGGTGCCACTACGAAATCCCGCCTCGGGTGCCACCATTCTTAGCGACGCTTCTGGTTCTTAATATTATTTTATGTTGCTCAGGCCGGCATTGTTCTTAAACCAAAAATGAGCCTTATGTTTTTATAAAATTGTTCATAGAAAATAAAGTGTAATTGATTTATTCCCCCTCCCCCCCCCAAAAAAAAAATCAAAATCAACAACTTTCAAAATTACAAAAATATTTTAAAACATAAAAATTACATTCACCTTGTCATTAACTTTTTTGAAAAAACAACATGATTTTTAATTTTTTTTCAACCCCAGTGTAGGAAAGTTCATTTCAGAATAATTATGTGTTCTAGAATAATTATGTATTCTAGAATTCTCAGTCGGACGATCTAGAACTAGATGGACCGATTACATTGAGGATCTGGGATGGAATCGCTTGGGACTCCGCCCAAGCGAAATGATGGAGGTGATGGAAGATCGTGTGGTGTGGCGGCTTAATCTTGAGCTACTGCCCCCGCAACCCTCACGGAAAAGCGGGCAATGAAGAAAGAAGAAGAAGAATAGTTTTGAATCTTTTTTACAGAATCCAGAATTCCGAATCCTTAATCGAATTCTAAATCTAAAAAGTGGCCGTCAGTGCTGTTTTGATATCAATTCAGCACTTAACTACTCGACTACTGCAAAACAAAAAAAAAGTCCAACATTTAGTTTCATTTTCAATGAATGAATCATAGCCAGTACAAGAATTACAGCACTATAAATCACATGATTATTGATTGGATATTCTCATTCTGCAATGGTTTCATCAGTTTCTCTGAATTTTTTGTTTTCATTTTAGCATAAGTGGGCACAAGTCCGTTAATCGTTAATCCGTTAATAACGAAGCTAACCTTTTCATTAACTCGTTAATCCGTTAAAAAGTTTTTTCATGTTAACGGACTAAATTAACTTCCGTTAAGTCCTGTTAACGGACTAAAGTAACTTCCGTTAAGTTCTGTTAACTTCCGTTCAGATTTTTATCGTTAATATCTTGCAGCTTCGTTGTGCATTTGAACTTGTTTTTATCTTGAAATTAGATTAGATTGTAAAATGTATCTTTTAAAACACAAAAAGACCACCATAGCAATAAATATTTCCTTACAATCAGCTCAACAGCGTCAATACGTGTTCTAGAAGCGACAAGCGAGTGAATAAAGCGAAATGTAAATTACACGCAAAATGTTAACGGATTAACGGACTTTATTAACTTCCGTTAATTAAAGCTGAAAATAACGGATTAACGTTAACGGAGGTGTGAAGTTTGTTAACGGACTAGTGGTTAACGAAGCTAACGTTTTGCATTAACTTGCCCACCTATGCATTTTAGCAGTCATTTCTAGTTGTTTTCAGGAAAAGAAAACATGCCCGCAACCAGGTGGGGCTTAGCCCTGCAGGAGAAAATCATGCCATTGTAACATCCACGTCAAAAGGACACTTTTCAACGCGGTCGACCGGCTTGGTTAAACAAATTTATTACTTGCAGTTTTTCTTCACAACTAAACCGAATTCTAAAAACGGCACCGGTTCCTAATAGGAAGCGGTTTGTAAGATTTGGTATTCTCAAATGAACATCTATATCCCAGAAGCAAGCAACTTAATATGTGTTTTGCAACAAATCAACGCAAGTAGAGTGTGATAGCTATTGCACTCAATAAAAAGTAGTGGGATTTTGTAAAATCATATGTACATAAGTACAATAGTTTGTGGAAACTCTGATACATCAATACTTGTAGTTGTGTACAAAGTAGGGTAACTCTGGATTTGTACCATGTCTCTACTATTTACTATGCCTTAAACTTCACATTGACTACACAGCACAAATATAGTGGACTACATTTTGCCATACACAACAGAACAATACTAACTCAAAGGAATATATAAATTTGCTGCAAAACAAAAAAAAAACGTATATACCTGGACTATAGAAAAAGGTCGTTGACCAATATTCTTCTCGATGCATAACAGGACTTCAAACTCCAATCATGACATCAGATTAATGATTTCAGCAAAACAACATACTGCAAGACGAAATCTACAAAAAGTATTGGTTATTTATGATGCATTTGCTCATTTCAAATTAAAATATGCCAATGAAGCATATTTACTACTGAAATGCCACGATTGGTTAAAAGCTTAGCAGAGCCATATCAGACTGAGAGTGACTAATTTAATGGAAAATCAAAGAAAGTAAAAAAAAAGAAATATTCTGCACTCTTTTTTATTTGCTGTTTTAAAGATTAAGATTACAGTGCGTTTTAGGTTAGATTTGAAGTTATTTTGAGTAAGCATCTGAATTGAATCAAAAGTAATAAAACACTACATCAAATTTTTTGGTGAAATGAATCAATTCTTTGGCATAAAAATACTGTAAATGCTTTTGGGTTATCCTTGTTTGGGTGACAAAATAATAAGAAGCCGAGCCTTTTCAACAAACTCAACTTGCATTCCGTATACTATTTAAAATGATAAATTATGAAGAAAAATGCACTAGTATCTCCATGCCTGTTGTTAGATCAATTAGTAGCTTGATAACACTACTGGATTCTTGATTAGTAGTAGTTGAGTTGTTTGTCAACACAAAGTCCGCATTCATTATACAGCAAATGTTGTTATCATCCATCACATAAATCCTACCACTAATATCACCAGTAAGACAAAAAAAGAAAAGAATGCAATGAATACAGATTGTAATCAGTGTTCCTACTCAGCCGATTTTTTTTCAGCGAATCGGCGATTTGTTGGAGCAAAGGCAAATAATTTTTGGCAACATAGTACACATAGCTTTAGAAATTTGACAAATTTGTGGAAATAAGACATTTGGTATTTAATACTGGATTGGTACGGTACAAAATTTAGGGCACATAATTGTCTTTTTAGAGCTTTGGGCACAATTGTTTAAAGAAAATTTAGGCACTCGCTGATTAGTCATAAAGTTAGAGGGAACACAGATTGTAATATGTTGTTTTGAAGGATAATGGTCTACCACACTTGGTAGAGGCTTTACACTGACCCCTAAATTGCTGAACGCCAAGCAGGGAAGCTGTGAATACCAATTTCTCTAGTCTTTGGTTTGACCCGACCGGAAATCGAATCTGAGCGTACCGCTTTGGTAGCAGACGCTTTATTCCTTCGACCACTATCTTTCTCAAACAGTGTTTGAATAAGATCTGAGATAGTGAGATACACTTTTTATTTTTACTTAGTTTAGTTATATAAACAAGATGGCTACCCAGCCAATATTGATTTTATGTCAAATTATTTTCAAAAAAGATTTGGTTTTACATTACTGTTTGGCAGATTTTCCATCAAAACAACTTTTTACAATCTCAACAAATGTATAATAAATAAGTAGTTAATAATAATTTAGTTGTGATGTTTTGATGTTTGCTGGCCAGAGCTTTTATAATTAATAGATTGCTTGCTTTTAAGACGTCGCCGTTCTGGTGACTCTTCCTTAGGTTTCCATGCTGGTAGCCTTTAGGCCAGATAGCACGCACACGATTAATTATAAATAAGTAGGCCATACAAATGAAGAATCGGCTATACATTTATTTTGATTATTCTAATTCTACGAAAACATGGTAGGCTACTCTACTGCTGGATAAGTAAATCTGAAACATGCCACTCAAGCTGTTGTAAAGTAACTTTTATAGCTTAATCACTACATTGAAACTATTTAACTTGACCAAATCAGATGACCAAAGGTTTTATCTTGCCCTTTAACTAAGCTGTAATAAACTTTTCTAAAAAAGTTCTGTCAGTATTGCTTAAACTGTAAAAGCTATGGTACATAGCCTGCCTGGCTCGCCTCTGACAGTAAGTGCTGCTGCACTGTTGTAACATAGCTTACAGTTTTGAGTTATACATTTACAGATTTACAGTACTAGCCTAATGAGTAAGGCTAGGCTACTGTTCTTCTGTTGTTACCTACCGGTATGTGTAATAATTTAGTACGTAATACACCTAAACCAACTCTTTGCATAACTTTTTTAACCTAAATCAACTCTACCTATATCAGTCACTCAGTCTGCTCTGTAGGCCTACTGCATAGTGCACCGCATAACTTTTTTTAACTTAAATCAACTCTACCTATATCAATCAATCAATCAATCAATCAATTACGTTTATTTGTGCTCAAATCAAAATAATCAGATTTCAAAATACAGCACAGAAAAATAAAGCATCAGGAGATGGCGAAAATGACCGTCCGGTCTTCGAGTCAACTACCACCTGTCACAAGTCATGTAGCGTGAAAGTATGTTTTGAGAAAGTACATTTACACAAATAAACAAAAAGAAAAAATCAAAAAATCAATGAGTAAACAACAGCAAAAAATAAAAACAAACCATAGTTCAAATACGTATTTACATTACATGACTCTGATAATGTCACGCTTATTTTAACCTAATCAAGAGTATATTTTTTAATGAAATGGAATTTTAGTTTCCGTTTGAATTGACTGAAAGGTAATAATTTGAGTTCGTTAGGTACAATTTGCCATACTTTTGGTCCCACAAAAAAAAACGATTTTTTACCAAAGTCTGTCCGTTTCCGAGGAATGAAGTAGTTATTCTTTGATGAGAGTCGTGTGTGATGTTTGTGCATCTCTGTTGCAAGGCAAAAGATTTGGTTATCGTGCAATGTCATTTTGTTCTTTATTTGAAACATATTTTTTGCAATTTCTAAATTACAAATGTCATGTATTTTTAATAAGTTTAGTTTGAAAAAGAGTGGAGTAGTGTGCTCAAGATATGGGCTACTAGTTATATTTCTGATAATACGTTTGTGTAATTTTTCAAGAGGATTGAGTGCGTTTGCGTGGGCCAGTCCCCACGAGGAAATGCAGTATTGCAAATGCGAATATATTGAGGAGAAATAAGCAGTTTTAAGTGTTTGAAGGTCTACATATTGTCTTAATTTTAATATTGCCCATGATCCGGAAGAAAGTTTAGAACAAATCCGTTGAATATGTGGTTTCCAAGTTAATTTGTCATCAAATGTGATTCCTAAATACTTGATTTGAGATACTTGTTCAATTTTATGCTTGCTTATGGTAATTTTGAAATTAATCCAATCTTCTGAAATTGTTTTTTTTTGTTATCAACATGTATTTAGATTTGTTATAGTTCAGTGATAGTTTGTTTAATCTCATCCATTCGTCAATCTTTGTCAATTCCTTATTCACATCATGTTGTAAAGTCGTTATGCAGGAGTTAGTCATTATTAAGACTGTATCATAGGCAAATAATTTTGTTGTGAAATTAGATATATAAGGCAAATCATTTACATTTACATAGATCAGGAACAGTAAAGGGCTAAAGTAGAGCCCTGAGGTACTCCACATTTGACTTTATTTAAGTCAGACTTAGTACCATTCACCATTGTATATTGACATCTATCAGTGAGGTAGCTTTGGATAAGCTGTAATGGAATTCCGCGAAAGCCATAATTTTCTAGTTTCTTTAATAGGATTTCATGGTCAACAGTATCAAATGCTTTGCTTAGGTCTATAAACACAGAGCAAGTGATTTTTTTTCTTGTCCAGATTTTCCAGAAAATCATCATAAAGTTGACGCACTGCTTGCGATGTTGCACAGTTTTGTCTAAATCCGAATTGGTTTGGGGTAAGTAATTTAAATTTTTCAAGATATGTGTACATTTGTTCATAAATGCATTTTTCAAAAATTTTTGAAAGTGGACTAAGAAGTGTTATGGGTCTATAGTTGCAACATTCATTTTTTGGACCTTTTTTGTGTATTGGGACTATTTTACCGATTTTTAAAGAATCAGGAAATACTCCATTAATTAAACATTTGTTAAATAGATGTTCTAAGACAGGAGCTATGACAGATGCAGACATTTTGATGATTTTAATGGGAATATCTTCTGGGCCAGCTCTTTTATTGACATTTAGTTGTTGTATGTAGGTTAAGATATCTTTTGTAGTAACTGGTTTGAAAAAGAAAGAATTACTTCTGTTTGCAATTGATGGATTTGTGGAGTTTGCGTTAGTTGCAG
This sequence comes from Trididemnum nubilum, assembly GCA_963965965.1. Lineage (NCBI taxonomy): Eukaryota > Metazoa > Chordata > Ascidiacea > Aplousobranchia > Didemnidae > Trididemnum > Trididemnum nubilum. Next base: position 26,080,927 of record OZ014476.1, on the reverse strand, counting down.
ATGGTTTGTCAATCTTAGCTGCCATTTTTTGCCCAATTTCAGAAAAGTAATCATTTAACAGATTTGCCATTTTAATGTGGTCAGTGACTTTTATGCCTGCTTCATCAAGTAATTCAGTAATTTGCAAATTCGATCGTTTTTTGAATTTAGTGATGTCATTAATGGTTTTCCATAGTGTTCTCATGCTGTGTTTCGAATCATGAACAAGTTGAGAATAATATTCTTTTTTTGACAATTCTTTAATGTGAGACAACTTGTTGCAATAGGTTTTGTACAGTTTAACGTCCTCTGATTTTCCAGTGAGACGTATTTGGTACAGTTTGTTTTTGGTCTTGCTTGAATCTAGTATGCCTTTTGTGATCCATGGCTTATTGCCGAGTTTAACCTCTTTTCTTGATTTTTTTCTTAATGGAGCACGTTTGTTCAAGGCGTTGACAAAGATTTGGAGAAAAGTTGCAAAATCATCTCTTGAGGAAAGAAGATCTAAAGTGAAATCTACTCTATCTAGTTCTTCAGATAGATCAACTATGAAATCTTCTGGTTTGAAAGACTTGTAATCTCTTATCATACTAGCTGCTGGAGTGCTTTTATTTTTAAGTTATGTATCAGAACTGAAACAGGAAAATGATCTGAAAAATCATTCAATATAACATTGGATGTAATGTTTTGTGTTGTAGCATTGGTGTAAATGTAGTCAATAAGAGTAGAGCTCGTCGGCCTTATTTGAGTAGGGTGTTTGATTAAAGGTAAGCAACCAGAGCTACAAAGCATGTCTACATAGTTTTTGACACTGCTTTTTGATTCATAGTCCAATAAGTTAATATTTACATCACCACTTATGTAAGATTGTGCTCTTTCCCTATTCCGTGTCGCCAGGGTTAGTTCAAAAGATTTGCTGAATTTAGTAAAGTCATTTTGTGGATGCCTATATAAAACCCCAAAGACTTTTTTTGTGTTGTTCATGTTAATAGTTATCGATAAATCTTCACAACCCTCCGTATTAAGTTGATATTTATTTAAAGACTGGAAAGATAAAGTTTCTTTAATGAACATTCCTACTCCACCTGCATTTGTATTGGAATAGTTTTGAATGAAAGTATAGCCTTGAAGTTGCATTTTAAACTCTGAGTGTAGTTTGGTTTCAGATATTGCTATTATTTCAGGTAACTTTCCAAGTTGTGTCACAAATTCCTCAAGTTTTTCAAAATGTTTGTTTAAACTTCGTGTATTGATGTGCAGCATGAAAAAATCATCATTAGTGCTGGTAGCATACTGTTTGTGAAATTTTTCAGGGGTTATGTAGTTATTTGAAAAGTCACATAAATTATCATCAAACATACAGTATGTAGAAAGTTGGACAAAGAACTTTTTCCCTCGTTTGAGTGGATTTCAGAAAATTCAGCTTTGTTTAAGTTGTGAAATGGAAAAATTGTTTCATAGCATTTGATGCAAAAGTATGGCAAATTAGATTTACCCAATTCGGTAAACTCTTTTATTGACAGTTCAGAGCATTTTTGCTGAAGCCATTTTTGACAAATATCACAGTAAATGGCATTTTGATTGGATTTACAAGATTTGGCACAGACAATGCAAGGAAATTTCGAAGGCATAAACAAAAACAGTTAAAAATATCAAAATCAAATCTATTTGTTCATATGTTCATATTGGCTAAAAGTATTACAATTACAGGCGGTTGTATGACGTTAACAACCTTAAATCCTCTGGCCAGCATCCGAAGTAGTTCAGATGAAATTGCCTGGAAAATTAATAGTTGAGGAGTGTCTTCTATGCAATCTATCTATGTATTTTGTATCAACTTTAGCATTCTATCTACATCTGGAAAAGATTAGTTTATCTGGGTATAGAAGTTGAGAATAACTATACATATTAAATAAATGATGCATTGGTAGAGACTAAATCTATTAAGAAAAGTGATTTTAACTAGCATAACTAAAACAATTACTTGCAGCATTGGTTATTATTATTACGTTTACATTAATAGCACTACTGCTGCACTTACTGCGTAAAGCACTTAAGTTTAAATAAACACAGCATTGTTAACTGCTAAGCAATGTACTTCCAGTTTTAAAATAACTATACGATTGCAGGTGTATTGTTTGAATACAAAGATGTTCCGTTAGAGATTAAGACTAGTATAGGAGAAATGAGTCTTGAGTATTTTTTATGAGTAAGGGACAAAATACACTTGAAGAAATGACTAAAACAATTATTTTCAACATTGATAGATAAACAATTATTATTCACAACACTCAAAAGTACTCAACAGTAGTTAGACAAAAAAACAATTACTTACGGCACTGCCAGCTGCAAAGCATGTACAGCCAATCATAAATAGGCCTACAGCAATTACGGTAAGTATATACACAGATGCAGTTGTCAGGTTGTTGGAGATTAAGTATATACACAGATGCAATTGTTGGAGATCAAAACTTGGTGGAATTCAGAGGTAAATGATTTTTCGGCGCGACCACCTCGGCCCTATATCTATCTGTCAATCAGTCTGCTCTGTAGGCCTACTTCATCGCATAACTTTTTCTAATGCTAGCTACTACCAGACAACAGTAGTAGGCAGGCGCGTAGCCAGGATTTGGAAAAGGGGGGGGGCTATTTTGAAAGAGTGAGAAGTGTGCAAACGACCTTGACTCGAATTTTCATTGATCTTGAATCAGTTTCTGATGGATTGTCCGATTATTGAGACGAAATGTTTCGGAAATCTCGGAAATTCAAAGGTTTTTTGCGCCCGAACTAAGGTGATCTCCAAAAAAAAAAAAAAAGGTCTTCGCCAAAATTCAGAGTGATTTTTGGCCGAAATCCGAAATTCAAAGGTTTTTTCCTCCCAAAATTAGGTGATCTCCAAAAAAAAAAAGGTCTTCACCAAAATTGAGACTGATATTTCGTCCAGTTTCGCAAATTCAGACGTTTGAGGGGGGCTGTTTTCGAATGGGGGGGCTATTTTCCATTTTTCACATAAAATCGACCTCAAAAGAACAAAAAACATGCGATTTTGCATACTTCACAAGCCAATGGGGGGGCTCGAGCCCCCCCCGCCCCCCCTGGCTACACTACTGGTAGTAGGCCTACAGTACTCAATGCAGTACTCTAGTTCTGTTCTAAGAATTGCCTTGAACTACTTCCCAAAGAAATTCAACTTACCGCCAACATCGCGTAAGCGACGTACTGTTACGCTTGAATGCGGCTCCCTGTGTGAGGTTTGCATGACTAGCTTCTCGTTTACGTACTTTGTGGAATGGATCAGTGATGTTTGAAATGATGTCACTCAGTAACGATAAAACGGAGAGAAATAATTTTTTTGCACATAGGCCTACCTTAAAACATTTCATAGTTTTGATTTACTTACTTTTTAACGAAATTCAAACACCTTTCAAACATCGTTCTGTCCCTGTTTAATTAGGTTCTAAGATAGGCTAATCAGAGACGTTATTTATAGCTAATATGGCGTGTCACTAAGCAGCACCTCTATACTTTGCCAGACAGGGCTTATGTTTTCCTGCTTGGCCCTCTTTTCTGGGTACGGCCTTGCAATAGGAGCGATCTAGGAAACACTGCAATCGATTGCATTGTTAGTAACTTGCATGCAAACGTGATTTTATTAAATCAACTCATAGTCAAGAGCAATTAATCGAACGCAAACCGTAGGCGCATGATTATTCTGAAACTAGCTTGTTCTGAACTTTTTTTTGTCTTGATTCTGTTGTATCCGATACCTGGTTGATGATATTTCAAAGTAGCTCTAAACACCGCATTGCAGCGAGCTTCGCCTTCAAACAGAAACGTTCACTGCAATTAAGCGTACAGCCGACTTTAAGATTCCAAGTACCAAGATACTGCAATAACTTCTCACTAACTGCCTCCGTTAAACTCTCTCATTCGTCTACCGCATTTAGCCAGTTTTTCGGCTCGAATCATAGGCATAGCCAAGATTTTTAATTGGGGGGGGGGGCCCAAACCACAAATCACATGCAATGACGTCATCAAAAATTTTCAAAAAATGAACTTTTTGTAGGGCAAAGATGTCGTAGAATGGAAGATCTGAAGTTGTAGCCCTGTTGGCACTGAACCAGGATTTTGGTAAAGGGAGAGGGCGAAATCAATAGTTAGAAAGTGCAAATGTCTAATTTAGGAGACGTGTTGAGTAAGCTATTGCACTCAAATGTATCACAGACGGGGGTCAGGGGGCGGAGCCCCCAGCCGCCGGTGGCTAGGGGGTTCTGGGGGCAAAGCCCCCAGCCGCTGGGCGTTTTTTGTAAGTTTTTGGATCACATTTCGCACGTGTTCAAAGCCGTTTGAAAGAACTAGATTTTTAACATTTAAAAGTCAATCGAAAAAATTCAACTATTCAATCCTCCTTTTACTTGCAATTAAAGTCCAAAACACGTTAAAAATCTTGCATATGGTGTAAAAATTTAATTGTAAGTGATTTGGTCCAGGTATGGGTCAGTAAGGCACATTGCTTCCTGCAATATTTTAGCAGTAAATAGTAATCCACTCGTAAATTTTCCTTCAAAACTTTTGTTTTGTCATGAAGTTAACCAGTTATAAGAGTAGATGTACGGCCAGGGGGCCCAGGCCCCCTTAATTGAAATTCAATAATTTGTTTAATGAGCATTTTCCCTAGCTATTTTTTGAAAGTGGTTAGTTCGTAAAAATTGGCGAGGTGGAGTTGAATCGTTATTGAAAAATGGTGCAATAAATGGTTACGCTTACTAAACATGTTATTCCCGGGCCGGGTTTACAATGCGCGGGGCCCCTGGCAATTAGGAGATTTTTGCAACATTTTCCTGTCAAATATAAGTGAAGACCAAAAAAGTACTACTATACTGAGCGCTTGGCCCTGGCACTGTGCCATATGGCAAACACGGCGCTGGTTATTGCATTACGTTCATAAAAAGTTTAGATGAGGGCCTGCGGTAGCAACTTTTAGGACAAAAACCCTCAATTTTACCCTGGTTATACGTTTAAATTAGTTGGAAAAAATTGAATTAAGGGGTGCGCAGGGCCCCCTGGTTGTCAATACTATTTATTGTTAATTATTGTTGTACGCGTGTAATGTTGTACACAAAAATGCTAAAAGAAACTGAAAATGAAGAAACAAGGTTTTTTGTTAAATTTTTATCATTGGTGGCATTTCGATTGAGGGGTCCCGGGCCTCTGGGCCACCCCCTGGCTACATCTATGATTTTGAGATAAGATCGCGCCCTTAAAGTTTTTGCATAAAAAAAGTATTTAAAGCAGTGGTTCTCAACCGGGGTGCCGCGGCACCCTAGGGTGCCATTTGCGATTCGCTGGGGTGCCACGAGCCATTGCACTTTATTTGTCTAGGAAAAAGGTTGAATGCGGTGGTGTTATTTTAATTTAAGGTACCGGTATAAACTTCAATTTTTTTTGATAGAAAAGTGACCTTCAAGTTCATGCTTAGGTGAAAATTTGAGATGGCTTCGAATAATTGCTTTATTGACGATGACGCCATACCAACTTTTCAGTCCAGTCAGTTACTATTCAAAATCATATTGTTCTTTTCAAATTTTAAACAACAACGAAGTCTCATTATGACGTTTCATACTATCTCATTCGTACTTCTGCTTGTATGGTGTACGGATGGAGCTCCATCTATGATTGGGTCAAGCAAAGGATTTGTGTCACTTGTAAAAAAAGTTAATAGTGAAATCATAGCAACCCACTATTTAATCGATTTGCGTGCTTCTGGCCTAAAGGCTACCAGCGTGGAAGCCCAGGAAAGAGCCACCAGAACGGCGACTACTTAAAAACAAGCAATGTGAAAAAGTTGTCTTCCTACAGGATTCAAACCTGCAGCAACGAACCTTTCTATAGGATTCAAACCCATTGTTTTTTTCATCGTGAAGTGCTTATTGGAAAAACATTGAACTCGGACTTAACACAAGTGTTGAAAGAAGTTATAGAAATGATAAACTACATCAAAGCTAGACCACTTAAACAGGGGCGTATTTAGAGGGGGGGCATTGGGCCATGGCCCCCCCTTTGGGTCGCCAGGATAGTATAATTAGCATAGATTAGAATGCAAAATTTCGGAATGCCCCCCCCTTTGTAAGTTGAGCAGAAGCTTTGATCACACAAATGGCAGGCGAACACCTCTGGTTTTGGCCAGCTCCCCAAAAAAATTTTTTTTTTGGTCTTCACCTAATTTTGGGCGAAAAATCGGACTAAATTTGAATGAAGATCTTTCTTTTTTTGTCTTCACCTAATTTTGGGCGAAAAATCGGACTAAATTTGAGTGAAGATCTTTCTTTTTTTGTCTTCACCTAATTTTGGGCGAAAAATTGGACTAAATTGAAGAGAAACAATGTTCATTCCTACCTTTGTTCTTCTCAAATTTTCTGACGTTCCTGGTCCCTCCTTTTCAAAATCCTGCGTACGCTACTGCACTTAAATCACGATTATTTACAAAGCTCTGCAAAGAAATGAAAGCAAACTATGAAAATCTTCTGTTACACACCGAGGCAAGATGGCTTTCACGTGGAAAAGTATTGTCACGAGTATATGAGCTAAAAGAGGAGATGTTAGCTTTTTTTAGTCTTGAAGAACAAGGAGAATTTTGTTATTTGCTTTGTGATGATAGCTGGAAGTTCAAATTAGTATATTTGGTGGACATCTTTGACCACTTAAATAAGATAATATCCAATATGCCAGGCAAAAATAAAAATCTCTTACCTTCAGCAGACAGAATGAGAGCTCTACAAGAAAAATTGAAAGTGTGGTCATTACGAATACAGAAAGGAAACTCTGACATGTTTTTTTCGTTTTTCGAAAACGAATAACAAAGAAATGGTTTCATCGGTTGTTAAACATCTCAAGTCTTTGCAAGACAAAATTAAGAAATATTTTCCAATAGTGTCCACTGAAAACTAGAAATGGGTAAAAAATCTAATTTTACCTCTGGATACCCATTGTATTTTGAATCTGAAATAAGAAGAACTTATTGGCATACGTAACGACGGTAACATTAAGCTGTTGCACAGGGAGATACCTCTGGATGAATTTTGGATTAAAATTCAAAATGAATCCCTTAACATTGGAGAAAAAGGCATTGGTCATTTTACTTCAATTTTCCTCAACATACCTATGCGAAACCGCGTTTTCCGTTTTTGACAAACCTAAAAACAAGAAAAAGAAAAAGGCTACTTGATGTGGAGGAAGAAATGCGAGTGGCATTATCGAATGTGCGCCCCAACATTGAGAGAATTTGCGCTAAAAATCAAGCAGAAATTTCGCACTGATTTTTAAAATAAATTAAATCATTTTTATGGGATTTTTAGTGTTTCGTTTAGCTGTTATTAATCAAAACTGTTTCATTATAGTGTTTTGATGCAAACTTTACTCTTAAAGTTGATTTCAGTAGAATCGGAAGCTCTTAGGTTCATCCGGGTGCCGTTAAACTTTTTTGGTGGTTACAGGGTGCCAATAGCCAAAAAAGGTTGAGAACCACTGATTTAAAGCAAAAGTAAAATAACTTTTTTCCAAAACGTGGAGGATTCGAGTCAAGTCACTTGACAGATTTTTGAAACGTACAAGAATTGCATGACATTATTATGCCGTGGACAGGTGGTCGTCATTATTATTACTTACTCTTGTACTCATAAATCCTAAATTAAAGAAACTGCAATTACGGACATGGACAATACATTGGCTATGCTCTCATTTTATTTATCATTGGTAGAATTTCAATTGGGGGGTTTGCATTACCGCCTGTGCTATAGCATTAAGTTCATAATAACGTTAAACGAGGGCCTGGAATTGCAACTTTGAGCACAAAACTCTTAGGTTTTTCACAAGTTTTGCATATAAACTGTTAAAAAGTAGAATTAAGGGGCCCCTGGCCCGGAATCCTTGGTCATCAGTTAAGAGCCCCAGGGCCCCCTGGTTGTCAGTTAGGGGCTCCGGGGCCCCCTGGTTGTTGGTTAGGTGCTCCGAGGCACCCTAATTGTTAGTTAGGGGCCCTGGGGCCCCCTGGTTGTCAGTTAGGGGCTCCGGGGCCCCCTGGTTGTTGGTTAGGTGCTCCGAGGCACCCTAATTGTTAGTTAGGGGCCCTGGGGCTCCCTGGTTGTCAGTTAGGGGCTCCGGGGCTTCCTGGTTGTCAATTAGAGGCCCCACGGCCCCCTGTTTGTCAGTTAGTGGCCCCGGGCCCCCGTTTTCAGTTACGGGCCCCGAGGCACCCTGGTTGTTGGTTAGGGGCCCCGGGGCTCCCTGGTTGTTAGTTCGGGGCCCTGTGGCCCCCTGGTTGTCAGTTAGGGGCCCCCCTAACCTCCTGTTCGTCAGTTAGGGACCCCGGAGCTCCCTGGTTGTCATTTAGGGGCCCCAGGGCCCCTGTTTATTAGTTAGAGGCCCCGGGCATCCGTTTGTCAGTTAGGGGCCCGGGGCACCCTGGTTACCACTTAGGGGCCCCAGGGTTTCTAAGTGATAACCAGGGGGTCTCCTGGTTGTTAGGTAGGGGCCCCGGGGCACCCTTGTTGTTAGTTAGGGGCCCCGGGCCCCCTGGTTGTCAGTTAGGGGCCCCAGGGCCCCCTGGTTGTCAGTTAGGGGCCCTATGGCCCCCTGGTTGTCGGTTAGGGGCCCTGGGGTCCTTGGTCGTCATTTAAAGGCCCTGGGGCCCCGTTTGTCAGTTAGGGGCTCCGGGGATCCTGGTTGTTGATTAGGGGCCCCGGGGCTCCCTGGTTGTTAGTTTGGGGCCCTGTGGCCCCCTGGTTGTTGATTAGGAGCCCCAGGGCACCCTTGTCGTTGGCAACTGCAACTAAACATCGCTAGGTTATGTTGTCATAATTTTTTATCATTGGTGGTATTTTAATTGGGGGGGGCCGGGCCCCCTGGCTACACCTATGGCTCGAATGGTACTGAATTAGGCCTCTACTTCATTTTCTTTGCGATGTTGCGAGCGAGTAGGGTAGGAAGGGTTAAAATAATATGACCCTTGCCTTTTTTTGACAGTATTTCAACGTTCTCAGCTGCCTCCATACGTAACCCATACTAGGCTATGGCAAGATGATATGTTAGCCTATTCGCCAATGCTATCATTCTCACTCCAACATTCCGCTTTACGCATTTTCAGATACATAATATCAATAACAAACCATTTTCGAGTTCGTTAGAGTCCTAGGCTATCCACCAGCAAAAATACAACAAAAATAATCCATCCTACCCCACCTCGCTCCATAAGAAACAATGCATTTTGATCAAAATTTTGACCGAAAATTTGAACATTACTCATACGTGACGAGAACAATTAACAATGCTAGTTGGCCATCCCTGTTAAGTATATCCCTGGTATTAGTACCATAGGGTCAGAACCAGGGCTGTGGAGCCATGGCAGAAATGACCGGCCAAACATTAGCCCCGAACTAAGCAAAATTATTAAACTGCCAAGCGTCTTCAAGCTCTGTGCAGCGAGGTTTCAGCATGCTGCTAAAACTGTTGTCAAACGATCGCCATTACTCTCCAGACAATATTTGGAAGTATCTAGCATTATACGTTAATATATCTCTTGAATAATTAAACTATAGCGATTGCCCCTTTTCCAGTTTAATAGTTTTCCATTTCGTTTGATGGCAACACTAGTAAGCATGTTTTTCTTTTCGGTTGGATTTGATGGTAGAAAAACGGTTTGTGTTTTTTATTCAATGATTGTCAACCTAAAACTCTAGGTTTTCCTGTTTCGACTAGTAACTTAGGCCATCTTCACGGCTAGCATTTAGAAGCATAAGTTATTCATCTTATGCTTTTAAAGGCTAACTGAAGCGAAAATAGATGCTTTTTTACACTACGGGGCTGCTTTCTAGCAACAGACTAAAAAAAATTCGGTTTTGAAAGGTGCTGTCAGTCGCGAGAAAACAGAGAAAAACCAACCGAGCGGAAACGCTTCTGATTGGCTGAGCGTTGCGTGACGTGCTTGGACAAATGGGAAAGCTTGAACTCAGATAGTTTTGTACAGGTTTAGCATAGCAGCAGCTCTGCTAGTTCGCTTTCGGTAGCCTTTTTTTACGGTATTTGGGGAAAATTAGGCCAGCCTGTGAACAAATACAGACAAGTAAGAGTTACTTGTGCAGTTTAGCCGTATAACGCAGAGATATCACATATAAATCGGTTACCATTGCCATATAATAACAAATACAGACAAGTAAGAGTTACTTGTGCAGTTTAGCCGTATAACGCAGAGATATCAGATATAAATCGGTTACCATTGCCATCGGTCAATGTTTGGTCTAGGCTATTAGTCAGCCAGTTTTACAGTTGGACCAGCCAGTGGTTTCAGCAGTTTGCAGCTCACTGTGATACCGGTGGTCAATAATAGATCTATACTCTGCAGTGGTGTACAGTTAGGCCTCTTTGTATCATAAATTGTCGCAGTCAGAAAGTAGTCCACTGAGCTGTTGTCAGCCAGTCAGTAGCCTGATTCACAGCTGACAAGTAAGTAGGTAGCACGTGTACTGGTACAGTGGTAAGATACTGCTATCGGTACTGCTTAGTAAGCAACTAAGTCTGCATGGCTACCGATACCATAATAATATTTGCATTTTATTCACAGAGTTGGTCAGGAGACAGCGACTGGTGAAGGAATCTTTTGGTCTTCTGAGTAAAGCTGCCTCCTGCCCATCCAGAACGCATGGCTGAGGCTTCACACCGTTCCATTAATTGCTGAACGTCAAAGAAAAAAGCTCTGAATACCAATTTTTATAGTCTTTGGTTCAACTGTACCAGGAATTGAACCCGAGTCTACTGTTTCTGTAGCAGGCTATCCACTCAACAACTAGCCTACAGTATATATGAACTGATCCGTTAACGAAAGTGCACTGGTTTGATGTACTGGCACCAATACATAGACTGTGCAATAGGATAATCACAACAGCACAAAAATAGCTTGCTATAGCATGAGATGAGTTTATGGTTATGTATGAAAGATTTCAAAACAATGTTTGAAAATTTTAGAGGGTGGAAGTGTTGTTTGATAAAAGCAAAGACAAATTGATATTGATAATTTGCACTAAAAGCTAAGAGTTATTGATATCGATATCAGAAACAAAAGGCATAAACTAGGCTAAAGACTAGTTATTAATGCCAAAATGCCAACAAATTGTTTTTGTTCTATTTTTCATTAAGATGCACTAAAATTTTTGCTGAATTGATCATTAAATAAACTTGTGAGTGGAAAAATTTACCGTAAGGTAAAGGATAAAAAAAAACACTTATAGGATAGTTATTTAGAGCACTATAGCATAAGATAAATAAAACAATATAAAATTAGGCAGACTCAGCAAGAACAAAAGCAGAAAGCAAAGTTTAAAGATTCTACCAATTGGCAAAATGTAAGCAAAAAGCATGGAAAAGACGATAATTGATAGAAAAAATTGAAAACAAAGAGTCTGTGATATTTGATTACAGAAAAGCAAAGAATGTAGTATCTATTATTGATTACTAATTGATATTTCCAACCCTGAAATTTTATAAAAGGGTTTCCTACCAACCCATTTTTGTAACATATTATAGTAAGAAAGCAGCCCACTGTGCTGTTGCCAGTTGGTGACTGGAAACAGCGATCAAGCAGGTACTGGCAGTGATCACTGATCAGGTGGTGTTGCTAGCCTATATGGGTAGTAGTTAGTGGTACTTATACTAATAAAGCATTGATTTTTTGGGGCGAAAATTTTTTGCAAAGTTTGGCCAAACTTAATAATTCTATTTCTTTGTGGAATTTTTCCATATTTAGGTGAAGGCCTAAAAAAAGGTCTTTGCGGCAAACTGGTTCTATTCCAGTTGGGCATTGCGGAAATTTGACTCAAATTCAGGTGTAGACCAAAAACAAAACAGATCTTTGCTGCATTCTGGTACAATCTCAGTTCAGAATTTCAGCTTTCTTGTTCACGTCATGATTTACTGAAGTAATTTTATTAAATCTAAATTTTGGGGCTTGCTTCGGATCAAAAGCACGATTTTTGCGTAGAGTGCCAAGTGGGCACTGTTTGCCAAAAAATTGAGGGGGCCAGACATTTCAACCCCTTCAGTGTCAGAACCAAGGCGGCACTGCCCCCTTGCTTCCCAAAATCGATGTCAGTGCCTATACTGTTGTAGATTGAAATGCATGGCTTTTGGCGAATGGCACAACAGACAATGGATTGGCACTAGCGTCATAGAGAACTAAAGCATTTAAGACTAGTGGATTTAATTGTGCTGCTCAGAGTTTACTTTCATTTCGTAACAGCATAACATACAGTAATATTGATAGTTATTTTAAGTCTGCATTTATGATACACTGCCAGTCGAAAACCTTTAGTGCTGATATCAGAGCTACAAGTGTAATAACCATGGGAAAATCTTGCATGGCACCTGGGTGTCGTAACACTCAGAATAACAAAAGTGTTTACTTCCATCGATTGCCCCTAGATAGGACAATTTTGTTAAAAAGATGGATTGCTAATACAAAGCTAAAATATCCCCCAATTAGCAAACATTCAAGGATTTGCAGTGCACACTTTGAACTGGACTGCTATGAAAGGGATTTAAGAGCTGAACTGTTGGGTGCAAAACCAATGCACCGACCAAAAGAAGATGCTGTACCTACAATTTTTGACTTCAGTACATATAACCCCAACAACACTGATGTTCCCAGCACTTCTGGTTTGTCTGTAACAAATACCGGTACTCAAAATAAAGAGAGAGGAGATCGACTGAAGCGAAGAAGTGCAAACAAAGAACTTCTAGAGGTAAATTACAAATAAAACTGTGAAATTTATTGTTACATACAGGTAACTGATACATTCCATGTATTGCATTTTTTGTAATTCTGTTCTAATGGTACCCTTGCTTACATGCAATTAATTCTTATACAGTAAGTGACACTGATACTTTGGCAATTATGTGGTATTGAGGCTACCAGCTACTAAGAACAGCATTACTTAAGAACATTTATATTTCCAAGTAATGTTCATTTGATTGTCACACCATTTCGTCTTTGAGCTTGAAACACATTGGAATTCGAAATAAATAATTGCTATATATATATAACACCAAGCCATAACCAGGGATAACAAAACTGTAAAGTGACTCAGGCTGAGAATAACAATTTTTTAGATCCATGCTGAAGTGGAAAAAGAACTGACTGCCAGCAAACAAAGTAAAAGTAGTGATACCAGTGCAATACCGGTTCAAAACGATGATACCAATCCTGCTGAAGAAATTCTACGGCATGTATCTGTTTGCGTTCAGACTGATGCATGTCTCATTGCTGATGCCTCGACACAAACATCCGCATTTGAAGTTTCTACATTTGTTTGTAACAATGGAACATCCACACCAGTTTAGCCTCGTCGTACCCCCAATGTGACCTTACAAACTACTCCTGATCAGTTATCAAACAATCTCAATGATTCTGTAAAATCTGGTAATCAGTTTATCGTATATTCTTTCCAATAGCAGTTCTGAGAGTGAAAATATTAGCTCTGAAGATGAATATATTCCAACTCAACATTGCAATACCCAAGATAGTGAAATGTGTTTAGTTTTTACTGACCAACTAAAACAGCTTTTCACAAAGTGCTTGTTCGATCCTTTTTGCAATCCTCCAATTGCATCATTCAAGAAGTTTTTCAACGGATGAATGCTTTGCATTACCACAACATGCTGCAATAGCCATACACATGTATGGAGGTCGCAACCAATGGTAAATAATACTCCTAAAGGAAATGCTGTTGTGGCGGCTGCAATTTTATTTTCTGGCAACACTTTTCATACCATTGCTGAGATTGCTAAAGCATGCAGCTTACACTTATGTTCAGAAAAAGCGTTTTACCGTGTTCAAAATAAACTTCTATTTCCAACAATTAATTCCATGTAAAAGATTCATCAACAAGAACTATACGCAGCTATTGTGAATACTAATTTGGTGATTATTTTCGATAGGCTATAGCGTACCATTGCGATGAGCCATGCTGTGATTGTTTTGTCCCTGTACTAGCTGAAATCTACTTCACTTTTACCAAAAACTTTAGTAACTTAACAATTTTTATCGAAGGTCTACCTTTGATTATCATTTTGTGTAATTATTATTTAGTTGCACCAGTATATGTTAATTTTAATGGTGTTATGTAGTTTCGGTGTATGCTAAGAGAACTTAATTAGTGTTGGCTGGAGACAGATTAATGTCAGTTTGCTTCATGTTGTTTCAGAGCATAGTTAGAGAGCAAATTTAGTGTTGGCTGGGGATGGGAGATGCGACAGCCCTGGACATTCTGCAACATACTGTAACTATTCACTGATGGATAGTTAAATACGGCCACTGGATTGATTCTGACAAGTAATGTTGTCAGAGTTAGCGAATCCAAAAACAGTTACAGTATGGAGAAAAACGGTCTGGTTCGGTGCCTACCAGATATGAAAGTAAGTGTATTCGTATTGTACTGATTTTAACAGGAAAGCAGTTATGTCAATTGCTAATTAAAGCATGCACAAAAGTCAATTAAGCAGGTTTGTACTTACCGTTAATATTAATTATGCGTTGAGTTTACAATTTGCGTTATATACCGCCTCTGGCATAGAATGTGCGGAATTCCATGTACTGATCCGAGTTTGTCCAGGAGTCTAGGCACACAAAAGTTTAGTTTTTTGGGAGCGTTTTATCTAGCGTTGGCGCATAGAAATTCTACGTTAGATTTCAAGCTCCAGAGTCGCATTTTCCTGGCGTTTTGTCATATTGGACCTTCCCATTCGTCACATGCATCATTATACTATTAAATGGCGAGGTAAATGTAACCACTGTTTTAAAAGCAAGTTTTCATCTTCGAGTACAAGAGTCACACTTAACCTTGTATTTGTTCGTTATTTACCGCATTTATTTCGATATGAAGAGATAAATTATCATATTTGACTATTAATTATTTTAGGATTCAGACATACAAGTACGCGTATTGGCCACAGACCGGCATCCTCAAATAGCAGCAACAACGAAAAAAAAGTATCCACAAATAAACCACCAATTTGACTTGTGGCACATCACAAAGTCACTTAAAAAAAGACTATGAGCTGCAAGTCAAATGAAGGGATGGGAAGATTTGGGTGCATGGGCGCAATCAATCCACAACCATCTTTGGTGGAGTGCGGAACATTGCAATGGCAGTGTCACTGAACTGCAGGTATTCATTTAGTTAAAACATTATGTCTTGCACCGTCACGTTTTGATTTGATTCTTTGGTATACCATGCAAACTATTCAAGCGAGGGTACCGTCTTACTAGCCCGTGGCAAAGAAGATGTCTAATATAGATGAAGTTTTGAATGTGCCGTTCAATCTCTTGTGACTTGAGTCGGTCTTTCTTGCAAAAACCGCTGGACCATGCAGCAGATGTGGCTTTGTCCAAGGAAAAAAGCAGTTGCTATTGCCTTTTAGCTGTTGATTACAAATCAACTACACAGAAAATCTAATTGTACAAATTTGGGATAATTTATTAATGTTTAATCGTTTTGCGTGCTTCTGGCCTAAAGGCTACCAGCCCGAAAGCCTATAGGGAAGAGCCACCAGAACGGCGACTACTTAAAACAAGCAATGCGAAAAAGTTGTTTTCCCACAGGATTCGAACCTGCAGCCTTTGGATTGCCGGTCCACTCCTCTACCACTTGAGCTAGAGAAGACGTCTCCTCGCATGCTTAATTTTGGCTATTTAAACCCAGCAACTTGCTTGGTCTATGATTTTAATAATGAGTCAACTATGATGCTATTGACGTTTGCAGGCCAGAGTTTTAATGTTTAATCCAAAGGTTGCAGTTTCGAATCCTGTGGGAAAACAACATTTTCGCATTGCTTGTTTTAAGTAGTCGCCGTTCTGGTGGCTCTTCCCTATAGGCTTCCGGGCTGGTAGCCTTTACGCCGGAAGTACGCAAAACGATTAAACATTGAAACTCTGGCCTGCAAACGTCAAAAACATGATAATTGACTTATTGTTAAAATCATATAACTTATTAATGTCACGAATTTCAGGAGAGTTGGAAATCAATGTTATGGCACATTGTTGACATTCATGAAAAGGGTGGTGCTTCAGAGTATAAACATTGTGCTCATGAGCCGCACACCATTGAAGAGAAAAAGGATCGAGAATGGCTTGTCCATGGTTCCCCTGCATATGAAGAATTGCCAAAAATTGTTTTACAAAGACAGTTCCTCAAAACTCATAACCAGGTAACCTACCTACATCGTCCAAATCAAATGCATGTAGAGATGTTGCTTTTGAAACTTCATTTTTGGTTTGCTGTTTTCTGTCACAGCTGGGCACCTGAAAATACCGCCTATACAAAACGCATAGGAAAATAACGCATCAAAAATTTTCATGGCAAAAGCGCGCAAGCAAGCTCATTTTCGAGCAATTACGATTCAGTGCGAGGATGAGAGAAAACTAAACGTTTAAAATCAGTATGGTGCTGCAGGCGGCGGACCAGTTAATTTCTCATTATTAACTGAATTGATTTAATAAACTGAGAAATGCTTACCTCTGTGTTTATTTTGATGGCATACCTTTATTTTTAGATTACTGCGTTCTGCCATACCGGGAACCTTGAGGCTGCCCACAACGTCATGCTAAAATACATGTCTAAACGATTATCGTTTCCATACAAAGGCATGAAAGCAAGGAGAATGCTTGCAGTCATGGACAATAATTTTAATATTGGACGCGATCAAGCGACGACTGTCAAAGGCGCGAAACTATGGGTTGTGCATTGGTTCAAGGTTACAAACAAATTCGTCGCCAAAAAAATTTATGAGCCCAAGCAATATTCATTCCGGGTCAATCTAATGCAGGTAACTCTTCAAAGATTACAATCTAGTAAGCGTTTGTTTATGATAGTATTCCATTAAGGTGGTTACACAAAGACCTGCTTTTGGCATACGCTGTTCAAGTGGCATGTAACGTTTTTTCGGATGCTATTGTCCAACTGGTATATTTTCACTTAATTGTATATTTTCACATTTTCACCTAATTTTTGTTTAATGTACATCATGCACCGCAGCATACACGCATGCACATCTCGCAGCATGCATGCATCCCTCGACATGTCGATCCTTATTTGTAAGCTGATTATCAAATCTTTTGTTATACTTGCTGTTATACGTCAAAGCGTGAGACAAGTTTGGCGGGGCGAGCTGTTGGCAACGCTGTGTCCAATTTGACTGGCCTGAGATTTGAACCTTTGACCTCCCGCTCCAGAGACGAACGTGTTACCGCTCGACCAACTGGCCGGTGGAAGCTGTTTGTCATGTATGATATCCTTATTTTGATTACAGTAGTTTCCGAGTTAAGGCCGGCTTTGAGTTAACTCTATTTTCTGCCAACAGATACCTTGGTGGTGGTGGTGGTGGTGGAACTACCCGACCCCTTCCGAGGGATGGGGGCGCGGAGGAACTCCGCGGAGACCCAACAGTCGGGCCACACCCCAAGATCTGGACCATAGATCGAGAATAGAGACAGAGGAACCAAAGATAGATTTGCGAAGGGGTTCTGAAGCAGGACAGTCGAGGAGGAGATGATTGAGGTCCTGTAGAGGGTGTCCACAGGCACTACAATCAGAATTCTCCTTCCGACTGATCCTGTGAAGATAAGAAGATAAAAGAAGACTGTGACCATGGCAGCGAAGACGAGAGAGCTCACTGCGTATGGAGCGAGAAAGAAGAAGTTCCTCCGAAGAGACTTCGGGGACTTGGAAGTTCAGGTGGGAGTGAGGGATGTGACGTCTCCAATTGCGGTATTGGGAATAACGGACTTTGGCAATAACTGGGAGGAGAGGGCTTGGGATCGCATCAGTGGGCAGAGAGGCACCAGTTTTGGCAAGTAAATCAGCTTTTTCATTTCCGGGGAGACCGGCGTGTCCGGGGACCCATTGGAAGCTCAAAGTGGTATTGTTGGAGAGGGAGGAGGCAAGGGACCAAACATTCCATAGGGACTCAGGCAGGAGATAAGTGGGGGCTGAAGAAAGGATAGAGAGGGCTGATTGAGAGTCGGTTAGGAAAAGAACTGACTGGAATTTGCAGGTCATCAAATAGCTAGTACACCAAGCAAGAACTTGCTTGAGGGCAAAGGTTTCAGCTGTGAAGCTGGAGGCAATTGGACCGGAGGAAAAGGATAAGGAATGGGATGTGTTGCATTTGGAGCACGTTGCATAGACTCCAGCGCCACCAGGACCGAAAAGGGAGGGGACAGATCCGTCAGTCCATACTTGGATATCAGAGGGGGGGAGGGAGGATAGTCTGCTTGAAGCAATTTGGAGTCGGGCTGTACTGCTGCCTGTGCAGTCGGGAATGAAGGGGGAAACAGTGAAGTGGGTTGTGGACCATGGTGGAAAAGGGGGGCAAGTGATCAGAGACTCGCGTGGGGATGGTAGTGGTTCTGTGGCTGAAGAACAGGATGATCTCCAGGAGGGTTTCTTCTTTAGTCGACAGGGAACGTTTTTAATTGCCAGGGCATAAAGGCTGGAGAAGTCGGGGGGAAGGCGCAGAGCACGTTCAAAGGAGTAGAGGGTTTGATGCTCTAGAGTCAGCTTTAGAGGAGGGAGTTGGGCCTCGAGAAGGAGTAGTGAGGAGGGGGTGGAAGAGAGGCATCCAATAATGACCCTGCATGCAGCTCTGTGTAGAACTTCCAGGTGATTGGTTGCAGTGCTCCAAAGGAATGGGAACCATCCAGGAGAGGCATATGTGAGCACCGGACGGACAAAGGCTTTGTAGAGTAGGGAGAGAGATTCTTTTGTGGGACCCCAAGAGGCAGTGGCAATTGAGCGAAGAGCTTTGTGGCGTGGATAGAATTTGGAACACAGGGATTGGACATGGGCCCCAAAGGATAGAGTCCGATCAAAGGTTACTCCAAGGAATTTAGGAGTGGGACTGAACAAAAGAGGGAAGCCCAAGAGGTTCAGTCGGGGTTGGAAAGTGGCTTGATGGGGATCTGTAGAGAAAAAGGAGGACTCACACTTCTTTGGATTGAGTGGAAGTCTCCATAAGTTGGACCATGTTTCAAGGACGGCGAGGGAGGATTGGACAACAGAGGAGGCTTTGAGCGGGTCTGGGGAAGAGGACCAGATGGCCAGATCGTCAGCATACAGGGAGGCATGGGCATCCCGAGGTAAATCCTTAGTGATGTCATCAACAAACAGAATGAAGAGGACTGGACCAAGAACCGAGCCCTGTGGGACCCCACGTCTGATGCGGAAGGAGCGGCTGTGGGAATCACCAACCTGGACTTTAGCTCTACGATCAGAAAGGAAGGAGCGCACCCAGAGAACGAAGCAAGGGGGGAGTTTGAGCGAGAGGAGTTTGTGAAAAAGAGCAGAGTGCCAGACCGAGTCGAAAGCCTTGGAGAAGTCAACAGAAGCCAAAATGGTTCGGTCTGGAGGTTTTTTCTTTTGGAAGCCATCCCAGATTGATTGAGACAGAGTTAGAATTTGGTCAAGGGATGACCTACCAGGACGAAAGCCGGCCTGGCAAGTGGAGAGGAGATGATTCAATTCAAGGTGAAAAGTTAGGCGAGAAAGAATCAAGCGCTCAAAGAGCTTGGAGATGCAGGAGGTTAGGGAAATGGGGCGGAAAGAGGACGGAGAGGAAGTGGGTTTTCCAGGTTTGTGAATGGGAATGATAGTGGGAGGTTTCCAACAAGAGGGGAAGGTGTGAGAGTGCCAGGACCTGTTAAAAAGAGAAAGAAGGAGGAGCTGTGCAGGTTCGGGCAGGTGCTTTAGTAAAGGGTAGGCAATCTGGTCACGGCCAGACGCAGTGGAAGCGGAGAGATTACTGATAGCAGTGGAGAGTTCATTCAAGGAGAAGGGGGAGCAGAAAGAATTGTGGAGGGAAGAAGCATCCTCACAGCTAGCTTTCCGGAGTTCATTCATTAATTGTCTTTCAGCTCTGCTTGAGGAACGGGGTGTCGCTTGAGATAGATGTGAGCGAAGATAAGAGGCGTAGTGGTTGGCAGTATCAAAAGGGGAAGTGCAATCAGGAAAAGAAGGGTCATGGGAGGTGTTCTTTTTGCCAGAGATGGCATTGAGAAGCCTGAAGACAGCACGAGGATCAGAACGGGGAGACAGGTTAGAACAGGTGGCTTGCCAGGTTGCAGATTTGGCTCTAGAAATGACTGAGGACGCCCTACGAGAAGCGTCTATGTATCTGAGGCGGTGCGACTCAGATCGGTGTGCTACGGAGCGGGCCCTCCGTCGTTCCCGCACTGCAGATTCCGCTTCCTGGGACCACCAGGCTTTGGGGAACGACCAAGCCGGCCAAAGGGAATAGAGGCCTTGGCAGCTTCAACTAAGAAGAGGGAAAAGGAGTGGGCAGCCTGGTGGATGTAGAGTGCATCAAAATCAAGAGAGGGAAGGTGCTCAGCAATATAAGATTGGTAAATATCCCAACTGGCCTTTTTGTAGTTGAATTCGGGAGGACGAGTGTTTGGGTGACGAACTGGAGAGAGGGGGAGGACAATTTCGATGGGGAGATGGTCCGAGCCAAGGCCAGGGAGAGTGCGCCATTCACAGTGGGGAGCGAGAGACGCTGGAGCTAACGAGATATCAGGGGAAGAACGGCTCCCAGTGGAATGGTGAAGGAGCGTGGGAGAGGCGGGGTCGTTCAGAATTTCCAGACCGGAGGAAGTGATCCAGCGAAACAGGTCATTTCCGAGCGGGTTAGGGGGAATGAGTCTGTCCCATGTTGGGTGGTGAGCATTGAAGTCTTCGAGGATAAAAGTGTCAGGGGAGTTAGGAAGGATGTCAGGACAGAAGGTCCTGGTGCGATAGTCAGAAGGAGTGTTTCTGATGGGAGGAGAGTAGAGGTTAAGAAATTGAAGAGGAGAGTGGTTGGAGAGAAGGACTTTAACACAGGTGTAGTCTGAGTACAACAACAGATACCTTCGACGAAGCTGATGAAATTGCTGTACCGCAAGCAGCAAAAAAATCAATAGCTAGCAAACCCAAGCCTTCTGCAGATAATGTCGTTAGTCGGCATATTTCATGATTGCGAGCCACATCACGCATGCTCCAGTTTTCTATGGCCAAAGAATGCTCTGAGGATGATATTGTGGAAGCATAACTTACTGTTTTAAGCTTCGAACAATGATCTAAATATTATTTCACTTTTGTGTTCTACTAGGTGAACGTTCAGCAGGCGATGTTCAGTTTTCATTGGTCAAATTCGAACCCTAAAACGGGCAATTTTACACTAGACGTCGTAAACTCTTTAACGATGCGACACTGCACTTTCGAGCAGTTATGATCAGCATCAAGCCCCTATTACTATTTTGTATCATTCACGGAAACTAGTTGAAATGCGCTTCGTAAGCAAGTGAAGAATGGATAAGTTACATATTCAGTTTTACACTCTGCGGATTTTTATCAATAACATTTCTGCATTGCTTTACTTTTGTTTTATTGAATTAACTCATTTGCTGTTACGCTAATTTTGTTGTTGAACATATTGATTGCTAACTTTTGTACGCAATTCATCTGTCGTGGTACTGTTTTAATGACTTAAGTCGGTTTTCAATGCTAGAGAATAAAACGAGATATCAGTTTACAAATTTCATGAAAACTTTCCGGAGTTCACACTACTTTCTTAAATTGTTTTTTGGGAAAATTCGCTATGTAGTGTTAGGGTGCAAGCTTGCGACCTGAGTGATATTAGTATTTAACCGATAAGAAATGCAGTGTCATAGCCAGTCAACTGAGGATTTCATCTCAACGAACATAATAAAGAACCAAACGGGGGTGGCAGGAAAGCGAGCTCGCGCTCTTCGAGTCTCCACCCACCCGTGTATGCGTCAAAGTATGCGGCCTGCAGCCGTAATCGAACTCGGGCCGTAACTTTTAAACAAATCTGCGCGCAGTTCCGCTTAAAAATCTAATCAGTTCTGCTACTCACCTCTCAGCGGGCGTCCACTAGTCAGAAAGGAAACCAAATCTACAAGGAATACGAAGAAAAATTAACTCCACGAGCATGCCGGTAATCAGAAAGGAGAGAAGGTGACTGTTGACCGGAAAATGAGCTCGCGCTCTTCCAGACTGGAACCACCGGCGCATAACGTGAAAAAGTATGAGGCCGACCATTAATCGGAACTCGAATCGCAGTATTGCGTAAAAAAAAATACGCAGTTGTGCTAAACCATGCTATTAACCAAAACATACTTTATTTCACTTATGGCACGACATGTGAACAATCACAACCGTAAATATGCAGAGTACCGGTATCATAAAAAATTTTAATGATAACCATCATATTGATTATTTGGTTCGGGAAAGGTCTTTTGAATTGCCACAACCACACATGCTGGAATAACTTTGCGCTGCGTTCGTCCCAGTCTACCGAAAATCGAATGAATGTAACTTCAGTAGGCAGCATATTGCCATTCTCTTAAGATAGCATAATCATTAATCATTTTGCCAAACGTAATTACATGCCACAAAATAACGCCAAATGCCAGTACGGAAGTGTCAACGGAGGACTAAATTAAAAATGAATGGCGTTCGGATTCATTATAAAAAATATCTTTTGATACTGACCTCGTGACCCAACATTCATTTCAATAACCTCAACTGCAAAAAAGATGATAGCTGATAAAACGATCAGTATTCTCGACACACCTTTCCCTACGAAAGCGCCAGGTGGGGAGTCTCTTAAGACATTTCAGGCTGATGATACCTGATGAAAGATCAGTACTTTTGATACGCCTTCTCTAGGTAAGCACCAGAAAACGAGACTACTACGCATTTCAGGCTAAGTGTTTAGGGACTCAGAATGATTCGATTCAACAAGCAAAAAACACTAAAGTACTGTAATTTCTCAGAGCTCAAATAAATCATTCGTTTGTAGGCATGTAAATATCCGAGGTGGAGTCATCGAGGACGTCCTTGGCCTTGAGGACACATTTTGAAGTCCTTGGTCTTGGCCTCGAAGCCTCAAGTCCTCAAAAATTGGCCTGTCCTCGGCTCGAAAACAGCACCATTTTTGAACCGTTGAAATTTTGTTCGAAAACGCCAGAAACCTTGCTGAAAATCTGCAAAGAGCTTTTTTTGGTTTCCTCAAGTAGACATCGCCTAAAAAATTTTTTTGAAGATTTTTGCGCCTAAAAAATTTTTTTGAACACCTTTTTTTGAGATCGCCTGAAAAAAAATTTTGAAGACTTTTTTTGAGAACACTTTCGTCTGTGTCCTTGGTCCTTGGCCTCGAAATTGTTTTGTGTCCTTGGCCTTGGCCTCGAGCCTTGTGTCCTCGACTCCACCTCTGGTAAATATGCTGGCTTCGAGGTAACCACTTTTTTTTTACCCGTTGATATTTCTGTTTTACCTGTGAGTAATATTCTTTGGTACTTTTTCCGACATGTCAACAACAAACACGTTGGCAACTTGCAGAGTATCTTTTAAAAAATCTCATGGTAACTCTCCTATTGATTATTTGGTTAGGAGTAATATTTTTCGAATTGCCACAACCACACATGCTGGAATAACTTTGCGTTGCGTTCGTCCCAGTCTACCGAAAATCCAATAAATGTAACTTCGGTAGGCAGCATATTGCCACTTCCTAAAGATAAGCATAATCATTAATCATTTTGCTAAACGTAATTGCATGCCACAAAATGCCAGTAAGGAAAGTATCAACGGAGGACTAAATTAAAAATGAATGGCGTTCGGATTCATTATAAAAAATATAATACCTTTGAGACCGACCAAGTGACCCAACATTCATTTCTAAAGCCCCCGCTGCACAAAAAAGATGATAGCTGATGAACGATCAGTATTCTCGACACACTTTACCCTTAGCAAGCGCCAGTTGGCGCGTTTTCTAGGCATTTCAGGCTTAAGTGTTTAGGGGCTGATGATACCTGATGAAAGATCAGTATTTTCAACACGCCTTCTCCATGTAAGCGCCAGGAGGAAAGACTACAACGCATTTCAGGCTAAGTGTTTAGGGGCTCAGAGTGATTCGATTCAACAAACAAAGTGCACTGAGTATTGCAATTACTCAGTGCTCAACGCAATAAACCATTTGTTTATATGCATGTAATTACGCTGGTTTCGTGGTAACAATTTTTTTTACCTCTTGGTATTTTTTCTTTACCTGATAGTAATATTCTTTGGTACTTTTTCCGACATGTGAACAAGCACAACCGTAACATGAAGAGTATCTTTTAAAAAATTTCATGGTAACCCTCATATTGATTATTTGGTTTGGGAAAGGTCTTTCGGATTGCCATTACCACACATGCTGGAATAACTTTGCGCGGCGTTCGTCCCAGTCTACCGAAAATCCAATAAATGTAACTTCTGTAGGCAGCATCCCCACACCCTATAAATAAGTATAATTATTTATTTTGCTAAACGTAATTGCATGCCACAAAAATGACGCAAAATGCCAGTAAGGGAAGTGTCAACGGAGAACTAAATTGAAAATGAATGGCGTTCGAATTCATGATAAAAAAAATCTTTGAAGCTGACCTAATGACCCAACATTCATTTCTATAGCCTCAACTGCACTAAAAAATGATAGCTGATAAAAGTGCAGTATTCTTGACACACAGCTGTTGATATCAATACTTTACGCAGAATTTCATCTTTTTTGACACTAGATGGCATACTTTGGTAAATGTGACATTTAATTGTGTTCAAAAAGTTTGTCCATGGGTTTTTGGACAAACCAAAAAAAGAAACTTCAAAATTGGTCAAGAATAAAATGAAACATAAAAAGTTTTGGTCTGTTTTTCTACTCAATGCTGCCTCAATGATGCCACAAAGGCTTGATGGTGAAAAGTCAGGAAAACTGATGCACCCTAGTGCTCATCACAATAAACCATTCATTTATATGCATATACAGTAACTATGCTGGTTTTGTGGTCACAATTTTTTTACCTGTTAGTAATATTCTTGGGTGCTATTTCTACAAGGCGATCATTGATAGCACACAGCACAACTTCATCAAAGCAAAGTTTCTTAATTTTTCTGATTCAGTAATGCAAGCATCACTAGACAGTTTAGCGCAAACTGAATTTTGCTGGCAGCTTTGGTTTTCAAAAGCGGAAGGCATGCTTTGGCAGTTTTGGCATGTACATCACTGCTCACTTCCTTCAATCATTATTTTATTGATCCTGCCTTCCATGTCAATATCGTGAAGATTACTTAAAATCAGTATCTGAGAAAAAAGATGAAAATTTCAGTGAAAACAGCACAAGAACACAGATTTAGACAATACTACACAGTGAGGTACATACCATATTACCAATAGTGCAAGATACTTTAAATATACATAGTACGTAAAATAACACAAAAAATGCTAGATCGATGCATGCAAGTATGGTCCAATTTTGTAATGTAGATATTCCTTTGTGCATCTGCTATGCTGGCACTTTGGAGGAAGTAAAAATGACCATAACATAATGATCACTAATGTATATAACAAACATCAACATACCTGCATCAGTGTGTGGCTCTTTAGTCGGCTCAAATAAAAACCCTTTTGTAGTTGTGACAAGATCCATTGGCGTAAGATCAACTCAAGTCAGAGGTCAAGATAACTAACTTAAAAAACTTAAACTTGAAATGATGCATTTTTTATCAGTTACACCACATCTTATCAAACAGCATTCAAAGCATATATACCACTATAATAAAGCAACTGGTATTCTGTATCAATATATTAGATTTTAAATAAAGATACAAATTTTTATACAGGCTAGAGCAAAAAAGTTGGCGATCATTCACAAAAACTCTCGATGTTACACATGATAAGTGTAATTGCTTGATGGAAAAATAGCACCACATGAGGAACTGGTAGGCTATTCAATAGGCTACTACACATAACCATCGTCCAATAATTTTTACTATGTATGAAAGATTAAAAAAAACTTTAATTTTACAAAAAGGTTCCCTACCAACCCATTATTCTGACTCAACTTTATCCAAATTTGAGTGTTTTTTTGTTTGTGATCCACAGCAGTGACAATTTTCATGCCTAAAAACATTTTAGGTAAATGGGCCTTAAGATTATACACTGTTTGAAAAAAAAAGCTAAATGCAGTCAAGTAATAGGATCAAAAATTATGAGCCATATAGTAAAACCCTTAGCGTTTAAATATTTTTGATGATGTTGAAGTGATCGTTTTTTACAAAAGTTTGTTGTGAAACTAAAACCTTTTCTTTTTATTTCTATATACAAAAGGTATCGTAATTCAAACACATTCAAAATATCAATAGCATTAAGACTCAGGCGCGTAGCCAGGATTTGAAAAAGGGGGGGGCTATTTTGAAAAAGTGAGAAGTGTGCATACGACGTTGACTCGAATTTTCATTGACCTTGAATCAGTTTCAGACGGTTTGTCCGAAATTTGAGACGAAATGTCTCGGAAAATTCGGAAATTCAAAGGTTTTTTCCGCCCAAACTTAGGTGATTTCCAAAAAAAAAAAAAAAAAAAAAAAAAAAAGGTCTTCGCCTTAATTCAGAGTGATTTTTCTCCCAAGTTTCGCAAGTTCAAACGTCTGAGGGGGGCTCTTTTCGTATGGGGGGGGGCTATTTTCCATTTTTCACAAAAAATCGGCCTCAAAAGCACAAAATACATGCGTTTTTGCATACTTCACAAGCCAATGGGGGGATCTCGAGCCCCCCCGCCTCCCCCCTGGCTACGCTACTGTTAAGACTGATTGGTAAAAACTATTGTACTTCAACAAAAATTTGTTGCTTTTGTTGCAATAATTTTAGGCATCTGGGGGCAGTTATCTAAGGGGCCAGAGATAATGCCTTTAAAAAATAAACAGACCACTAAGAAAAAGTGCATTAATTGAAAATAACAACATTTGAAATTTTAACAAAAATTTGCTCCTTTTCATATCTGTGCATCATGTATACATGATCCGAGATAGAGCTACAAATGCTTGTTACATGTGGCATTACCCCTTGATAATAATATACCCTACCCTTTAGTTCGTTACTGGCAATGTATCCTGAACCCAAACACTCCTTTTCCTTAAAACAGTTGTTGCACTTGCTTTCTTGAAAAAAATTATAAACCATTAAGCAACTCATTAACATTAATTGCTGATGTTTAGCAATACAGAATAGCAATGTGATTAGGCCTAAATCAAATGTTGAAAAAAATAATAAGTACTGTACGTCTGTATGTATATTTCTTGAAACGTTAGTTTTAGAACAGTAATGTTTTGCTCTATAGTGGCAAAATTTCGGAAAATATTTGCTATATTTAAACCAATATCTTGCAAAATGGAATTTGACATCAATTGTACTATATACTAAGCTAACTATAGAACGTTTTGCAATCCAGCTGCTAAAGACATTGCACAAGTTTAGCATTTTATTGCTCAATTTTGATTCTATTGCTCAATTTTTTTAAAACAGTGGGTAATCTAATGGCCCATCTACCAAAAATGTTTTACGTAGGCCTATACAAATTGTTGCTATCATGCACCACCAACAAACTCAAATTTACGCAAAGTGGGGTCAGAAAAATGGGTTGGAAAGCTAGCGGCACTTTCTGACTATGACAATTTATGCTACAAAGAGACCTAACTGTACACCACCGCAGAGTATAGATCTATTATTGACCACCGGTATCACAGTGAGCTGCAAACTGCTGAAACCACTGGCTGGTCCAACTGTAAAACTGGCTGACTAATAGCCTAGACCAAACATTGACCGATGGCAATGGTAACCGATTTATATGTGATATCTCTGCGTTATACGGCTAAACTGCACAAGTAACTCTTACTTGTCTGTATTTGTTCACAGGCTGGCCTAATTTTCCCCAAATACCGTAAAAAAAGGCTACCGAAAGCGAACTAGCAGAGCTGCTGCTATGCTAAACCTGTACAAAACTATCTGAGTTCAAGCTTTCCCATTTGTCCAAGCACGTCACGCAACGCTCAGCCAATCAGAAGCGTTTCCGCTCGGTTGGTTTTTCTCTGTTTTCTCGCGACTGACAGCACCTTTCAAAACCGAATTTTTTTTAGTCTGTTGCTAAAAAGCAGCCCCGTAGTGTAAAAAAGCATCTATTTTCGCTTCAGTTGGCCTTTAAATGCTTTATTTCCAAATTTGGTAATTGCAGTTTTGTATCATTGCATGTTTGAAAGTTTAATGATTCTAAATTGCTGCTGATGTTTTCTTCCAAATTTTTAGTTGCAGTTTAATATCATTGCATGTTTAAATGTGTTATTCTTTTCGCCTGATGAGACCCTTGAGCAAGGTCGAAACGCATCGCGATAGCTCATTCGCACTGTATGTTGCAATAATAAATTGTATATAGATGAATAACTTATGCTTCTAAGTGCTAGCCGTGAAGATGGCCTAAGCTAGTGGTCGAAACACGAAAACCTATAGTTTTAGGTTGACAATCATTGAATAAAAATTTTAATTATTCTAAATTGCTGCTAATTTTTGGTTTGTGTTTTGTTCCTTTATTTTGACCAAACCAAGGTTTTTTGAAAAATATAACTGTGTGGTAACAAGTGAGTAGCTACTAGCTACAAAATCAGAGGTTTAAACTCGTTGTGCATAGGCCTAAATTCAACTTTTTACTGCAACTTTCGTTAAAAATAAATTCAATTTTTTAGAGCAACTTTTGTTAAAAATACATGCAACTTTTTCAGAAGTTTAAAGCAACAAAAACTTGCCCAACCTATTTCATGTTTTTAACCCCAAAAGCCAAAATTAACCTACTTGTCGGTAACCGGTAAAGCAAATTGCTATATACAACGCCAGTCAATGCCCATACGAATAAATTTTCATTTACTCGTATGTGCTTTGAAAATTCAGAAGTTACATAGCAGATTTGGAACTACAACTTTTTTCACAACTGTCAGGTAGCTTTTTTAGTTTTAGATTTGGCTTTTTTTTAGTTTTTAGTTTTTTTCACTACTAAAATTTTTTCAGAACTGCAATGCGGTTGAGTTAAGTGGAGTGTCAGTGTGATACTGGTCGAAAATCCTTTCTGGTGACTTTATTGTCAGACTTTGATCAGAGTGTTCTGAGAAGAGAGTACGATGGCAAGTGCAGAAATTGCCCTCGTGTGTGGTTTAAAAGTTCGGGTGGGCTGCCAGGATGGGCTATGTGGGAATTCAGATGCTGATGAAGCACTAGCCTAATGGGAAAGCAGATATGTGAGGAAGTGCTCCTTCAGTTGCGAAAAAGTTTTAGTTCCAAATCTGCCACATAACTTCTGAATTTTCAAAGCACATACGAGTAAATGAAAATTTATTCGTATGGGGGTTGACTGACGTTGTATAAAGCAATTTGCTTTACCGGCACTGCCGTCGCTACGGGGGAGCCAGGGGGGCCGTGCCCCTCTTACAACGTCTTTTGGCCCCCCATTTTGGTTTACTCAGAAGACTTTTTTGGACCATCACGTAGCGACACTACAACATACAATAATGGAAAAAGAAATAATAACGCTTAAAGTTTATTCTCGTTTGAAGTTTTCTCGATTCTTCACGAAATTGCTGGCACCCAACTGCTGTACGAGTACACAAATGTGACGCAATAGTCCACCTTTACCCTATTCGGCCCAGGGGGGGATCGATTAGCTCCCCCCCTTCACTTATTTTGAAATTTTGTCGTGAAGCAGTCAAGCCACAATAACCAAATTTCTTGACTTTTCCTAAAATTTACTGCTTCAACTTTCATTTGTAAAACCATTGTCGTATGACAACTAGATTAGGAGTTATTAAACGTTTCTCAAGGTCGACCCTGCGTTTCTGGCAAATTTTTTGAAAAATTAATTTAATCCTGTTAATCCCAATTGTTCTGTCGTGATTAATAATTTTACGTTTTTTCGAACGTAAATCCAGTGACCACTTGAACGGCTTTCGTTTCTATCGATGTTCTAAAAGAGCTGTGACCACTTGAACGGCTTTTGTTTCTATCGATGTTCTAAAAGAGCTGTGACAATAGATTTTCATTTACTAGTTTGCCTGAGGCATTATAATTTTCATTATGATTTATAAAGCTCACAGCTGAATTTCTGTGATAATTTTGTATAGTTTTACCAAATTTCAAACTAAGCTTTATTTTTAGCATTTCGCTAATAAGTAAGAATTGCGATTTAGCAAAATAAACGTATTTATTGATAAAAGAATTAGAGGCCAACATAAGCGCAAATCCTTTTGTTTTTTGCCTGTATTTTTTTTTCACGTTGCTGATATACGAGTAGTACAGTAGTCAAAAGTGTTCATAAGTTATCAAGTGTGTGGCATGTAGCATGAATTTCGGTAGTTTTTATGTAGGAAATTTGTTTTTGGTGACTAAAAAAAAGAAAAATGACGCAAATTTTAAATAAATTTTTAGTTTCTGCCAAGTGGCAGTATCAGTAGAAAGATGTTCATTTCATTTTTCACAAAAACATACGCATAATTTTGACTGCCTATAGTTTTTTCATGAAGTTCAAGTGATAACATCCAAAACAAAAATTTGCCCGAGTGTCTTTGCGCGTGATGTACCAGCACACTGATGACTTTATTGTGCGCATACGCTTTGTTTTCACCAAATTGCAACATTTCATACGAGTATGCCTTTGCGATATTCAATAACATTGCAAGAAATAGAGAGTTTTTGATAATACTTGTTTCGGAATCATTATGTTCAATTTTTAACTTTTTTGTTATTCAAGGTTATTATTACTAAAATCTTTGCGTAAAAAATGCTTTTCGAAGCAATACCCAACAACTAGTGTAAAATGTTACCAATTTTTTATAAAATTCCCATCAAACTAAACAATGATTATTGAGTATGTACAATGTACGTTGTAAAATGTGCTATTTCATGTGGTATATTCTACTTGCTACCGCATTTATTTTCGTATTAGATGCTACTGCAAACCTACAGCATGGCATACTGTTGCAGATATTGCTGAGTTTCACATTAATTTTTCATTTGTGGTCTATAATGATAGGTGGCAACCATGGCATGCTGAATTTGAAAAATTTATGTTGTTTCGTTACTTTTTAATTTTCGGTTTTATGAGTGTACATTCACAACCAACAAAAAATATGTTAGTAGATACAAAATATAAAAACGGAAAGCAAATTCTCTACTAGCAGACTTTGCATGTAACAATCCGATTAGCTGACCATTTAGTAGATGAATTTATACTGGATTTTTTTGTGATCATAAATAACTAAGATATTTAAATTCCCTGATGTCGTTGGCAAATTTTTAATGTTTCTAATTTACTGCAACTATATAACGGTTTTATCGCATACAAAGAATTGTTAGTTCTGGATGTGAGGACAATAGGAGTAAATAGCTTTGATGATTTTGATCAGAGATGAGAACCAGCAAATAAATTGCATACAATATTGTTGGTTTGGATGTGAGGACCAGGGGCGTATTTAGGGGGAACATGGTGCCATGACCACCCCCTTTGGGTCGTCAGTATAGTATAATTAGCATAGAATAGTATGCAAAATTGCGGCATGCCCCCCTATTTGTAATTTGAGCAGAAAGTTTGAGCACAAAAACGAATCTGACTAATAACCTTTTTTTTTTCTATTTTCACCTAATTTTGGGCAGGAAAACGGACTGATTCTGACTGGAGAAAATTTTCTTTTGGTCTTCATTATTCTCAAATTTCCTGGCACCCCCCCTTTAAAAATTCTGTGTACGCTAGTGGTGAGGACAATAGGAGTAGAATAGTTTTGAAGATTTTGATCAAAGATCAAAACTGACAAATAAATTTCTAGCCTTAAAATTATACTATCTTTTTTAATGTTTTTTCTAAACTTATTCAGCACTAATCCCAGTAACAACCAAAGTTTGCAACAATTTGTTATAAGCCATCTCTGAAATAAAATCTGAAAGATTATCAAGACAAAATCGTTACGTTTGAGAATTAGACATTCTTTGTAGAATGATACGAATAGTGATAAAAAGAATGGTATTTCGATCAGTTCAACCATTAATTGTAATTACAATGTTGGAAACAATTGTCATTTTTGCTTTTTAGTTCTGAAATCATTTGTGATAAAACACTAGAAGGTAAGCCATTTGGGTACTATACAAGATTTTGGAAAATCTTATGACAAGCAATGATCGAATTAATTTAAGTTTTCTTATATAAACGTCATAAAAACAGCAGAATTTTTGAATTTTTGAGAAAAAATTACTCTCCAATATTAGACAACGTAATCTTTCACAACGTAAGCAATAAAAAAAATTATTCCGACGCGAAAAACCTACTACAGTACTCCAAATTATCCAAACTATTATTCAAAAAATTAACCAAGAATCCGATTACCAAGTTAGACCAATTTCTTTTTTTTTCTTATAATTCAAAAGTCCGTGAAAAATCGTACAAAAAATAGTTTGAAAAAATCAACATTTACTACACTCCGTGCGACACATTTTGAAAGTTTTTTTCGTAAGTTCAAACTGCATTTTTATTTACCAAGTTGTCTACAGACAACGAAAAAATCGTTCATTTTTCGAGAAAAGGCTGTTGTATGCCCACCTTTCAACCACACGGTGAAAGCTTCACACTGCCCACTTTATTGCTAATATTTAGCCGGGAACCTGGATGTAAATACAAACTTTTTTCAAATTTTGGTTTGACCAGAGCGGTAATCGAACCCAAACCTACTGTATCAGCAGCAGACGCTTATCAACTCGACTAATGATAAAAATGTTGTTACAAAAAATTTTATAACAGTGTTGTTATATACAGAATGCTATGCTGCACTTTTGATTAGGTTTAGCATTGCCAGATATACCATTATGAGAATGAAACCCATAGTACAAGTTTTCCAAGTGAAAACTCTTACTATATTATATTAGACTGCGAATCTTCAGCTTACCAAAAATCACATCAAAATTCAACCAAGTTTATTGACGTTCGTTACAGCTATATTATATACATTTACACACAAAATGCAAATAAGAAAAATAGTGGTTTGATGCTTGTTCTTTTAATCCTTTTGTACAAAAAATACCATATTTTGTAGTGTTTAGCAAAAGGAACTATAAGAGTAACAAATATTCAGCTTGTAATTAATCCAGCAACAAACTAATATTTTAGATGTTTTCGCACAATAGAAATAATCTTTTAATTTAATCCGTAATTATCTCGGAGTTACTGAATAAAACTCCAGCTGCGATGCCGCGTCACGGCAATCAAACGTTTATTAACATTGTGCAGATAAAAAGCGAACCGATCGCTTCTGATAGTCCTTGACTTATGTTCAAATTAATTGAAGATCAAGATTGCAAACATAATGACAAAAAGTTTGGACTTTTTGTCAGAAAATTGAGCTTCTCGAGAAGCAAAAACGGATTTTTTATCTTTTGTAGTTCGGGAGTTATTAACGTTTGAATTTGTTGTGTCGAATCGATCCCCCCTGGGCCATTAATCAAAAAATTTTGCCTGGTCCGAATAGGGTTAATAACACGACCTTACGGATGTGTCGCGGAATAGAGATGAAAGTCCATAGAATCGTTACCGGTACTTCGTTAGTGATTATGACCGAAAACCAAAGTGTGAAAACATTTTTTTCAAAAAAAACAGCTGTTTTTGCTTTTTCAAAACACACTCAAGATTTATTACAGGTCGCAGTCAGTTGCACAACCAGGGGGAAGGGTCTAAGGGGGCTTCAGCCCCCTTTAGCCGAGTCATTGAGAAAATATAACCCTAAAGCCAAGCGTTTAAATGCTTTGGAGTTAATCTTAAGAATAAAAGGGAGTAGGCAATTCAATTCTTTCAGTGACTTCTGAATTTTTTAGCAATGTATCGTTATTATTCATATTGCTTCAAAAACGTGCGAAATGTGATTAAAATAGCTTCAAAGTTGCGATTTTTTGGCGCAAAATCACAAAAGCCATCCAGCCAGGGACATCGCCAGCTTAGCGAGATCAGGGGGGCAAAGCTGAAAACCGGGGGGGGGGGGGGCAAAGTTTCAAATTAATTTGGTAAATTATTGCAGTATTTTAAGAGTTAAGTAGACTGTTTGTGTGGTGGGGTTGTAAATTTCGTTTCGCCTTAGAGTAATACAGCTATTTGGCGTTGATTAAGTTCATAGAACCATTTTCAGCTTTATTTTACAAACTAATTACCAGGCGCGTAGCCAGAAATTCGCAATGGGGGGCTATTTGGGGGATCTGGGGGCGAAGCCCCCAGCCGCCGGAGGCACGGGGGTCTGGGAGCGGAGCCCCAGCGCTCGAAAATTTTGCAATTTTTTGCAAAAATAGCTTAATTTTAGAGCTATTTTAATAAAAAATAATTCTTTTAAAACGTGGCATAGAAATTGGTAGCGCAACCAACTGGTTGCATTAATGGGCTATTTGGGAAGTGGCTAATGATAACATAGCAGTTCTCTTGTTTACTTGCTGGTAAATCATGAAATCCTATTATTCAATAAAACTCACACGGAGTAATCTATTTCGTCTATATTTTATAAAGAAAAATAATTGGGGATGCAGGGGGGCTAATGGAAAGATATTTGAAAGAAATGATTGGCAATTAACTAACACTGAGTAGCCCCCCTCCCCTTATTCCTGAGTTTATAATATATTTGTTGATAAAACCTATGTTTGGCGTTTTACTACATTAGCGATCAAATTTGATTGCTTATTTTCGGGCATTTTTTACAGTTTTCATTGATTTGTGACTTTAATTTTTGACAATTAGTCCCCCCCCCCGAATATATGTTTCAAACGATACATTAAATCATATTTTAGTCAATTCCAGCGCAAAAAACAGTCTCAAAAGAGCTAAAAATGAGGTATTTTTCTTATTCTGCATTTTGGTTGACAGGCCAATGAGGGGGCTATAGCCCCCCCCCCCCCCTGGCTACGCTACTGCTAATTACTTAGGTTGCAATGAAGCGATTACTAAACCGTATATTTATTTAATGCCTATCTGATGTGCATGATGGTTTTTGTCTTTTACATAAGAACAGCATGGGATCATATCGGTTTTTATACCACATTGTTTAATGCAAGACACACACTTGCAACAAAAAATTTTCAGCATATTCTATGGCTATCGCTTTGGTAAACATATAGAATTAATCTGAATCATAAGAAAAGTTAAAAACTGCGCATGAAAAACTACCTTGAATGATTTTTGAATAAATGCAGAAAGCAGACTGTCTCTGACATATTAAAATATTGGCAAAGCCACTTGCTCAACAATTGCCGAAAAAATAACGTACATCTTTTCATTTAACTAAACATAGGGCGACATGACAGAACGTGCTAACGAGCTCGTAAAGGCCATTCTCGCTCGCTAAAAAGCGCTAACAAACAAAAAATCTTTGTAGACAAACTGCAATTTCTGAGCCGTCTCGCCCAACACGCGTTAAAACAGTTCGCTCGAATTTCTTTGCGAGATGTTTTTTTAACCTGTGTTAGTACGTAATAAATTCCCCATTGTGACGTCAGATGCATTTCTACTTCAAAATAATGCGTTCAAGCGTACTGTATGTACTACATTGTTATGGAAAAAGATACTTTAAGCTATGCGTGATTATTCTACGCAAGCAAATTCTTCAACTGATAATAATTAGTAAATGAACGACAGAAGTTAATTATATTTTTGGATCAATGTAAAATAAGAACAACTTTTTCCATACTATAATTTTTTAAATGAAGTAAAGCGCCCTTGAGGTTGTTGGTGGGTAAACTCATATGTTAACAGTAACTTTAGGTCTTAAGGTTTCAAAATTTTTCAAAAGTGAGCAAATCGAAGTACACTCTTCCTTTTTAGAACCGGTAAATGTTGAGTTTAGACTGGCTGTTTTTAATTTTTTGCCAATATACAGTCTCATTTGTTCTTGATTTTGTAAAAACTTTGAGAGCATCGATGTCAATTTCGGCGGGCATGTTTGAAACACTGTTTAATTCCTATAGCTCTGTCTGCCTAAGACTTAAGTGAAGGCTTTTTTCTTGCTTTTGCAGCATCGTAAAATTGCAAAAGCAAAAAAGCAAGCTTTTTTCAAGTTGAACAACTGCCGAAAAAATTTCTCAATTGCTTGCGCAGAGCAACAGAGCTTTATAATCTTGAATAGTTGCAATTTTGCTTGCAAACACAAGAAAATCACTGAAATTTTATCGTTTTGAATCAGCACGAATTTTAGTTTCTTTGATTAGTTTGAATTTTTTTTTGGTTTGTTTTGCTGCCGAGGCTGGCAGTGTTATTAATTTTTTCTTAAATTTTGAGCAAAAATGAGCCTCGTGTTTTAGAAAATCGTTCTTAAGCCGCATTTACACGGGCGAGTTTTAGCTGCGAGAATCGACATTTTGCCTTTTTTCTTTCTCAAATCGCGTAGGTCACTTTACACGGCACAAGATTCCCGTGAGATTTTGTCTGCGCGATATCGCCAGACACGCCCCCCGAAAAATCAAATCGTAGCAGTCACTCACACGGGAGAGATTTTAACGCGGCGCTCGCATTCGATTGCAACTCGCTGAAGTCACTTACACGTTGAGACTGCGTGCCAGTGATTCTCGCTAAATCGAGTCGGCGAAAGAGTCGCTATCGCACTGGTTTACTTACACGGTGCGAGATAGTTTCAAAGCGCTGCTTGCTGGTTTTGAATTTGCAAAAGCGAACTGCTGCAAAAGCACTCCAAATGCGCCGCTTGTCAGGTTTTGCATTTGAAGCAATCACGCTTTGGAATTTTGAAAAGAAAATGAATGAAGCCAACGCAAGCGTAAAACGAAATACGAAAAATACTATTAAGCAGCTAATGTCAAAACTTGCAATGAAAATGCAAGGTGAAAGATGAAGCAGCAACGGCGGCGTGCTGCTCGAGCCGAATGTGTGATACGTAAATGCTATTTTGAGTTGGCTTGAATGGAGCAAAGTCAAGCGGGTATTAATGCTCATAATTTATTATAAAATTCTGTCATTTACCCTTTAGGTATTGGTTTTTCTCTACCGCATCCCATCTCTGACTGTGTGTCTTGTTTGGTTATGCATAATGTTGGGTAAAACAATAAAATTTATCAATATTTTTGAGCAGTTAATTCTAAAAACACTTTTGAAATTAATTTTTCTCCAAGCATGTGTAACTGACAAATTCATATTGTTTATTTACTTAATAGTGCACAAGTATTTTGTATTTTATAGGAGATCTGTGCTGTCATATGCTATACGAAATGCTAATGGTTAAATTTTATTTTTGTTTTTAGAAGTTTACTTTTTGAGTTCTGCAGTGATACCAGGCGCCTTTTGTCACTACAGAAATACTGGCTCTTTTTCAATCAAACCAACATTCAAAAAATCCACATAGCATTCATATAATATGTGTTTTCATGTAATTTTTTTATGAAGCTACTAAACCACAGCTGTTACAAAGCACCAATATCCACAATAATAAAACAAGCAGCGCATGCATTTGCTAAACGCTAGGCAATTACAGTAAGTGTAATGCGGAGGATGAATTATTATGAACTGAGCAAAAATACGCCAGTGACTTCATGTCAAAACTCATTCCTGGCGTTATTC
The DNA here is from genome assembly GCA_963965965.1 of Trididemnum nubilum. Classification (NCBI taxonomy): domain Eukaryota; kingdom Metazoa; phylum Chordata; class Ascidiacea; order Aplousobranchia; family Didemnidae; genus Trididemnum; species Trididemnum nubilum. Next base: position 26,043,420 of record OZ014476.1, on the reverse strand, counting down.
AAATGAAAAAGCCCCATAAAACCACTCGAAATTGAGATCATGATTTCATTATAAACATCATTTTCATGAAATTAATGTTTAATCACAATATGCGGGGCAGTAGGTGTTGTGCTTCTTCACTTAACTGTGGTTATTTTAACCACAAGAATTGCCGGTAGGCTCAAGCAATCTCGGGTCAGAAAAGAAAGCAAACGTTAACACGTTTTTAGCCGACAAAAACCAGTGGATGGTACTTGTATACAAAGTGCTGGACCCAACGAGTGAGCATAGATGTGAGCCTATCAGCCTACTCTGCCAGCACTGTCACAGCACCGATTGACCTGTTTTGTGTTGCCCCGCTCTAGTTTTGATCCAGCCGCTTTTTCCTTTTAGTTTGCTCAGTTTGTGCGCCTCACTTTAGTTCTTGCAGCCAACGCTTCAAAAATTACGCGCTTTTTGGTAATTCCTGCACGCCTTTGTGTTTGGCCGAGTTACCTCTGTTCTGGCATTCCTTTTCATTCAAGCAACTGGCAAACAGACGTATTTCATTTTCAAGACCGCTCGTATGGCACTCTTTAAGTTCATTATTTTCAGGCTAAATTTCAGATATTTGAATAAGGAAAAATAGATTAACGAATAAGGAAAAATAGATAAAAAAAAAATAAAAAAAAATAGAATAAGGAAAAATAGATTATTTTCAGGCTAAATTTCATTCTATTTGAATAAGGAAAAATAGATTAAACGGTAGGCCTAGTGGTAGGCCTATTCATAGTTGGTGGTGGAATCTTTTAACTTTTGGTTCAAGCCTTCCCCCTCTTTGGTCAAATCCAACTTTTTCTTGAAGATTTTATTGCAGTGAAGCCAGATGGTGTTCAGCTGGGTTTAGTTGGCAAAATAATTTGCCGTTTCGAGGAGAAAGGTTTTAGGCTTTGTGCCATGAAAATGACGACTGCCAGTAAAGATTTGCTAGAAATGCACTTTGCAGATCTCAGTTCAAAACTATTATTCCCAAAACTTGTTGAATTTATGTTGTCTGGGCCAGTTGTGGCAATAGTTTGGGAAGGAAAAGGAGCAGTTAAAACTGATTGTAAAATGCTTGAAGAGGCTAACCCTGTTGATTATCTTCCTGGAACAATTTGTGGAGATTATTGTATTGACTTTGGGAGAAACATATGTCATGGATCTGACTCTGTGGAAACAGCAAAGAAAGAAATAGCTTTATGGTTTAAAGAAGGTGAACTTAACAATTATTGCTGTGCTAACAACTCTTGGGTGTATGAATAAGAAGGATACTTCAACCTGACACTCAGCACTCTTTTAGTGTTTTGTGACTACATAGCAGGATCTGACATTAGTAGTTTTTTGTATTTTTGTGTACATAGTTGGATCTGACTTTTTTTTTTCTGTAGGCCTACCTTTTTGTCTAAATTTATAATTACCAGTATATTGAAAGTTACTTTTCACCTGTTTTCATTTTAAATTCAAAACAACTTTTTCTGCATATTTTGTGGCTGATTTTAAATTTGCTATTTTGTCTAACTAGTGTAGAATCTTTCATTGGTTTGACTGCTTGATAATGCCAGTTAAATGTCCATGTGAAATATGTTTAAGACCATGTAAAAGGAACCAGTGTGCTGTTCAGTGTGATATATGTGGTGGATGGATTCATCTCAAATGCACAGTCAGTAGTCCCCTTAAATTTCACACTCTTTGTTCTTCTACTGAACCATATCTCTGCCAAAATTGTTACAGTGAATTGTTTCCTTTTCAAACCCTAGATGATAAGCAATTGTTAAATGAAATGAGAAATGATGACAAACTAAACTTTGATATTAATCACACAAATAATTCATTTTTCCCAGCTAAATGCTTACAGGTAGACAACAAGATGAAAAGCTTACTAAATGATTTAAATTCTGGTTTGGTTGACTCAAAATACTGCTCACAGGCCGAAGCCAATATTATTAACAAAAAGTGTAAATTTTCTTTGCTTTGCGTGAATATAAGAAGCTTAAATGCAAATTTTGATAAATTGAATGAACTTTTAACAAATTATGATATCTTACCTGATATCATTGCTATAAGTGAAACCAAACTTAAATTGTTACAGGTATACAATGCAAAGTTAAGTGGGTACCATTTTTACCACAAAGGCACAACTACAAGATGGGGAGGAGTAGGATTGTTTATTAAGGAGTCTTTATCAATTTCAATTTGCAAGGAGTTTGATTTAAACATTCCTAACTGTGAAGATATGTGGATTCAACTAGATTTACGGAATAACAAAAAATGTATAGTGGGGGTAATTTACAGACACCCTAAACAGAAATTATCAGAGTTTTGCAAGAGTTTTGAATCAACCATTGAAAAATTGAATAGTAGAAAATTGATGTATTATATCGGAGGAGACTTCAACGCAGATTTGTTGAAAAGTAACTCTGATATCAATATTAAAGATTTCATGAATTTAACATATAGCTTAGGCTGCATTCCCTTAATTACACACCCGACAAGAATAACCACTACAAGCTCAACTCTTTTAGATCATGTTTATACAAACAATGTAGTGGGTGAACACAAAAGTTTTATTCTGGTGGAAGATGTAAGTGATCACCTGCCAGTAATGGTGTGTTCTAATTTAAGCCTGCCCAAGAGTGAAAAATCAACTGTCACCCTAATTCGTGATACAAAAAATTTTGAAGTAGAAAAATTTCTAGACAAATTAACTGAAGGAATGGAGCTATTAGGTGATATCAAAGAGGAATGCATTGACAACTACACTGAGAAGTTTATTGACATTTTTCGTAAGACTTTAAACATACATGCACCATTACGAAAACAAAGCAGAAAGGAAACAAAACTAAAAAACAAACCATGGTTATCCAAAGGAATCCTTATATCAATCCAGCAAAAAAAATTTATTGTACAAAAGAGCCCTTAAATTAAATGACAGTAATACATGGGCACAATACAAAGTCTATAGAAATAAACTGACTCATATTAAGGAATATGCAAAACGACTTTACATTAAAAATTTAGTGAATGATAATAAGCATGACACCTCGTCGCTTTGGAAAATTATAAATAAAATTATTCACTTGAAAAATGTGAAGAAAAATAACATTCCTAATAAAATGTATGCTTCCAAAAGTGAAAATGCACAAGGTCCACAGGCCATCAGTAACTTGTTTAATAAATATTTCATAGAGATAGAAGTTAACCTTGCATCTACAATCGAAACACCAGCTATAATTGATGGCAAATTTAATGCCTCATCTTTGATTCAGAGTAGTTGCAATTCGTTTTTTCTAGAACCAATAGTTGAAGAAGAAGTAGTGAATTACATCAGAGCTATAAATCCATCAAAAAGTACAGGAAGACAAGGAATTCCTGCAAAGTATATAAAAATGTCAGGCTCTGTTATAGCTCCAGTTCTAACTAACATTTTTAATGCATGCATATCAACAGGATATTTTCCAAAAGTGTTAAAAACCGCTGAAGTTGTTCCAATTTTCAAAAAAGGCGAAAGAGAGTTATGCAGTAATTATCGCCCTATTTCTATTTTAAATCCTTTTGCCAAACTATTTGAAAAGTGTCTGCTTGATCAACTAAACAATTATTTTGTGAGCAATAATTTGATTAGTCCAAACCAGTATGGTTTTAAGAAAAATTGCTCAACAAATGAAGCTGTTTTGGATATTTACAATAAGCTACTTGACAATATGGATAAAAAGCTCATTACATGTTCTATTTTCTTAGATTTAAGAAAAGCATATGATACCATCAATCACACAATACTGATCAAGAAACTAGAAAAGTATGGAATTAGAGGATTACCATTACAGTTACTAGCAAGTTACCTGACTGACCGTCAACAGTATACAATTGTAAATCAATATAAATCCAAGTCAAGAGATGTTATTTGCGGTATTCCTCAGGGATCAACTCTAGGTCCGTTGTTATTTAATATTTACATCAATGATCTACCACTTGCCTCAAATTCCACAATTCATCTTTTTGCTGATGATACAAACCTTACTCTCTCCCATTCTAATGTTTCAACACTGCAACAAAATATTAATGATGAATTACTCAATGTAAGCAATTGGTTCAAGGTGAATAAATTATCAATTAACTTTAATAAAACTGAGTTTATGGTAGTGACAACAAAACAAAATAAACCTGAACTCAAAGTATCAATAGATAATAATCCAATCAAGCAATCACATCACATAAAGTATCTAGGTGTTCTCATAGACGACAATCTAAACTGGAAACAACAAATCAAGGAACAATGTTCAAAGGTAGCAAGAGGATCTTGGGCCCTTAATCAATTAAAACACTTGTAGATGAGCAAACCTTAAGATCTGTTTACCACTGCCTCATATACTCTCATCTACAATACTGCATAAGTAGTTGGGGGACTGCTTCAAAATCAACATTAGCACCACTCTTTATTCTGCAAAAAAGAAGCATCAGATTGTTAACTGGAAGTGGATATCGTGAGCATACTAATCCTTTGTTTTATCGAGCTAAATGCTTAAAACTCAAGGATATTTACTCTCTGGAAACTGCAAAGCTAATGTACAAAATTCACAATAATGTATTATCTTTTGCAAATTCAGATAAGTTTAACCTAATAAAAAACTGCTATACACATAAGACAAGATTGAGCCACAAAAACAACTTCTTTCTTCCAAGAACTAGAACAAGATTAGGGAAAAAGTCTCTATCATTCGCAGGAATTAAAATTTGGAATGAAATTCCAAGCAGTATGAAAGAAGTTTCATTCTACAGATTTAAAAAAGCTGTTAAAGCTCATTTTTTATCAACCTATGAAACCGATAAAAGCTAGAATAACAGCTTTCTATTAGCAATGCAGTAGTAATTACAGGAATCATAGTTGCATATTTATGCTTTAGTTCAACAATAACCTATTTTTTGCTTGAATAGCATGAGTTTGGTGCATTCATCTATCACACATTTATTACAATACGTCATCTCTCATTTTGATGTCCCCATGAATTATTAGTAATTTTGCAATAACTGACTGAGGTTGATATATACTGGTATTGGAAATTGTACCAGTACTAATGACATATTGGCAAACAATACAAAACAAAGCAAGGAAGTTTTTTTTTCACTCTAATTGCCCACTTTAAATTCTATAAAACATAAATAAGCATTATGAACTTTATTAATTTTATTTCTATCCAATCTGTAGTTACAGCATTTTTATTTTTTAGTATGCTTAGAGTCAGAACAATTCTAATGTTGTCTTGCATTTTCTTTACATGGTGACTGTGAGTTTTGTGTATACACTGTACAAAGTGCACATATCCTTGCAACACTTTGTTTTAATTTTGCGTAAAATTTTTTATCATAGAAAGTAGCAGACTGAGAAAATCTAGAAGCTGTTTTTTTTTTTTTAACCTTAACTTGGTGAGGTGGCAGTAGACTTAGATGACCTTTCGGTCCTTCGCTGTCTCCTCACCAAGTGACTAAATATCGCTTTGACTCTGCAAGTTTGTGTGTTGGTTTTAAAGGAATTGCTTATTTCGATGCTTTGGTGATATACCTAGAGGAAGTTGCAGTTTTTTCTTGTGATATGACGTCACTTGGTAAATAAATAAATATGATGATGATGAAGATATATTTTGCCATGTCTTACTGTTCCAAATTATGCATTTTGTCGGAACAATGCAGTTCAAGTTGAAGAATTTCAATTGTGGTTTGCCCAGACGGACACGGTGAAGGCTCCATATTGTAACGGAGGGCTTGTGTAACAAGCACCTCCATTTCCAAAATATATTGTCCAAATGCTATTACTGTGAATTCATTGTCTTAGCTATTCTAGGGTTAAGAACAACCGAAAAAGAAGAAATGCCAAATCAAAAAAGAAATTAAATTCTGTACTGATTCAAAACAAAAGAGCTTGAATAACTTCGAGAGTATAGAGTGTTATTGCGCATTGGGCAGGTAACAAAAAAACTTTTTGGCTCTCGTTCAAACGAAAATTAGAGCTTGCTTTTTTGCTTTCCGCAAGTTTACGATGCTGCAAAAGCAGCTAAAAAGGCGTTTACAAGCAGACAGACCATTAGGTATTAACAAACATTGTCGCTATAAATGACATCAATGATCTCAAAATTTAAGAACCAATTAAGAGAAACTGATGCTCAACATTGGCAAAAAATTAAGAACAGTCAGCCTCAACTCAAAATTTACTGGTTCTGATGCAAACAGTGTACTTACGGTATTATAAAAACAAAATACAATTAAGGTACTGTTTCCTGAGGTTAATTTATCATACATTTTAATAAGGGTTAAAGCCCTGCATGATTGGCTTCACAGTTATCAGCAATCAGCTCATGACTGCCGTATTTGCAGTAGACCAGTGCCAGCATCAACAAGAAAATTATTTCTTCTTCGTTTCAAACTAATATGAAGTAAATTTAATATCACAATCACATTTAATTACGGTAAAAGCACTAAAGACTATTTTGTACCATGAACATAATATTTTATGAAGTAAACTTAGATAATCGCAGCCAGCGACTCGCAAAGCATTTGTGCATTGCGCTATGCCTGGGCGACTCGTAAATTGCATACGATTTGCTGTTTACACGAGCGCGACTTTGTCTTGTGACTCTCGTGACGCTGAAATCGACCTCGTGTGAGTGATCATGGGCGAGAATGATTGTTGCACCGAGTCGCGCAAAAATATAATCGGCATCGCAAATCGCAGGTGTCACTTACACGGCAGCGATTCTTGCCAAACGCGATCGCGGCAAGCGAGTCTTGCCTCGTGTAAGTAACCGCTTTGCGAGAGAGATTTTCACGCATAAAAAATCGTCGAATCGCGTTGCAAAAAAGTCGCCCGTGTAAATGCGGCTTACTGCAGATACGGCAGTCATGAGCTGATTGCTGATAACTGTGAAGCCAATCAAGCAGGGCTTTAACCCTTATTAAAATGTATGATAAATTAACCTCAGGAAACAGTACCTTAATTGTATTTTGCTTTTATAATACCGTAAGTACACTGTTTACATCAGAACCAGTAAATTTTGAGTTGAGGCTGATTGTTCTTAATTTTTTGCCAATGTTGAGCATCAGTTTCTCTTAATTGGTTCTTAAATTTTGAGATCATTGATGTCAATTATAGCGACAATGTTTGTTAATACCTAATGGTCTGTCTGCTTGTAAACGCCTTTTTAGCTGCTTTTGCAGCATCGTAAACTTGCGGAAAGCAAAAAAGCAAGCTCTAATTTTCGTTTGAACGAGAGCCAAAAAGTTTTTTTGTTACCTGCCCAATGCGCAATAACACTCTATACTCTCGAAGTTATTCAAGCTCTTTTGTTTTGAATCAGTACAGAATTTAATTTCTTTTTTGATTTGGCATTTCTTCTTTTTCGGTTGTTCTTAACCCTAGAATAGCTAAGACAATGAATTCACAGTAATAGCATTTGGACAATATATTTTGGAAATGGAGGTGCTTGTTACACAAGCCCTCCGTTACAATATGGAGCCTTCACCGTGTCCGTCTGGGCAAACCACAATTGAAATTCTTCAACTTGAACTGCATTGTTCCGACAAAATGCATAATTTGGAACAGTAAGACATGGCAAAATATATCTGAAATTTAGCCTGAAAATAATGAACTTAAAGAGTGCCATACGAGCGGTCTTGAAAATGAAATACGTCTGTTTGCCAGTTGCTTGAATGAAAAGGAATGCCAGAACAGAGGTAACTCGGCCAAACACAAAGGCGAGCAGGAATTACCAACAAGCGCGTAACTTTTAAAGCGTTGGCTGCAGGAACTAAAGTGAGGCGCACGAACTGAGCAAACTAAAAGGAAAAAGCGGCTGGATCAAAACTAGAGCGGGGCAACACAAAAAAGGTCAATCGGTGCTGTGACAGTGCTGGCAGAGTAGGCTGATAGGCTCACATCTATGCTCACTCGTTGGGTCCAGCACTTTGTATACAAGTACCATCCACTGGTTTTTGTCGGCTAAAAACGTGTTAACGTTTGCTTTCTTTTCTGACCCGAGATTGCTTGAGCCTACCGGCAATTCTTGTGGTTAAAATAACCACAGTTAAGTGAAGAAGCACAACACCTACTGCCCCGCATATTGTGATTAAACATTAATTTCATGAAAATGATGTTTATAATGAAATCATGATCTCAATTTCGAGTGGTTTTATGGGGCTTTTTCATTTGAATAACGCCAGGAATGAGTTTTGACATGAAGTCACTGGCGTATTTTTGCTCAGTTCATAATAATTCATCCTCCGCACTACACTTACTGTAATTGCCTAGCGTTTAGCAAATGCATGCGCTGCTTGTTTTATTATTGTGGATATTGGTGCTTTGTAACAGCTGTGGTTTAGTAGCTTCATAAAAAAATTACATGAAAACACATATTATATGAATGCTATGTGGATTTTTTGAATGTTGGTTTGATTGAAAAAGAGCCAGTATTTCTGTAGTGACAAAAGGCGCCTGGTATCACTGCAGAACTCAAAAAGTAAACTTCTAAAAACAAAAATAAAATTTAACCATTAGCATTTCGTATAGCATATGACAGCACAGATCTCCTATAAAATACAAAATACTTGTGCACTATTAAGTAAATAAACAATATGAATTTGTCAGTTACACATGCTTGGAGAAAAATTAATTTCAAAAGTGTTTTTAGAATTAACTGCTCAAAAATATTGATAAATTTTATTGTTTTACCCAACATTATGCATAACCAAACAAGACACACAGTCAGAGATGGGATGCGGTAGAGAAAAACCAATACCTAAAGGGTAAATGACAGAATTTTATAATAAATTATGAGCATTAATACCCGCTTGACTTTGCTCCATTCAAGCCAACTCAAAATAGCATTTACGTATCACACATTCGGCTCGAGCAGCACGCCGCCGTTGCTGCTTCATCTTTCACCTTGCATTTTCATTGCAAGTTTTGACATTAGCTGCTTAATAGTATTTTTCGTATTTCGTTTTACGCTTGCGTTGGCTTCATTCATTTTCTTTTCAAAATTCCAAAGCGTGATTGCTTCAAATGCAAAACCTGACAAGCGGCGCATTTGGAGTGCTTTTGCAGCAGTTCGCTTTTGCAAATTCAAAACCAGCAAGTAGCGCTTTGAAACTATCTCGCACCGTGTAAGTAAACCAGTGCGATAGCGACTCTTTCGCCGACTCGATTTAGCGAGAATCACTGGCACGCAGTCTCAACGTGTAAGTGACTTCAGCGAGTTGCAATCGAATGCGAGCGCCGCGTTAAAATCTCTCCCGTGTGAGTGACTGCTACGATTTGATTTTTCGGGGGCGTGTCTGGCGATATCGCGCAGACAAAATCTCACGTGAATCTTGCGCCATGTAAGTGACCTACGCGATTTGAGAAAGAAAAAAGGCCAAATGTCGATTCTCGCAGCTAAAAGTCGCCCGTGTAAATGCGGCTTTATAAAAGGAGTGTGTTACTATTTTTGTCAACTTGCACTACTTAGCATTTTTTTATCAATCGAAACAGCAAATGGTTCTCAATGCAATTCACTTTTTTTTAGCAGTCTAATAGCAAACATGGCGACGATTTGAATTAATTTTCAGCAAAAATTCGCATGAGTTAGAAGTTTTCAACATTTCGCCATTAAATTTCTAAACCAAAAAGATTTCTCGCACGCTTAAAGAGTGCTTCAAGATCCTCTTTAAGTTGGCGAGGAAAATGTGACGTTTTTTTACTCGAACTGCTTTCCGCAATCGCTCAAAGCAAGTTAGCGAGAAAGAATGACATAACGGATTTCGCAAGGCTTTACATACACGTGCAAAAATGACGTCTTACGTTTAGCGAGTATTTCGTTCGTTAGCGCCTCTTAAAAAAAAACTCGTTATTAAAGCGAACGAGGAAATTTCTGTCATGTGCCCCATGATTACAGCTAGCATAACGGCTAGAAATGACTGACGACAGGAAACTCCAGAAAAATTATGAGCAAAATTTAATGTCGGTACCTCTATGATAACTACTGTAGCTAATAATCAGTGGTGGGCAAGTTACTTTGAAAAGTAACTGAGTTACAGTTACACTTACTTGGCAAAAAGTAACTGAGTTACAGTTACCATTTTGAAAAAGTAACTAGTTACAGTTACTTTTAATAAATTAAATTGAGACTTCGCGCACGCGTACGAACTTTGTTTTTACTCGCCATTATGATAGATGAGCAGCGAAATTTATTGATTTGCTTATAACTAAAAAACGGTTAAACATAAAAAGTTGAATTTTGGATATAATATGACAATAATCAAAAGCATTATGTATGCCAATTTTGAGGAACCTAGGTCACGTGATCGTGATTTAGGAACTCTAAAATTGAGAAAAAACTGCTATTTTTGTCTCGAAAATTTATTAATTCGCTTATAGCTATAAACTTGCTAAACATGGAACGCTGAAATTTGAACACAACTTGGGTGCAGATAGAAACCGTATGCAAACTAAGTTTGGAGGCGTTCAGTCACGTGATCGCGATTTCAGAGGCCAAAAACCAGCAAAAAGTGGACAATTTTAAGTTGGTGTATCTCGATAACTACCAACATTAACGAAAAAAAAGTTTGGGTCTTTTGAACATACTACTTGCGACCTATATCATGGTCATTTTCATTTATTTCGCCTTGGATAAACTTTTTCCTTATTTTTTTTCTTTTTTTTTCTTCTATCACTATCTCTTTTTTAAACCACAAACCGCACGTGGATCATACTATAAACTATTAGAGATATCCAAAAGTACTGGTACCCGCCTGAAATCGGGGGTGCCACGATGGGGGTCCTCCCCTAACGGGTTCTCCAAAATTTAAACTTTAAAGCTAGACCAATAAAATTTTTAAAAGGGAAATATGAAATTTGACATAACCAATAAAGCTAGACCAATAAAGGTACCATAATGAGGGAACCCTTTCAAACAAGGCCGACAAGATTTAAATTTTTAACCTTTTAAGCTAGACGCATGAAATTTTCAGGGTAGGCAAACATAAACAAACCATAAAATTTGACAAAATTTGGGAATACAAAAATGAGGGGATCCTGTTCAAATGAGGCCGCCAAAATTCGAACTTTTAAACCACTCAAATTAGACTGATAAAATTTTCAGAATAGGTAAATATATGTAAAAGATATATCATACGCCAAAATTTGGAGGTACCACAATGGGGAATCCTCCTCAAACGAGGATGCCAAAATTTAAACTTTTAATTGCGTGAGCCAGACACGTGAAGTTTTCAGGATGTACAAATGGATAGAAAAGATAAAATTTGACAAAACTTTGGGGTACCACATTGGAAAGGTCTTTCTCAAACAGCACTGCCTAAATTAATAGTTTTTATCCACTTAAGCTTGACGCATGTAATTTTCAGGATAGGTAAATATAACAGAAAGTTATAATATGACAAAATTTGGGGGTACCAAAATGGGGGTCCCTCAAATAGGTCCTAAAAATTTAAACTTTTCGACCATTTAGGGCCGGTCTACACTGTGCGTAAAATCGTCAGCTTACGAGCGTAACCTTAGTTTATTTTAAAAGAAAATTCCGTAAGCCCAGGCGTACCACCTTACGGGCGTAGCACCTTACAAGAGTAAAATTGCCAGCGAAAAAACTTTGCTAAAAGAGCAATTTTTTTTTCGCCGGTACGCTCGCAAGCTCAAGATTTGCGTGAAATTTTGAAAAACTGGTTTGCTAGGTCTCGGGGTAGGCTAAAATTAGGTTCATAAGTTTTGTTGAAAAAAAGTTGATTTTCAAAAGTGAAAGTATGCGTGTTGGTTTGCAATAGCCTAGTTCAACATGAAAATGGTCAATTTGCGGCTCTATGAGGAAAAACTTGCAAAAAAGAAGCCTAGGTCAAAAGGCCCAAAAATGAATCATAAATTGTTTGTTGTTATGTAACATTTGGTTAGCCTATTCCAAGTAAAGAAATTTGAAAATTAAAACTGATGTGTGGTGTGGCGATGCAGATCACAGTCCTGACCAGGGGGACTAGCTTAGGCCAAAACCAGTACCAATAGGCCTACCAGTATGGTACGCCTTGATACGGTAGGTCTACGTCTTGGTGGTACTCGTACCTAGGGTGTAATATATACCACGTTGTTAAAGTAAACTAGTAATCTTAGCCTGATAGCTGCTGTAGGCTAGTTTAGTTCAAAAGGTTTAACCTACCGGTGCACTTTGCGGGTGCAGTGCAGGCCCGGCGCCAGGATAGCGTGACTGGGGGGGTATAAATAAATGTTGGGGGCACGAGAAGTTTATTTTGGGTGAATTTGAGAGGGGCACGGGGCACGAGAAATTTATCCCAGTCTGGGATCACATTAACAAGGTGGGGAGCAAAATGTCAAAGGGATTTTCCGGCCAAAATCGGAAATTCAAGCGGTTTTTCAGGCCGAAAACAGGTGATCTCCAAAAATAAAAGGTCTTCATCCCAAAAACGTCACAAAATCTGGTGTCAGTCCACAAAAAACACTAATTTGGACCTCGATTTGCTCACTAGAAGCCCCAAGCCTGTTAATTTCTTCGGGGCACAGTCCTAGCTTGGGGGGGCACAATTTTCATTTGGGGGGCACAATTTTCGTTTGGGGGGGCACGGCCCCGGTATGCCCGCCCGTGGCGCCGGGTCTGGTGCAGTGATGCTGCATTACCGGTATACCGGTAAGAGATACAGGTAAACAACCAACTTAATAGCCTAAGCTACTGTCAGAAAATATGCAAAGTTAAAAAATTAGTCTGCCAATAAAATCTAAGCCCTGATTTTTTATATCAATGAAACTCAAAAGTATTAGAGCCTACACTATCAGTTAGTCTACAGCTGCAGTAATAAAAGCAGAATTAAAATGCTATAATCTACTAGTAGGTGTACCCTGGTACTAGCCTAACCAAAATCTAACGATTAAAGAATCTTTTTTAACAGGACCAAAACTAAAAGTAACTGTAACTAGTAACTTTTTAATGTCTCCAAATAGAAACTAGTTCCCACTTTCGTTACTTTTTTGAAAAAGTCACTAAATTACAGTTACTAAAAAAGTAACTAGTAACTATAGTAACTAGTTCCTGCCCACCTCTGATCATGACTAACCATTGTTGTACATAAAGAAATAATTCACCAGCAATAATTGTAAAAAAAACGTAAAAAATTATAATACGCTGCGCTGACGCTGTTACGTAACTCAGATTTTAGCTGCCACCCCGGCTGCGCGGTGTACCAACAACAGCGCGCGGCCGCGTACGCTGCGCTGTTGCCATCTCTAGGCCATAGTATTAAGATAATAACAATTTTGTAATCGATACATTAGCATCAAAATAATAATCTCGGAATTGCTGGAGTTTTGCTTGCAAACTGGAAAATCACCAAAATTCCATCGTTTTGAATCAGTTTAGAATTTTAGTTTTTTTTACATTTGAAATTGATTTCCTCTTTTTCATTTGTTTTTAATTTTTTTTACTGCTGAGATTGACAAATTGCTCTTAATTCGTTCTTAAATTTTGAGCAAAAATGAGCTTCGTGTTCGTATAAAATTGTTTTTATCAAAAAAATAATTGCAACTACGCTACGTCTCTACAACAGAGTTGTAAGTGGGCCGGGCTTTTCGAGTCGGGTTTGGGCTTAAAGTTGCCTAAACAACAGGCTTGGTAATCGTACTTGCCTACTGTTTTAAACTTCTAGGTGCTATGTAGCGTCATTAAAATAACTTCGCAACACAAAATGACGACTTAAGCATCAATACGATTATTACTACGCAATTATTACAGCGTAATGATTGATCAGCAATAAGTAACTCTGTTTTATCCGTGTAGCGGCAATCACCCGTACATTTTTTAGACCAGGGACGCCCAAACCTTTTAATGAACGGATCACAGAGACTGTGATCTGGCCGCACAATCAATGTCGGCCTAAACCAGAAAATGATTTCTAGTGAGATTTGATGTAGAAACTGGCAAAAATTTATATGGAGACCAAAACCAAAACAAAAAAGGCCTTTACAGCAATTTCATTTGATTTTGTCGGGACTTTAGGTGGTGACCTATTGAAACGAAAGAGGTTTGATTTGGTTTCTTGCAAAATTTCTCTGCTAGTTCATACCGAAACCCGCAGCCCTCGAAGCGGGGTTTGGGCAGTCCGGTTTTAGACGAAACTTAACTAACTTTCAGTCTGTTTTGGACTTTTTCGGGCCTGTTTTTGGCTTAAAATCACTTTTCGGGTTCGGGCCAGGATTAGGCTTGTGCTTCAGGTTCGGGCCTGTACTGGTCGACCCATTTACAACTCTGTGCTACAAGCACTTAAACAAACATTTATGTGATTTGCATTCTACTTGTAATGACCTCATTGCGGTTATTTTTTTATATGTGTATTCATTTTCGAAGTTCAATACACTGCCTGTTACTGCTTTTCTTGTTTTGCATGCATTTGCCAAGTTCAGCCAAAAAGAATCATAATTTTAGACTTATGATGGAACATGGAGTGCACTCCCAAAATCAGTCAATAATTCTCAAAAAGTACCACAATTTATTCAAAATTCCACAAAATGACAAAACCGATCCTGGCCTCAAAGGACCGTCGTCAGCGATCGGTTTTGCCATTTTGTGAAACTTTGAAATAACTTTTGGTACTTTTAAAGAATTATTGACGGATTTTGGGAATGCACTACATGTTTCATCATCAATGAACTGTCTCCGCTAAATCGTCATTTGTACTTTTTCGGTCTGGGTTTGATTCTCTGGATCTCCCCATCAACAATTCCAGACTTATTTGTGAAGAAGCGCTACAGTAATGTTACCGTAACGAAGCACCGTAACAAACATTAAAATAAGTTAATATAAAAAAGCAAAAAGTTTATAGGTAAGCCTAGACCTACCGGAAATAGTTTAATTTCGTAGATTCGTACGAAAGACGCAAACAGGCTCTGTACGATGCTCTGCTATGTTAGTCGCGCGATGTGGAGCTTTTGCCTTGCTTTATTTAAAAAACAAACTGTTTTTGTTTTGTCATGTACAAAAGCAGTAGCGTAGCCAAGGCTATTGCCCCTCCCCCTCAGTGGCGTACGCAGAATTTTCGAAAGGGGGAGGGGCAGGAAATTTGAGAATAATGAAGACCAAAAAAAACTTCACTCTCGTAGATTCAGCCCCCAGATTTAGGTGAAGACCAGAAAAAAAAAGGTCTTCACCCAGATTCGGCCCGTTTTTCTGCCCAGATTTTCTACCCAAATTCCAAAAGGGGGGGGCCATGACTCAATTTTGCGCACTATTCTTAGGCATTTATGCATTACTGGCACCCCAAAAGGGGGTCCATGGCACAATGACCCCCTCCCTAAATACGCTCCTGCCTGCCCCCCCCCCCCCCTTGGCTATTGGCATGCAGAGAATGCCCCCCCCCTTGGCTATTGGCATGCAGAGAATGCAAAATACCACATTTTTTGCGCTTTTGAGACCGATTTTTTCACTTAAAGCGAAAATAGCTTCCCAATTGGCATTGGCAATGAGAATGCGTCTACTTTGACTGTGGACTTGAAGAGAATTTGGTCACAAAAGTCGATCCCAGCCTGGATGAAGAGCTTTTTCTTTTTTTTTTTCTCTTTACCTAATTCGAGGACAAAACCGGTCAAAATCTGAATGAAGACCTTTTTTTCTCTTCTTTTGGTCTTCACCTAATTTCGGACACAACACCGTTCCAATTCCAAGTGAAACTGTTTTACTTTGGTTTTATACCTCCGAAACAGCCCCCTCCATTGCATATATCTGGCTACGCGTGTATATGAAGGAAAAAAATCTTTAAAAAAATGCTTTTTTTCCACCTCTACGTATAATGCGATGCAGAGATTGCAAAACAACGTATACGCCCTCGTGCCATGACTGTGGTAGAAGCATATGTCCATTATCCAAGACGTAGGCCACATTGCTGGTCAAATCCTGCAAGAGTGTGCATAGTGCTTCAGTTGTAAACTGATTACTTTTTGTTAATGTTAATTTGTTTGGTGTTGGTTTTTGTCAAAACACGCAACTTCTTTACAAATAATTGCATCTTACACTAAAGAAAACTCGAGATTGCTTACAAAACGTAAACCGAAATACAATAACGTACCGGTATGTAATTTCAGTTATTCAGTAAGGGTTACCTTGTTGACACTTCCAGAAATAGATGTTCGCTAAATGTCGCTCCGGCCCTGTGTTTGGAAATGAGAAAGATTACTCATACCCTCGCATTCAAATTTGAGACTGACGATCTAGTTTTGAGCGAGGTCCGACCGTTAGATCTCTGTAGAGTTTTTTCACGCCTACTGTACACCTTAGACTTTCGTAGAGTATGTAATGATACATAGCCTGGCCAGGCTAGAGTTCCACTTTAAGGACACGACCTGGCATCGTAATAAATACTATAAATCATGATACAAAGCAACAGTTAAATAAACTAGGACTTTTCCTAATCAGATCTAGCGGGCGGTAGGTTGCGGTAGAGGACAAAAATGCCGAGCAACTGCGACTTGTAGGAGTCAAAAAATAGTTTTATTGTAAAGAACTGGCTACATAATTTCAAAGATTTCTTGACCATGATATGTTTTCTATTGATTTACAACAGTTCAACAGGTAATCGGGTAACTACAGACTTAGAAGACGGAGAAGTTAACTCTCAGTCTCCCTTTCCAAATTAATTCCTTAATTTTAATTGTTTGTTTACAGAATGTGAATTTTGTGGCAAAGATAAATAAACCTGAACTAGCACTAACTTACTGCTCAGGTAGTCATTCATTGTAAGTTTGAGCTTTCGTATTGAAATAAAAAGGTTTTTCATTAGAATATAGTGCTTTTTTGTAACAGAGACGAACGTGTTACAGCTCGACCTACTGGCCGGTACAAATTTGTGTCTCTTCATTAAAATTTAAAAACAAACGAAACTGAAAATTTGTGGAAATTTAAGAACAGCCGGCCTCAAACTTTACTGGATATTTAAAAAAAAAGTGTGATCACAAAAGGATAACCTTTTTGGCTTTTTCTCAAACGCAATTTTTGTTATATATTTATAAGAACAAGTAAATTTTGGGTTTAGATTGACTGTTTTTAAATTTTTACGAATTTTTAGTCTCATTTGTTCTAAATTTTATTTAGAAAATTTTTCTAAATAAAGTTTAGAGACGGAAATTGTTCTTGCTGGTTAAAAGTTGTCTGTTGGTGCTGTTCATGTTTTTGAAATGGTCATCTGTCAAATTAACAACGGCATCTGCCAAATTAACATTCTCAATTATATTTTCATGCCGAGGCTGGCATTGTTCTTAAACTTTGAGCAATGGGCCTCGTGTTCTTATAAACAAAGACTACTTGTTCTTTCGGAATTTACATACTGATCATTTTTATGAACCAAGTACTCGGCGCCTGTCAAAGCAAACCAACGCAAAGCATCTTTTTTTGGTTCTTCTACCAAGTCTTTCAAGCTGAGTGGTAAACTTCTTGATCCCAATGAGAAATAAGCGTTAAATGTCTCCCAAAAACACAAAAACGTATTGCCAGTTTGGGAATCAGCAACCTTTCAATTACCAACCTGACGCTCTACCGCCCAGCTATCGCCACCATTTACATACATATAAGCAAGGTGATTCGTCATGGGATTGCAATTGATCGTTCTCGCGTGACCCGGGTTTGCAGCGCCGCTGTTGAGCAGTTAACATATTGCGATCAATAAAACCGATTCGACCAATCAAGCTTTTAAGCAAAGGTCATCTTCATGCCAGGAGACGGAGATTGGTGATGAATCCCCGATATCGATTGCGCGTTGCATATTTTATTGCTGGAACCAGGCGCGCAACCACGGTTTTGGCAAGGCAGGGCTAGAACCAAACAGTAAAAGTTTTTTGCTCGCAAAATATGTTGTTTTTGAGTCGTGCTAAGCAAACTCGTGCAACTCAAGCATATCGAAGACGGCGTTTGGGGCAGAGCTCCCAATCGCCAGAAGCCAAGGGAGTCATGGGGTGAATCCCGAAGCCGTTGGACAATTTTTGTGAGTTTTTGGAAAAAATAGCCATTTTGACACCATTTGGACTACATTTTACTCATTTTTAGAGCTATTTGAAAAAAATTGTTGCTAAAATTCAGATGAAATTATACCTATTTGAAGAAATAATTGCCCAAACCCCTACTTGCAGGTCAAGTCCAAAACACGTTTAAACGCTTGCATTTGTGGGTTAAATTTTCTAAGTGACTTGGCTAAGGAGGGTCTAACGATAAAATGATCCAAACTTGTGCCTAAGAAAAAAAAATGTAGATGGAGTTCGCATCCCAGCCAGGAAAAATACACTGAAAAGTAAATTGGATTAGTATCAAACCACTGCTTCACACAGAAAAGCTGAAATTTTTTAATTAGGCTAATCATTTAATTTTAATGCATACCTTTTTACAGTGGTAGACTTAAGCCGCTTTCACACTTTGACGACTTCGATTGCAGCGTGTGCATT
The DNA here is from genome assembly GCA_963965965.1 of Trididemnum nubilum. NCBI lineage: Eukaryota > Metazoa > Chordata > Ascidiacea > Aplousobranchia > Didemnidae > Trididemnum > Trididemnum nubilum. The sequence continues at coordinate 26,024,963 of OZ014476.1, read as the reverse complement.
TTTCAATTCTCTACATTTTTCAATTCTCTACATTAAGTCTTCTGGCAGTCCCGTCGCATTTACAGTAATTTTTCAACCTGTTCAAAATTCGCTTACGATTTTTCAATTTGCATTGCAGTCTCCGTGTGTTTGCTGCGAATTCACTGCAAAACCGTAGAAACTCCATTGCGAATTATATCGAGCTTAACAATGAAAATGATTTAGTTAATTGTTTTGTAACAAGTTACATTACGCCTATGCAAAAGAGTGAGTGGTACACCAAAGCTAATGAAACTACTGAAGTTAATGAAACTAAATGTACGGCCGAAAATTAACGATCTCGATAAAATCACAAAATCGTCAAGCAATTTAGCAAAACGTTAATACTTTTCAGAGCCCCCAGCGCTCGAAAATTTTTCATTTTTTTGTAAAAATAACTTCATTTTTGGGCTATTTTGATAAAAAAAATAATGCTTTTAAAACGTGGCTTAGAAATTGGCCGTGCAAACATGATTAAACTGGTTGCATAAATATGCTATTTGGGAGGTGGCTAATGGTAGAATTTTAGTTCTCTTACTTAGATGTTGGTAAATTATAAAATCGAATACAGTAGTTCAATAAAGCTCACACGGAGTAATCCATTTCGTATACAGTTTATAGACAAAAATAATTGGGGGGAAGGCTAATGAAAAGAAATTTGAGAGAAATTGGTAATTAACTAATACTGAATAGCCTCCCCCCCTATTCCTTAGTTTATAGCATATTTGTTGATGACACCTATGTTTAGCCTTTTTACCCTTGCGATCAAATTTGATTGCGTATTTTGTACCATTTTTCAAAGTTTTCATTTATTTGTTAGTTTTATTTTCAACAAATTAGCCCTCCCCCCTAAATATATGTTTCAAAAGATGTTTTAAATCACTATTTAGTCCACTCTGGTGCATTTAACGGTCTCAAAAGTGCTAAAATCGTAGTGTTTTTCTTTTTCTGCATTTTGGTTGACATGCCAATGGGGAGGCTATAGCCCCCCCCCCCCGCCCGCCCTCCCCTCCTGGCTACGCTACTGGCACAGTATGTCGTTTTTGTGTTTTTATTTTTGTTGTTTATTTTGGTTAGAATTGAGAATATTTTGATAATGATATTGCTTTACTTTTTATCAACAAAGCTTTTTTTGTGGTTCTTTTTAATTTTGGATGATTTTTTTGCACTTGCCCTTGTTTACGCTACAGTTTATGTTACTGCAACGTGATCGTAATTACAAAGCGGTCAACAAAAAATAAAAATGAGGTTAAGAGTTATGAATTTTTTACTTTTGGAATGAACTTTAATCCTGGGTTTGCAATCAATGAACTTTTATACATTAAGTATTTCTACACCAATATTTTATTCCAAAACGAAAAAAACTGGAGCACCCAATACGTCGAAATTTTTCAGATTTTCGGCATATTTCAACGCGTCAATCATGTTTTTTCAAGCAATTTCACAGCTTGATTTTTAAGAACTTTAAGAATTACAAAAGGGATTGCAGCATAGGCGTAGCCAGGTGAGGGGGGGCAATTAAAATACCACCAATGATAAAAATTATGACAACGTAAGCTAGCGCTGTTTAGTTGCAGATTTTTTTCAGCAATTACGTACATAACAGTAATTAACCATAACATTAATGACGATTAGTGAGCCCCGTGGCCCCTAACCGACAACCAGGGGAGCCGGGGCCCCTAACCGACAAACATGGGGCCTCAGGGTCCCTAACTGACAACCAGGGGCCCCGGGGACCTTAACTAGCAACCCGGGAGACCCGGAGCCCCTAACAGACAACCAGGGGGCCCTGAGGCCCCTAACTGATAACTAGGAGGCCTCTAAGTAACAACCAGGGGGCTCCGGGACCCTTAACTGACAACCAGGGAGCCCCAGGGCCCCTAACTGACTACCAGGGGCCCCGGGACCCTAACCGACAACAAGGGGGCCCCTAACTGACAACCAGGGGACCCCGGAGACCTTGAATGACAACCAGGGTGCCCCGGGGCCCCTAACTGGCAAGCAGGAGGCCCCAGGGTCCCTAACTGACGACCATGGAAATCCAGGGTCCCGAATTAACAACAAGGGGGCCCCGGGGCTTCAAACTGAAAACCAGGGGTCCCCGGGGCCTCTAACTGACAACCAGGGAGCCCCAGAGCCCCTGACTGACGACTAAGGGTCCCGGGCCAGTAACCCCTTAATTCAAATTTTTGATAATTTATATGCAAAACCTGTAAGAAATTTAAAAGTTTTTTTCCTAAAAGTTGCAACCCCAGGCCTTCGTTTAACGTTATTATGAACTTAATGCTATAACACAGGCGGTAATGCAAACCCCCCAATTGAAATACTACCAATGAAAAATATAATGAGAGCATAGCCAATACGTTGTCCTTGTCCGGAATTGCAGTTTCTTTAATTTAGGATTTACGCGTACAAAAGTAAGTAATAATAATGACGACCACCTGTCCACGTCATAATAATGTCATGCAATTCTTGTACGTTTCAAAAAACTGTCAAGTGACTTGACTCAAGTCCTCCACGTTTTGGAAAAAAAGTTATTTTAGTTTTGCTTTGAATTTTTTTTATGAAAGAACTTAAGGGCGCGATCTTATCTCAAAATCATAGGCGAAGCCAGGGGGGTGGCCGAGTGTGCTCGCAGCCCCCTCAATCGAAATGCCACCTATGACACAAATTTGACAAAAAAAAGTCTTGTTTCTTCATGTTCAGTTTCTTTTAGCATCTTTGCGTACAACAGTACACGCGTACAACAGTAACGAACAACAAATAGTATTGACGACTAGGGGGCCCGGCGTACCTCCTTATTTCAATTTTTTCCAACCAATTTAAAGGTATAACCAGGGTTAAATTAAGGGTTTTTTTCCTAATAGTTGCTACCTCAGGCCCTCATCTAAACTTTTTATGGACGTAATGAAATAACCAGCGCCGGATTTGCTATATGGCACAGTGCCAAGGCTCCACGCTCAGATAGTAGGACTTTTTTGGTCTTCACTTATATTTGGCAGGAAGATGTTGCAAAAAAAACCTAAGTGCCAGAGGCGCTGCGCAATGTAAATCCGGCCCGGTAATAACATGTTTAGTGAGCGTAACCATCTATTGTATCATTTTTCAATAACGATTCACCTCCACCTCGCCAGTTTTTACGCACAAAACACTTTTAAAAAAATAGGTTGGTAAAATGCTCATTGAACAAATTATTGAATTTCAATTGAGGGGTCCTGGGTCCCCTGGCCGTACATGCAGTAGCGTAGCCAGGGGGGGGGCGGGGGGGCTCGAGCCCCCCCATTGGCTTGTGAAGTATGCAAAATCGCATGTTTTTTGTGCTTTTGAGGCCGATTTTATGTGATAAATGGAAAATAGCCCCCCCCATTCGAAAACAGCCCCCCCTCAAACGTCTGAATTTGCGAAACTGGACGAAATATCAGTCTCAGTTGTGGTGAAGACCTTTTTTTTTTGGAGATCACCTAATTTTGGGCGGAAAAAACCTTTGAATCTCGGATTTCGGCCGAAAAATCACTCTGAATTTTGGCGAAGACCTTTTTTTTTTTGGAGATCACCTAATTTTGGGCGGAAAAAACCTTTGAATTTCGGATTTCGGCCGAAAAATCACTCTGAATTTTGGCGAAGATCTTTTTTTTTTTTTTTGGAGATCACCTAATTTTGGGCGGAATAAACCTTTGAATATTCGAGCTTTTCGAAACATTTCGTCTCAATTTTCGGACAAACCGTCTGCAACTGATTCAAGATCAATGAAAATTCGAGTTAAGGTGGCTGCTTGACTCGAAGACCGGCAGGTCACTTCGCAGCCCTCCTAGTGCACACGTATAAAAATAATAACCGATCCTCTCGTGAATTACTGTTTTAATTTTGTGACAAAATAAATATGATTGATTGATTGATTGATTGATTGATCGTTTGCACACTTCTCACTCTTTCAAAATAGCCTTCCCTTTTCCAAATCCTGGCTACGCGCCTGCGTACATGTACTCCTATAACTGGTTAACTTCATGAAAGGAAATTCTTTGAGTGGATTACTATTTACTGCTAAAATATTGCAGAAGGCAATGTGCCTTACTTCCCCCTATATGGATCAAATCACTTACAATTAAAATTTTGCACCATAATGCAAGATTTTATACGTGTTTTCGAATTTAATTGCAAGTAAAAGGAGGATTGAACAATCAAAATTTTTCGATTGGCTTTCAATGTTAAAAATCTAGTTCTTTCAAATGGCTGTGAACACGTGCGAAATGTGATCCAATGGGATTAAAATAGCTTTTTTTCCAAAAACTCACAAAAATCGCCCAGCGACTGGAGGCTTTGCCCCCAGACCCCCATAGCCACCGGCGACTGGGGGCTCCCTTCCAGACCCCCGTCTGTGATACGTTTGAGTACACTAGCTTTCTCAACACGTCTTCTAAGTTAGACATTTTTGCTTTTTAACTGTTAGTTTTCGCCCTCTTCCTTTACCAAAATCCTGGTAAAGTGACAATAGACCACGACTTTAGATCTTCTATTCTGCGATATCTTTGCCCTACAAAAAGTTCCTGTTTTGAAAATTTCTGATGACGTCATTGTATGTGATTTGTGGTTTGGGCCCCCCCCAATCAAAATTCCCGGCTACGCCTATGGATTGCAGCTAGAAGAGTCAAGGCAGGGCTGAAACCGTCTTAGAAAAGCTGAAGTTATGGTTGCCTTGCAGATAGGCAGACAAAATTGACAAGCTCGAAGGACCTTTCTTTTGCCCCAAGATTTTGTCTCGCTGGCCTCAAGTGAAATCATTTTTTAGTTTAGTGTTAGCTAGCTTTCCGACTGTAGTTCGTAAGCCTCATCTGATAATAGGCTTTGTCTACTGCCCTGGTTAAAATTATAATACAAAGAATCACAACCAAACTTTTAAAAATAGTGGAGACTAATAATATTGGCAAAGGAGCTGACGTAAAATTTTTGTGTCAACAAAAATTTTTCTTGCAGCAGTAAGGAAAACCAAAAATCCCACAGAATGTTCAAAAAAGCCAACTTTTAGGTAATCCTGCTTGGCCTATATTATTATTAATAGCCAAAAATAGTTTCATATATTATAGCGAGATTGCTCTTTCAGCATTACATTTAGTAGAAAGCAGGAGCGTATTTAGGGGGGGAGGAGCCATTGGGTCATGGCCCCTCCCCCTTTGGGTCGCCAGGATAGTATAATGAGCATACAATAGTATGCAAAATTGCGGCATGCCCACCTTTGCAAGTTGGGCAGAAGCTTTGATCACACAAAGGATATGCTTTATACGTTTGTTTTAGGCCTGCATCCAACTTTGTGCAAAAAATCGGACAAAATTTGGGTGAAGACCTTTTTTTTTTTGCTCTTCACCTAAATTTGGGCAAAAAATCGGACTGATTTTGGGTGGAACAATTTCTTATTCTGATCTTATTCTCAAATTTTCGGAAGTTCCTGCCCCCCTCCCCCCCCCCCCCCTTTTCAAAATCCTGCGTACGCAACTGGGCACGATGCATGAGGCCCCATGCTCAGATGGTAAGACTTTTTTTGGTCTTCACCGATATTTGGCAGGAAGATGTTGCAAAAATCCCCAAAGTACCGGGGCTCTGCGGAATAGCATGGTTAGTACTTTAGTAGTCGTAAGTATCCATTGTACCATTTTTTAATAAAAATTCACCTCCACCTTGCTAGTTTTTACGCGACAAAATACCTTTGAAAAAAATTAGTTTGGGGAAATTCTCGTTGAACAAAATATTGGATTTGAATTGAGGGAGCCTGGGCCCCCTGGACGTACATGTACTTCTACAACTGGTTATTTTTATGACAAAACAAAAATCTCAAGCAAAAATCTTCGATTGGATTATTATTTACTGCTACAATATCGCAGGAGGCAATGTACCTTACTTACTCCTACCTGGACCAAATCACTTACAAAATTTAACCCAAAAATGCAAGATTTTAAACGTGTCTTGGACTTAAATTGTAAGTAAAAGAAGGATTAAACAATTTAATTTTTTCGATTGACTTTTAAATGTTAAAAATTTAGTCTTTCAAATGGCTTTAAACACGTGCGAAGTGTGATCCAATGGCATTAAATAGCTTTTTTTCCAAAAAATTTCGAGCCCTCATGCAGGGGTGCAAATCTTTGTTGAGCATTGGGGGGATAATTTGCAATTTTACCCCAATTTTGTCCTATTTTCAACATTGGGGGGGATGAACCTCGACCACAATTTTGCAAATTAAGTGAAGAACAAAAAAAAGTCTTCACCAAAAATGGAACACTTGTTTTCCCCGAATTCAAGTGGAGACCTGCGCTCAGATGCACGCCAGAATCAAATTATTGAGGGGGATACAGTCAAATTATTGGGGGGCATATATCCAGTACTTAAATTGTAACATTTTGCATGGGGGGACGCTTTTGCAGCCTTGATCAAACGCATTTGGCCTGAGAAAACAATTTAGTGAAATTTATGTTCTTCCGTCGCCGTAATTGATTGAAGACCAAAAAAAGGGTCTTCGCCAAAAATTGATGCGTTTTTCCCCTAAATCAGGTGGAGGCCAGAAAATAAAGGTCTTCACCGCAATTTGGGACTATATTCTGCCGGAATTTGTAGAATTTACTCGTGCTGGTAGGCTCTTTTCATCTGATCATCCAGCGCTCAAATCTTGATAGGGGACGCCTAAATCTCGATGGGGAGGACGCTAAATCTCGATAGGGGACGCTAACTCTCAATGGGGGTACGCGTCCCCCCACGTCTCCCCAACAATTTAAGTACTGGATGTATCCCCCGGGTTTCGGCACCCCTGGACGCAATAATCCGTTTTATTGACACGCCTTTACGGATGTGTCGCGGAATAGGGATGTAAGCCTATAGAATCGTTACCGGTACTTCGTTAGTGATTATGACCTTAAACAATACGTCAAAACATTTTTTTAAAAGATCAGCTGTTTTTATTTTTTTAGAGCACACTCAAGATTTTTTTTAGATTGCACTTAGTCGCGCAACCAGGGGGAAGGGCCAAAGGGGGCATCAGCCCCCTTTAGCCAAATCATTTAGAAAATATAAACCATAAAAACAAGCGTTTGAACGTGTTTTGGACTTGGTCTTAAGTATAAGGAGGACTCAAAGGGCTAGGCAATCTAATTCCGTCAGTGACGTCTGAATTTGGCAATTTTGCTGTAATTATTCATAAGGCTAAAAAATGTCCGAAATGTGATCAAAATAACGTTAAAATCGTTATTTTTTGCCGCAAAATTGTAAAAACCACCCAGCAGCTGGGGGCCTCTCTGTCATACGCTTGAGTTGCATCGGTTTGTTTGGCTCGGAGCCTAATTTAGACAATTTTGGTGCAAAAAAAATTTGCTTTTTGTTCAAGCTCCCACCCTCTTAGCAAAATCCTGGTTTCAGCTTCTGATCGCATTTACTCCAGCAGACTGATTTTTCTAGCGATTATACGGGCAGCATACGAAACGAGCTGGTAAACGTTACCGCCCTTATATGTCTCTTTTTTCAAACATGAATACAATTTTTTTTTTAAATAGCGCATAATGTGTAGCCGTAAAATATCAGTTTTTACGAGCAAAGTTCAGTCTATTTTAGTGCCCCCCCCATTTTCGGCTAGTTTCCTATCACTTCGTTTGCTCTGGCGACGGGACTGGAAACCGGCAAATTTTTTTGGAAGTGAAAGCGGTAAAACAGTACCAGTTCCGCTTCCACTTTGGCTATTCATATTGCCGCATCCGCGTCAAAAGGACGCGTCCCAATGCGGTCGACCGGCTTGGTTGAACAACCTACAAGAATTCTTAAGCTTGACTTAATAACCGATGCATCCGATCAAGAGTCCATGATCCTATTAAACATTTAGTATTGGCTACATTGGAGTCTGACCAGGGATATATTTAACATAATAGGCTATATCCCTGGTCTGACGCTCTCTCCCTTTACGCTTGCGACGACGCTTCAACGTCTCCAACCAGCTCAAAGGAGAGTGTCCATCGCCCAATTTCTGTCGTGCTCGCCATTACAATTGTCATGAATTTACCTTTGATTTAGATTTTAAGTAAAGATGTACAGTACAAAGCTAGAATTTAAACAAGAGAAATAAGTTACTCAACACACTAAGCTTGCCTACAGCTGTTGTGTGTCACAAAAGCTAATACACGCGTGTAGTATTTGTTACAGAACGGTATTGTCTAATCTTACTAAACTTTGGCCCCGAGGAACTCCAAGGCCTTTACCGGCTAATTTCCTAAAGCTGTCAACTAAAACCAGATTCGAGAAAAACTTAACTTTATTGACTGGTCAAATAAATTAAAATCAGGCGGCAAAATTTAATTGAAAATTAGTCTCTTTAAAAAAATAATAACGATTCTTTTGCCTCCGACTTGCGTGAATGAAAACAGAAAAGTGACAAAAAAGCTTCTAATAAAGTCAAGAGACCAATAACGTTATTTAAAACTAATTATGTGTTGCCAACTTGCGAAAAGGAAGTAAGCAGGGGTGCAAATCTTTGTTGAGCATTGGGGGGGGGGATAATTTGCAATTTTACCCCCATTTTGCCCTATTTTCAACATTGGTGGGATGAACCTCTACCACGATTTTTTTCAGGTGAGCAAATCAAATTAAGACCAAAAAAAAAGTCTTCACCGAAACTGGAACACTTTTATTCCCCGAATTCAGGTGAAGACCAAAAAAAAAGGTCTTCACAAACAATGGAACACTTTTTTTCCCCGAATCCAAGTGGAGACCTGCGCTCAGATGCACACCGGAGTCAAATTTTTGGAGGGGATGCAGATGAATACCATTCTCAAATTATTAGGAGGGATACAGTCAAATTATTCGGGGCGATATATCCCCCCATCCCCCCCGCGTTTCGGCACCCCAGCCCTCATAGCCTCCGCTCTTAGACCCCGGATTTGAGTTACGTTTGAGTGACACTACTTTAGTTAACAAGTCTCCCAATTTAGCCATTTTCGCTCTTTAACTTTTGGTTTAAGCCCTCTCCCTTTAGCTAATCCTGGTTAAGTGCCAAAACAAGCCACGGCATCTGATTTTCCATTCTACGCTAAAGTTCCTCTTTCAAAACTTTTTGATGACGTCATTGTATGCAATTTGTGGTTTAGACACCCCAATGAAAAATCCTGGCTTCGCCTATGCAGCCAAGCCTACTTTTTTCCAAAATAGTAGTTTTTGTGATCCACAATTAACACTCTTCATAACCATAAACAAAAAATAGTGAACGTAGATCAACTCCAAGAAAAAAGAGCACTGAAAAAAGAGGCCAAAACCTGTTTCTACATTATTTTTTTTACAAAAAAAAAAAAGGGTAGACATTGTCCATAGCCTAAAAACATAACCAAATTTGATAAATTTTGATAGATTATCTCTCGCATAACGTCCATGATAAATTTATGTTGGAATTTAAAATCGGATTGAAGTATATGCGTAGCATAATGAACATCGCGTAGCTCATTCTGCTAGAAATTTTCCTAGTGCCTTTTCTGATGTCACGAAATCTCGAAACGCAGGGTTGCTAATGTTACAAAGCAAACGAATTATACCTTATTTTGTGAAAAAGGGAATGGCGGAACAAGATTTGGCGAATGTCTTTATTACCTCAAGTAGTTTTTTTTTCACTACTATTAAAATTTTAGTCAATTTTCATTTTTCGTCTTTTTTCACACTGAGTCTATGTTTTGTTTTGAATTTGTTTGTGTGGGCTTTGTGCCCTTATGAAATTGTTCTTATAAAAAATAGATCCATTAAAACATGATTATTGGTAAGTTGATTGCACATGCTGTAGCGTACGCAGAATTTTGAAAAGGGGGGGGGGGCCAGAAAATTCAGAAAATTTGAGAAGAACAAAGATCAGAATGAAAATTTTTTCACCCAAAATCAGTGCGATTTTCCCGTCCAAAATCAGTTGAAGACCAAAAAAAAAAAAGATCTTCACTCAAATTTAGTCCGATTTTTAGCCCAAAATTGGGTGCAGGCCAAAAACAAAGGTCTTCGCCTACTCTTTGTATGCTCAAAGCTTCCACCCAACTTACAAACGGGGGCCATGCCGCAATTTTGCATACTATTCTATGCTAATTATACTATTCTGGCAACCCAAAGGGGGAGGGGCCATGGCCCAATGCCCCCCCCCCCCAAATAAGCTCCTGACTGTGCCATTTGGTAAACCCAACCTTAGTTATTGCATTACGTTCATGAAAAGGTTAGGTGAAGGCCTGAGGTAGCAACTTTTAGGACAAAAACTCTCAATTTCACACAAGTTATGCATTTAAATTGATTGGCAAAAATTGAATTGAGGGGGCCCGGGTCTCCTGGTTGTCAATATTATTGTTAATTTAGGTTGTACGCGTGTATTGGTGTACCCGACAAATGCTAAAAGAAAATGAAATTGAATAAAGAATAGGCTTTTTGTCACATTCTTATTACTAGTGGCATTTCAATTGGGGGACGGCCCTCTGGCTACGTTAATACTAGACTGCATAGAAATAGCTTGGACCAGCTGGCCTACAAAAGGCTGACAAAACGTGTATAAATGAAGCTTTTTGAAGTTTTGAGAACTATAATTTTGAAGTTTTGAGAACAATAACCTCACGGACTTTGAGTTTGAAATTTAATCATGATAAAGTTCTTTTTATACACGTTTCGTCAGCCTTTAAAGGGCTAACTGACCCAAGCTATTTTTATGCAGCCTAGCTTACTTTTTTCAAAGTATTGGTTTTTGTGATCCAATTCACACCCTTCATAACCACAAACAAAAAATAGAAAATCTAAACCAACTTCAAGCCAAGCACAGAAAAAAGAGGCCAAAACCTGCCGCTGTATTACTTTTTTTGATAAAAAACAAGTATCAGCTTACCATCATCCATATTCTAAAAACAAAACCAAAACTAACCTAACTGTGATAGATTGCCACTAGTATAATTTCATTGATAAATATAGTTTTAAATTGAAGTCGCTGACTGAAGCAGAATGCTATTAGAACTATGAGTTGCATAACAAACATCACGTTGCTAATTTTGCAAGAAATTTTGCAAGTGCCTTTTCTGATGACAAGAAATCTCGAAACGCAGGCAGGGTTGCCAACAGTAGCGTATGCAGGATTTCGAAAAGGGGGGGTCCAGAAATTTCAGAAAATTTGGGAAGAGAAAAGATCTGAATCAGAAAATGTTCCACTCAAATTTAGTCTTATCTTTCGCCCAAAATTAGGTGAAGAGCAAAAAAAAGGTCTTCACTCAAATTTAGTCCGTTTTTGCGCCCAAAATTAGGTGAAGAGCAAAAAAAAAAAGGTCTGCACTTAAATTTATTCCGATTTTTTGCCCAAAGCCTAGAAGAAACGCACAGAACATGCCCTTTGGGTGATCAAACCTTATGCCCAACTTGCAAAGGGGTGGGCCATGCCTCAATTTTGCTTACTTTTCTATACAATTTTACGTGGCACAATGGCCCCCCCTAAATACGCCCCTGGTTGCCAATGTTGCTAAGTCAAACGGAATAAACCTATTTTCGCGGACAAGGGAAATGGCGGAACAAAGTTTAGCAAACCACTTTATTACCTCAAGCAGAGCCTTTCGCTACTGGAGAGGGGTGGCCAGGGGAGCTGTGCCTTTCCTAACTGCTGCTTGAGCCCCCCGGTTTTGGTTTGCTCAAAATACTGTTTTTTGAACATCACGTAACGACAAGACAACAGGCAATGATGGAAAAAGGAAAAATCACGTTCATACGTAATTCTCCTTTGACTTTTTCTCAATTCTTCGCGAAATTGCTGGCAACCAACTGCTATAAATAAATCTAACGCAATAATCCGTCTTATTAACATGCCATTACGGATGTGTCGCAAACGAGAAATGTAAGTTTGCAGAATCGTTACCGGTACAATCGTTAGTGATTACGACATAAACAATACTTGAAAACTTGTTGTTACTAGACTAACAAGTTTTCTTAAAAACAGAATATTTTACACGATAATCATTACGGTTTTCGTCCAAAATTATCAACTACGCATGCAATGCTTGACGTTATAAATGGAATAAACACCAATATGAGCAAAAATCAATTCACTGGTTAAATTTTCCTTGATTCGAAAAAAGCGTTTGACACCGCGTCACACTCCACACTGTTACAAAAACTTGAACATTGTTGCATATGTGGAAACACGCTCGACTTATTTACTTCTCATGTGACTGAAGGTAACCAGTATGTTTGCGTAAATGGTCCTTGCTCATCAGCAAAAATCGTAAAAACTGGAGTGCCTCAGGGATCGAACCTTAGACCTATACTCTTCTCAATATACACTAATGACAAATGACATCTTTAACCATTTCAAATCAACACCAGTTTTGTACGCGGATGAGACATGCTTAAACGTGAAAGCACATGAACCCGGCTTACTTGATACTCTAATGAATCAGGAATTGGAAATAGTACGACAATAGATGCTTGCAGAGAAATTGACAAGAAATACAAGTAAAACTAAAGCAATGGTAATCTCTACCAAAATAAAAAAAATCGATGTTTCATTATTCTATTAAATGTGGGGAGTCACTGATCTCTGTGCACCAAAACGTCAAATATCTCGGTCTGAATATTGACGATAAACTTAATTTAAAGGAACACATGAAAACAGTTGAACGAAAAGTTGCCTGCGCAGTCGGCATTCTTGCCAAGTCAAAAGATTATCTTTCTTGTGATACGCAGTGCTGTTGCAACTTTACCAAGCTTTAATTGAATGCCTCTTAATTTAAGCAATTCTTGTTTGGGGTTCCACCTTTCAAACCTATTTCGACAAATTAGTTACTTATCAAAACAAAGCTGTAAAAACTATAGCCAAAGCTAAATGGAATGATTCTCCAAGTCCTCCGTAAAATGAATCAGGTGTACTTAAACTCGCTAAAATACGAGTTATATCAAGTCGAATTTGCAAAAATTATGCATCGCATTGACACAAAAAAAAGCATCCTCATTGTTTAGTTGAAAATTTTCAAAAGTCAGGTTTCTCTCAGTCTTACTCAACTCGTAGAGTTAGCTCTTCTCAATTGCTTATCCCGTGATTTAAAACTACCAAATTACAAACATTTTTTGTCTATCAAGGCGTTAAAATTTGAAACTCTATATCCTCCAACATAAAGCGATTATCTTATCCTAAGTTTAAATTATTGTGTAAACAAATGTTATTCAACGAATAATAACGTGTCACTTCTTTTTTTATCCTGGCTGTTACCAGAGGTGGAGTCAAGGACACAAGGCTCGAGGCCACGGCCAAGGACACAAAAAAATTTCGAGGCCAAGGACAGACCCTCTCGAGGCCTAGGCCAAGGACCAAGGACACAAGCGCAAGTGTTCTCCAAAAAAAAAGGTCTTCAAAAATTTTTTTCAGGCGATCTCAAAAAAAAGGTCTTCAAAAAGTTTTTTTCAGGCGATCTTGAAAAAAGGTCTTCAAAAAATTTTTTTCAGGCGATCTCTACTTGAGGAAACCAAAAAAGGTCTTTGCAGATTTTCTGCAAGGCTTCTGGCGTTTGCCAACGAAATTTTAACGGTTCAAAAATAGTGCTGTCCTCGAGCCGAGGTCAGGGCAATCTTCGAGGACTTGAGGCTTCGAGGCCAAGGACTTCAAAATGTGTCCTCGAGGCCAAGGACGTCCTCGAGGACTCCACCTCTGGCTGTTACAGTATCTAACCAATTAACTAGCTCTTAAACTTATACTTTTAACTATTTTTACCTTTATACACATTTTTCAGATTTAATCTTTAGTCGGTGGCAGTTTAACTCGAAGACTCCTTTAGGTTCCTTCACCGTCTACGGTCCAAAACTTGTATTTGAACAAGTCACCTATATTTGCTTTTGTTATTCAGTTTTCGACAAATAAAATGATTGAATTAAACATTTGTTTCAATTACCAGCTGCTTTAATTTTTAGAGCACTCTCAAGATTTTGAGGTCTTTGTCAGTGGCGCACCCTGGGAGAAGGGGGTTAAGTCCTACAAAGCCAAGTCACTTAGAAAAATTAACCTCAAAATAAGAGAATTCAAACGTATTTTAGACTTGACCCAAAGTAGGGGGGACGGAATAGGCTAAGGAATTTAATTCTTTTAAATGACTTTTAAATTTTAGCAATTTAGTTATTCATATGGCTTCAAAAAGTGCGAAATGTGATGAAAATGGCGTTAAAATTGCAATTTTTTGCGGCAAAATCGCAGAAATCGACCTGCTGCTGGGGACTGCGTTCCAGGCCCCCGTCCACAGTCACTAAATATTTATTGACTATGCCCTGTCTTTGCCATGCTTGAGTTACATCAGTTTGTGTAGCAAGGGGGCTAAATTAGACAATTTTTGTTCAAAAAAAAAACAAACAAACTTTTGATTCACCTCTCTTAGCAAAATCCCTGTTTCGCGTCAGGTAGCATTCGCTGCTGTAGATAGATTTTTCAGGCGATTATGGGCCGCAGACGAAACAAGCTAAGAAACGCTGCCAGCCTTAAACGCCTCTTTTTTTAGACAGGAATACAGATTTTTTTAAATTGCGCTTAATTTGTAGCCGTTCGAGATCTGAAGATCAGTTTTTATATGCAAAAGTTCAGTTTAGGTTAGTGCCCCCCACTTTCGGCTAGAGCCCCATCTCTTCGTTTGCTCTGGCGACGGCTATGACCTCAAGTAGTTTTCATTTCTTCCATAAAACCAATCTTGAACAGTACCTCTTTAACAGCATATCGCAATCAAAAAAATTGAGCAGTTGTTTAGTTCGCAGGCAAAGTCTTACGTAACTAAATTGATTGCGTTTCGTTAGACGGTTGAAAAATGTTCTGGCTTTTCACTTCTCGGTTTTACATTGCAATAAGCAGCACAAAGCAAAGCGTTTAGTGAAACAGTGAAGAACAAAAGAATTGAAATTAAACGATTATGCTCCACATTGTTTAAACGTGGCGCAAGCTTTATATAGCATTTCAAAAGAATATTTGAGAGCAATGTAGATGAAAATTTACAAAAAGTTAAGACCAATCAGCATCAACCCACAATTTATTGATATTTATAAAAAAAAAGTACTGTTGAAAGTTATTGGCAAAAATATGCCAGCGGTTTTTGGAAAATTTGGACAACACACTCACATGGTACTAGTAATCTGAAACACGCATAGAGGCATTGCAAAAAACTGGCATTCTCAAGAAATGATTTTGATGTTTTTACTGTTTTCACGAAGAACCCTCGACGTGTGGCCCAGGGGCAAATTCTCCCGATTACCGCTTCATGAGGCTGTGCAAAGACTTCGCTGTGAAATATCTTCAGCTGATTTACATTTGATCAAATATTCACGGAATTAAGCATAATAAAAGTGTCAAAAGTTTACTATAGGAGTTCTAATTCCACGAAGGTGGTTGATCTATTCGCAAAAATACACTTCTTATCCAATTTACCGCCCGAATATTGTGATTGAGCTCCAAGTCAGGAGAAATCAAGGCCGTTGAGAAGCGATTAAGAGTACTCAGGCAAACCAAACCCAGGTGAAACCCCAAGTTAATTAGAAGTGATGACCTTTATTTTTTTATTTTTTTTACTCTTCATCATAAATTCGGAAAAAAATAGATTCAAATTAAGTAGACCTGTTTTTTGAGGACAACAGATTGAGATCTGGCAAAAACTTTTTTGGCTTCACCTCAAATTTGGGAGAAAAAAGGTCCAAAAAAGGCAGCTATTCGGCTGAAAAGAAACTGCTCTCATCTTCGTGCTGTAGCCGGAGCGCAAAATTTTTCTCTGCCGCCCTAGCACGGTAAAAATAACAATCTAAACAATATAAAATACCCTAGTACTGTAAAAATAACAATCTAGCACCGACAAAATATAAAAGCGATCCATTATCAATCATTGTACTGCTAGTGTTAGGCCCATTTTTGTGTTATAGTACCGGTATACTGTGAAAAAAAAGTGAATTAAAAGAAGCAGCGGCAGTGCACATTTCAATATTTTTGGATTACAGCTTGTATTACTGAAACTTGCTCGGATTATGTCGCTCTGCTTGCCGTTTTTTGCTCGATCGTGGAGCGAAATTGCTTGTTTTGTTTATTTATTTGTTAATCCATTTTGCAGCAGATGGCGACCAGAGAGATCGTGCATTTTGTGACTTGTTAAGCTTTCCACAAATATTCAGTTGCTCATGTTTCAGGTTCAGAGCGCCGATATCTTTTTTCTTTTTCTCCTTCATAATTATCCTCTTTTGAACCCTTTCGTAAAATGCAAGAACTTACGGTTGCAAAAACAAGTTTCAAGAAAATATCATCAACGTATTCTCAAGAAGTGGAGTTATACTGTAGTGCAGTATTGAGGCGTAGCAGCACAAAACTATACAACATTGAGAGAAGTGTTGTAAATAGGCTTTTCGCGTTTGGCTATTTTTAAGCTATTTATTTAGCATTGACCACAATTTATAACACTTTGCAAGACTGCGTTAAATCAATTACTTTGCAATGTTATACTTGTATTACCTTAGTAAATACCTTTTAAGCGGAAAGGTTTTCAATCGTCTGAATACTTACGATTCAATATGTAATAGACGAAATGCAATTTTCAAATTTAGCTTTTTTTGAAGGATAAGTGTAAAAACATCATTTTTTACGAATTTGTGGGTACGATCAGTTTTATTTAAGCTAATCACTGTTGAATTTAAGATTGTTATTAAACGACCGAAAATGAATAGTATGAGGTACTCCTGAGTATAAGAAATTGATTTCGGCTTCTCATAGAGCCATCATCAGACTGAAAGACCTAAAAATTGCCAAGCAATCATACACATCTCAAACCGAGCTCCCACAACTCACCCAAAATCAAACTGAATAGCGAAAAATAACCAGTGAATCAGAAGCAGTAGCCAGGTAAAAGGATACGGAAGAGTCTATTTTATGGAAAACTTCTTTCTAGTTGTTTATTAGTTCTGGCCCAAATCTAACCCAAACTTAAATCTTTACTTTAAAACTTATCTCAAAGCTAACCTTAACCCAAATTCTTACTCAAACCCTAATTTTGACCTTTGAAAAAGTAAATGAAAAATAAGCAGAAAGATATTCTTCATTTTCGTTTTATTCTCTTTTACTGAAAAATTTTGGGTGAAATAGTCACTAGAAGACAAATGTTTCTAATCAGCTCTTGAATGTATTCCAATATATCTATGTGGTGTAGACTCTAATATATCGATGATTGATTGATTGATTGATTGATTAATGGTACAAGTTATCATTATGTCATGAGAAAGCAACGGCGGCGCGATCATATGGACAAATCCGCACCCTCTTAGGAGTTAACCATTTTCTAAGTTTTCCTGTTGGAGTTCGACTTCTTCTCACGTAAATTTGCTGCTTGTTCAAAACAAGCAAGCAGAGATAACCATTGTAAAGCGCCTTATCTGAAAACGCAACAACGTGACTAGAATGCGTGTTGAACCCAAGATCATGCGATCGGGTTCGTCATAAAAACGACGCTTTTTTTCACCCTCTCGGCCACGCTGCCGACTGCTGCAATGAAGAATGCTGTAATGTGAATTGAGAACAATAACTAAATTGATTGTTCGCTATTTTGGCAATTGCAAGACAAAAGAAAATAACTGGTACTGGTAATGATTTTTAGTGAATTGGTTTGGGTGAGTAAGTACTACCAACAAAAAAAAAAAAATTAAAAAGTTAGAATTTCAATACATGCAGTAGCATATTATCCCAAGAATCGTATTTTAAAAATATAGAGACGTAAATTACTTCAACTATATACCAAAACGATAACAAAGTGATTAAATTAAGAGGCTACTGTAGATTTAATTCACGCACTTATTTTGCATAATGTGCCAAAAACCTCAATTTTTAACATTTTTGCTGTAAAGAAACCGAAAGTATAAATTTAAAGCCAGACAAAATCTGACAATTTTTTAGTGTTATCACTAGGAGATAATTGTGTTTTCTTTTGTTTCGTTTGGGTCAAATTGTTCTTTCGTATCTGATCGTTACGGCTCAAAACCTACCGTTTTCTTTAAGCAATTTAACGAATTAAAGAGCGAGTTCGCACGTAAAACGCAAACTGTGTCACCGAGCAGCGACAAAAAAACTTGACCAAAAATTTTCAAAAAATTCATGTTGATGTATATCTGGTTTTTGAATAAATTATGTAACAGCAAGTCACTATGTGAATGAAAATTTTACTGCTAAAAATTAACCAAAAATTGGTGCAAAAAAGGATGTTCTATAAATAATGTAATAGCATGCTTCACGACAGTCCATATAGATTTATTCATAATTGTCATGGTGGTTTCGTTTTGTTGACGAAGTTTGGGATCATTATTATTGTCTTGGAAACAATACAGAACATTTTCCAACAAGAAAGCCTCTTCTTGAAAATATTTGTCGTCGAGTTTCGGTTTGGAATTTTGTCAAGGGACAGTGCTACTCTCATTTTTAGTGCAGGCCTACTATAAATTTTACGTGTATATCTTCTGACGGGAATAATCGTAAATACAATACTACACGTTTCTACAGACCAAGACGGGATTCCTCTTCAGTTCTTCTCAGAAACTTTAAATAGCCTGTTGTAGCTTTACAAGAAAAAAATTAAGTTGCTAAAATCAAAGGAACATACGAACCTTAATCTTCACAATGAAACAAACGTAACTTGAGGCTTAAATGGGGTCAAGTGCCCAAGTCCATTTGTTGACCTTAAAAATTTATTTTAATTTGGTCTGCTCTTCGTTTTGTTTCTAAGAACTTGGAATTTTGAACGAATTAATTTTTAATATCGTATCAAAAACCACTACAATAAATTAGGCAAATGGTGCCGCTGTAAATGAGATCGCAACTGTTATTTTTATGCATCCAGTAAACTAAAAAGTATGATCCTTTCAAACTCCTACTTTGTAGCGATTTATGAGAACGAATTAGTGGCATAGAAAAAAATTGCCAAAAGTCAGAAAACTTTATTCTTTCTCACATTTCAAACTTTACATTAAAACAACAATCTAAATGTGCTTTTCAAATGTTCAACACACTAAGCACTAAATACTGTTTCGAAGCTCAACTCTGAGAGTAGAGAATTTTTTGTTTATATACAGCAACTGTAGTATATTCAAAAACCAAAAAATCAAATCTGCATTATAATCGCTGCTTTACGCCGAAGCGTAAAACTGGGCGAATCTTCGTTTTATTACGCCTACGGGCAACACGGCTCTTTTTGAAGAATTATTTCTGTGGTAGCGAATCCTTTATAATACAGTACGATTTGATCGGCCCGAGCTTTGAATTTTAGAATTTCTGTTCCAAAGATAAATTTAGACCAACCGGCCGTATTTCCGCACTAGAAAGAATTTAATTTTAGCATTGATTCGCAAAATAACAATATTATAAGAAACAACAAATTTTTATAAAAAATATAATATGAACCCAACAAATTTTAGTTAAGTTGTTGCGACATTTTATACTCCACTAAGTTTATTACAAAATAGTTGTATAAATACTTTGATTAGATTGATTAATATAAATGAAAAAAATCATGTTTTGAATTGACTGTATTGTACAACTAGAGTAAAAATAACTAAATAAAGAAATAACTAAATAAAAATCTAAATAAAATGATTAATAAGGATTTGTAATAGGCTTACGTCTGTGCAACATGCTGCTAAGACATTTTTAATGCAAAGTATTTTTGTAGAAAAACATTTTTTTATCATTGATAAACTTTTCCCTAAAACTATCATTACTTTTTAAAATTCGAATACATACTAATTAACGCAATGACGAATTAAAAAAGTTAAGCGCTGCGTATCTTAAAATATTCTTATTTAATTAAGTTGTTTTTGATAAGCTCTAATTGTGTTTTCATATCTAAATTATTTATCAGCCTTTAAAATTGCACAGCTCTTAAATCCCACATCTGATCAAGGCATAAAGAAAAGCTTGGAAATAATTCTTTAGCTCGTTTGCCAGAAAAATTGATAGTTCGTCTGTTTTTGAGAATTTTTCCGGTTTTCAGCCAAGTTTAGAGCTATTTCAAGCAATTTTCATAATTAAACCTTTTATTTTTCGTCCATAAATTGTCGTCTTAACTGCAGCCATATAAACATTTCAGCACGTACTGCATGAGTGTACGCTAAGACAGCTGAGCCCGCTGCAGCTCACCGAAGAAATAAAAGTTACGCCATTTTTTCAATATTAGTCGGCTGAAAATATTATTCACGATTTGTACAGAGTCTGACTGACAAATGCATCAGCAGTGCCTTTAAGAGTGTTTTCCTTGAAAAAAAATCGTTTCCAGTGTCTAAAATTAAAAAGCATTAACTTTTAAAAATGTGCTAAGCAAACAGATATTAAGTTATTGGAATAGTGTGGTTTTTCTGACTAAAAACTGTCAAAAAAATCAGTCCAGAAAAGTTTTTTGAGGAATGAGAGCACATCAATATAGCAATCATTTACTGTTATTGTAGTCTTTGGTACTTTTCTTGTAGTTTAAAAACAGACAAGCTTAACAAAAACCAACCTACTTTTCTTTTTAAATATAGATTTTCAGGTAAAATAGATTTTAGTAACATCAGTAAATGGCATTGTGTAGTGTAGTAGCATATTTCTGATTACAAAATTGTTGCATTTGCAAGCTCACGTTAAAGCAAAGTTGGTATTTATTTTAATAATTGTTTATTACACTGTAATTTATAGGCACAATAGCTTAGGTATGATAGATCATACCTGTCAGGCTTCGTTGTTGTTTTGATGATCCGAAGCGGACAATGCAAAGTGATTGTCGAACATCAAGGATTCCCGGAGAGAATCCATCTTCTCTCTACGGGGATAAGTTAGAATGGAATCGAAATCGCAAAAAAAGCAGAAGCAACTCTGAAAGCTCTCCCAAATCTTTTCAAAGCAACCAGCCGTTTGTGGCAAGCATCACCAATTTGGGTGATGGGGAAAGTGATCCAGTGAGGAACATGGATGACGAAGACTATCTAGTAGAGGTTAATGCGGATGATGAGGATGATACTAGAGTTGATCTTGACTGTGAAGACCTTGACAGTGAAGATTTTTCTTCACCGTACTGCAGTCAGCAGATGCATTTGAACACAGATTATCTACTCTCCTACAACAAATTCGATGAAAACATTTCAAGGTTCGGTAATGAGTTCTCCATTTTCAACAGCCATTCTAATGACACCAGCGCAAGTGTCAGTCAGCAAATAACGACGTCTTTGCCTAGAGGCATAAATCTAAATTCTTCTGTTACGGAAATTTCTTCCTACCAAGATAACTTGAATTCGATCGTTGATGGTGATGACAAGTGCATATTCAAAGACAACAAGCATTCCAAGCAAGAACAAGCACTTTTGGAATTTTTCAAGCAAAATCAAAAACTTAGAGGTATAGTAAGAATGATTTTTTTTCATTTGTATAATGAATTGTCTACCAAAATAATGAAAGAATGAGCAAATTTAAATTTCAAAAAAATTCTTAACTTTTTCTGAGTTTCAAATCAAATTGCTTGCGACCACAATCTGCTTGTTTTAATATTAAACATCACATTTCACAACCTGCCAATCGATTGAGCGGTAACGCATTCGTCTCTGGAGCGGGAGGTTTGAGGTTCAAATCTCGGGCCGGTGAAATCGGACACAGTGCTGCCAACGGCTTGCGACCGCTGCAGCATTTCTTCGAAAGGAGCAGTGTTGCCAGGGTGCAATGACACGGAGATGCCCACCCCCTAACTTCTTACACGCTTTGGCGTATTACAGCGAGTATAATAAAAGATTTGATTTTGATTTTACAGGATTTTATTTCTCGTAAAAATTTTATAAAAAACGATATTTTTATTGACTGAAAAAATTATTGTTTTTTTTTCAATGAAAAGTATTCTTATAAAGAAATAAAAAAAAAAAACTTATACGCTTGTATGTACACTTATACCGTCTGTAATGGATATGTTTTGAATGGAAAAAGCTTGATAGCACATTGTATTCTGTTAAATTTTCGCAATCTGAGACAAATTCTTTGTTGTGCTGGGGTTACTAACTGAAAAAATCGTGCAAAAAAAATTACTTGCTAAAATTTTTACCTGAGCTAACTCATGATAAATACCAGTACTAATTTTTAAATAAGCCCAATTTTTCTTCGCTCAGATAAATTTTATGAGTTTATTTCCTTATTTGGAGGGAGCAAATTGCATTTATTTGCACTGTTCAACGATATCCCTCGAGCGATGTTTTTGCGCAACTTATCAAATTAAGAACAATTTACTGAAAATTTGCAAAATCTCAGAAGAAGCAGCCGCATTCAGCTCAATATTCATACAAAAAAAGTGGTGCATTGCAATAAGTAAATTGCAACCCTCATGCAAAATTTAGGGCTTCCAAGACTTTCGATTTAGGATTTAATTATAGGGAGCAGAAAATAAGTTCTCACATCAACAATAGGTCCTCGCCCTGAATTTCTTCTACAACAAATTTTTTCTAAGGTGGTTCTCGGGTTTGACTGGGCACGTTTACACACCTTTTTGTGACATTATACATGTTTATTCTAACATGGTGTAAAAAGAACCGGAAAATGTTGTTGAAAATTTTAGCAAAATTTGCATGTACACTTTGTATATCCCATTGTATTTTTTTCAGTTTAGCAACCCCACTGCAGCAGCTTACTACAAAGTACAAGGTTTTACGTTTTAAGTTTTACGGCAAGCTATAGCCATCTTTGTTTACTGTTATTAATAAGTTATTTTTCATTAAAAAAAAAAGGTTGATGAAACGGCATAACTCCCCTCTCATCAGCAGATGCTTGAAACTAAATTTTTTAGTCGAGCAATTTTTCAACAGTGATTGCGAATCTTTGATGTTTGTTATATGACGAATATCGCAATTTTTATGAATTTTTAAAAATATAGAAGTCTCTGAGAGGCCCTAAAAATAGAATTCGCTTTAATATATGCTTGCAATATGCAAAATTATCTTTTTCAAAATTTGTCACTTGGACAATTTTTTTATAAGAACAACTTTTTTTAGAACACCATGCAGGTTCAATTTTGCTCAAAAATGACGAACAAATTGGAATCAATGCCTGCCTCTCAGCACGAAAACAAAAAAATAAGAACACGGACTAAATTAAAAAAACAAAAGTCAATTTTTTCTGTTCAGTGTTCAGTATTACGTACCGTATTGTAGCAAAATAACCAAGTTTCAGCAATTATAACTGGCAGACTGTGCGGTTTTGTTCAAGCAGCTTTGATAATTAATCGATAAATATTGCTCTTCTTTTTCAACAAGCTAGGAACAAAAAATGAAGCTGAAGGTTATCTCGATAAAATTTAAAGTAGCTAGCCTGAGCTCAAAATTTACTGGTTCTTGTAACATAAAAGGGATACAATATCCAATTTTTAGCATAGTTTTTAAATATTAACTTTCCTATTATTACCTACTTCTTTTCATCAAAAAACCGTACAAAATTGTGGTCACTAAAGCTGAATAGTAGATCAATGCTGTCGCATATCCTACTTTAACTACGACTAAACGAGAGAGAGTTTGAGCTTTTGAACAAACTAGCTAATTGTTAATTAAATTTTATGCAGTAACTACAGGACTTAAATTGAAGGGGGGACGCGGGGGGATGCGTCCCCCTATCGAGAGTGAGCGTCCCCCCATCGAGAGTGAGCGTCCCCCATCGAAATTTAGCGTCCCCCCATCGAGATTTAGGCGTCCTCCCATCGAGAGTCGAGTGCTGGATGACCGGAGGAAAAATAGCCAGCCAGGACTAAAAGATCCTGCAAATTTCTTGATGAAAATGGTCGCAAATTGCGGCGAAGACCTTTGTTTTTTTTTTGGTGTTCATTTAATTTCGGGGAAGACCTTTTTTTTGGTCTTCATTCAATTTCGGCGACGGAAATACATCACTTCCACTAAACTTTTTGTAAAGCTGGTAAAGGCTGCAAAAGCGTCCCCTCATGCAAAATTTTACATTTTAAGTACTGAGTAACTAATTATATTTAGTTTACACGAAAATGAGCTCTGGGATTTTCTTCAATTAGATTTTCTACAACCAATTTTACGCCGTTCAAACAATTAATCCAGTCATTCAGCCAATTTAACAAGTTGAAAATGCTGAGCTATAAGCTAAAAGATGTTTTTAAAAATTATGTGCATTATTTATACGAGTAATAAAACTCCTTAGTTGCTTAACAAAAAAATTTTTTTTCAAAAATGTGAGTTGTTAGTGAAGTTGAATAATTCTTGTACGAAAACCAAATTTTCTACTAATTCTTTGAATATGAAAGTGACATGAAATATGTATCAATTTAAGAATAAATTAATGTGAATTAAAAAGCATAATGCAATTTAATATAATTTATTATAATAGGAAAACATCGGCCAGTTGGTCGCGCGGTAACGCTTTCGTCTCTGGAGCGGGAGGTCTACGGTTCAAAACTTGGGCCGGTCAAATCGGACACAGTTTTGCCAACGGCTTGCCGCCGCTGCAACATTTCTTCAAAAAAAGCTCTGTTGCCGTAGCGCAATGATGCGAAGATGGGCCCCGTCAACTCATTGCACACTTCGGCGTAACACAGCGAGTATACTGAAAGATTCGATTTATGTATATATAAAAACATAAACATAATACAAAATGTATAAAAAAATAAACATATTTATATAAAGATATAAACATAACGTACCCCAACTTTCTTGATACTATTTTCCAAAAATAACCTGAAATGTTAGTTTTGCATTTGTTTTGTTTTGACGACGGCGTCGGATCCAATTATAAAATGAAATATAACTATGCTACTTCAAACGTTAGGGAAAAAGGGTGAAATGCTCTTCTTTTTATTTTCTCGTGATAAATCCTATCAAAAAAGCCGTACATTTCAAATTAATTTGATTTTGAGTAGCATTTTTTAAACAAATAAACGATGAAATTTTGAAGTCGCTTAATGACAGGAAGTACCCTAGCTCTGAGGTTTGTCGAAGCCACTTCTCTAAAAGTTATGCCGAATTAAGTTAAATTTAACTTACATTAGACGTTTTTGTGAAGCATTATACTTTAACTCACATTGTATGCTTCATATACGAAAAACTTACTGCATGTTCTAAATATAACGTCATTTTCAGCTAAATTGGCCGAGGCGCCATTGTAATTATTTAAAAGACATCATCAACTAAAAATGAATCTTTTTAAATTCAGGTAAAAAACAACCTATTGTACATGCCAAGTATGATGCTCTTGTATAAAATTGAGTTAATTTTTCATTTATCACTTTTCTTTCACGCAGAAACCATGACAAATAATATTTTTGGTGCAAAAAATATATGTATTGTTTGTGTGCTATCTGGCCTAAAGACTACCAGCGCGGAAGCCCAGAAAACGGTCACCACAACGGCGACTACTCAAAAACAAGAAATGCGAAAAAGTTGTCTTCCCGCAGGAATCGAACTTGCAGCCTTTGGATTACCGGTCCACTGATAACCGATTTGTCGAAGTCACTTCACTACAAGTTTTGCCAAAACCGGTAATCCAAAGGCTGTAGGTTCGATTCCTGCAGAAGACAACTTTTTGCATTGCTTGTTTTTAAGTAGTCGCTGTTCCGGTGACTCTTACATAGGCTTCCGCGCTGGTAGCGTTTAGGCCAGATAGCACGGAAACGATTAAATATTAAAAGCACTGAATGGCAAACGTCAAAACATCACAACTAAATTATTATCAACAAAAAATATGCTTACACAAAGCATAAAAGATAGAAAATTGGTGGAAAAACTTGTAACTGCAGTTTTTGTTTATTTGCATTTGTTGTAGCCAAGAAAATCTGAATTTTTGAGTCTTTTTTCAAGTTCTTTTACATTAAAACGGAAAAGTCACTCAAGATGTTGTCAGATAAGATTAAGCTCATAGCGAAATGCCTGGAAGTGCACTTTTAGGTGATATTTGATACTCATGCATTGTAAAAAAACAAAGTTTTAACTATATGTTTTACGATAAACATCTTGCATTAGTTGTCTGTGTAAGATATAACTTCCTCGTTTTTTTTTTGTTTGTAACATGAATTGTCAAAACAATCATTCAATATTCATTTTTCGATGAACCGCTAATCAGCTTTTTGTCCGTAATTCCTCTGCTATACTGATTGCTTGATTGTCCAGTTTAAACGTCATCAAATACTGCAACTCATTTGTCTTTTTAACGACCGGATATTTCTGCTTTCATTCCGCTTCGAAATACCCGCCACAAAATATCCTTTGCAAATATGTCATTTATTTTTAATGTAAAACTGACTTACTCCAGAAAAGTCTATTTTACGACTCTTTTTGTTGCGCGCGAGGAGGCGAATTCAACGTTAAACTCGAACGCTTTGCTGAAATCGAACTTGAACTAAAAAACTGTTTTGTTTTGTTTCCGCTATTCAACTCGAACTCAAAGTATAAAAATATTAGTCAAGTTCGAGCTCTTTGAGTTGATTTTTAAAAAAATCATGGAACCAGTGCTGATAAAATTAAAAGAATATTTTTTTTGCGTTTCACGAACCACTGACTAACATTTTTAAAAGTCTGATTTATTGCGAATTGCAGATTTAAATAAATTTTTCTTTCTTTTAATTGACTTTTACAACGTGCTTTTAAGAATACTCAAACTCGATATTTTCGCCCGAACCCGAAAAACTCAAAACGAGGAATTTGAACGTAATTGGTAAGAATTAATGGAACTCGAACTCGTATAAAAAATCAATTGAATTTGCATTTCTTGATTTTACGCTTACATCACGGTTTGTATTTTTTAGTTAGTTGCGCCGTACGCAGTATCAAAAATGCATTTTTAATTTTAGTCTCATTTAATTAGTATAAGCAAAGCTTTTCATTAAAATTAATTTGAAGTCAGTGGGAAAGTACGCTTCGGACGAAGATTTTTAGTTTTGAATATCAGGGTTTGCGAAGAAACACATGGCCAATCTAGTCCATTTTCACTGCCATTACAAATCAGTAATTGCATTGCCGTGGCTGTTTTTCTTTTTTTATTTCAGCACCCAAAGACCTTTGTAATTGTAATTACATTTTATTCACCAAGTTGCCTTGGCCAGGAGACAGTGAAAGGACCTTTTGGTCTTCGAGTCAAACTGCCACCTATCCACCAGTCTACCATACACGGAAGAGGCTTCACACTGACCCTTTTATTGCTGAACGTCAAGCAGGAAAGCTGTGAATATTAATTTTTAAAGTCTTTAGTTTGACCCGACTGGAAATCGAACCCGAGTATACCGTTTCAGTACCAGATGCTCTATTCACTCAACTACTGATCAGTTTAATTTAATCATTTTTGTGCTGGGGTAAAGAAATAGGATAGAAGATCATTAAAAAGTTACTTCCAAGTAGCAGTACCAAGCCCAGGATAGCTACATTTGGCTTTAAAAGCACAACAAACAATGACGACACGGATATAATCCCTGGAAAAAGGCGAAAGAAGAAACTCCTATCAAAATGTTATTATTTCAAATCTTATAAAAATCAACCTTTTGTGTAACCTAATTTGATTTTTTTTACAGTAAGATTTCAAATAAACAAATTTTTAAAAATGGTTAGGCTACTGATACAACATCAAAACAATTGACGGGTTGAATTTCAGCGTAGACTTTGAATGTATTCATTGAATTGGGCATTAATGGCGTTACAGTTTCCATCTGTTAAAGTGTTTATTTGCAATATGTTTGGGAGCCTGAGCAAGAATTTTATTACTGAATTTTAAGAGAATTTTATTGTTCTCTGGACTGTCGTAAAACAATCACTACTTCCGATTATAGTGAAAAATTTTTATGGCAACCCTGGCAAACTTCAGCTCCCGATTGATAATGAAACTTTGCAAAGTATAGTACTAAAACATCATAACTCAGGGCAGTAAAACATTTAGCACAAAATAGTTGTCCACAATACACCTTCATTTCCAAAAATTTTCGAGCTTCAATCTAAATAGAGTACAACATCATGCTGCTGTAAGTACCAGGCTATAGGTTCTGATCCTATGGATAGTTACCCAAATTTGAGTAGGCGCGTAACCAAGATTTAGTTAAAAGAGGAGGGCTTGAACCGAAAGGTCTAAACTTTCCTGTGTTGCAGAATCTATCCAGCCGGTGAAGTATTGAGCAAATTAAGGAATATCAAGCTTATTACAGATGTGGGTCTGGGGTCAAAGCTCTCAGCTACCTGGCGATTTTTGTGACTTTTCAGAAAAATAGCTGCATTATTTTAATGCCATTAAAATGCCATTTAACACGTTTTCAGTTCCATTTGAAAGAACTAAATTGCTAAGGTTTGGAAGAAATTTGAAAAAATAGTTTACTCAGCCCTTTTCGCCTCCTTCTTGTTTACTGGTCAGGTCCAAAACTCGCTTTAAAGCTTGCTTGTTTGGGTTAAATTTTCTTAGTGAAGTGGATAAAAGGGGTAAAAGAGGATTTAGCCCCATAACCCCTTCTGGAAACACCACTACATGTGGGTAATGGCGAGGCAGCAGGTGCGTAATTAGCTGAATCTAAATAGGACTTTTTTGATATATGGTGAGAACGTAAGTTATATGACAGAGGTGGAGTCCTCAAGGACGTCCTCGAGGTCACATTTTGAAGTCCTTGGCCTTGGCCTCGAGGCCTCAAGTCCTCGAAAATTAGCCTTTCCTCGGCTCGAGGACAGTACTATTTTTTGAATTGTTAAAATTTTGTGGAGCACTTGAAAAATTTTTTGGAAATCGTTTTTTTGTGGAGACCGCCTGAAAATTTTTTGTGAAGACCTTTTTTTTTTTTTTTGAGATCGCCTGAAAAATTTTTGTGAAGTCCTTTTTTTTTTTGGAGAGCACTTGCGCTTGTGTCCTTGGTCCTTGGCCTCGAGCATTCCTGTCCTTGGCCTCGAGAGTGTCTGTCCTCGGAAAGACTGTCCTTGGCCTTGGCCTCGGATTTTTTTTTGTGTCCTTGGCCTCGAGTCTTGTGTCCTCGACTCCACCTCTGGTATATGATATATGGTGAGAATACAGTATATGCAAAAAAATTTGAAGGAGTTGGAAAATACTTTAAGTCTTCTCTAAAGTTTAAATTCTCTTTGCTATTGTGATATACCTTTGCAATAAAAAGCAAAATCAAAATTTGATAAAAAAATCAAAAATAACATTAACAAATTTGGAAACTCTGAGGAAGCTGAAACTATTTTCAAATATCTTTAAAATCTTTGGTCATAATATGTTTCTTAATATTATTATAATCTACAAGCTTGATACCTATTTATTTAGAAAATCATTTTCAATAAAAAGTACTAAACAATTTAAAAAGGGACTTTTTTCCAACGCTGAAATTTTGCATAGCTAAGTTTCTTTTAGTTTGGCAACTTTTTATCTTTATACTCCTCTCACAAAAAAAGTCAAAAACCAGCTGCCCTATTAACATTTTTCAACTGTCAAGCTTACTTTTGGATATGAAAACTTAGAAAAATTTTTAGAGAATGGTGGAGTAAATATACCCAAAAGTTTTTAAAAAAACACTGTGGTATCGAGGACCGTTGGTAATAATTTAATTGTAATGTTTTGATGTTTGCAGGCTAGAGTTTTAATGTTTAATCATTTTACATACTTCTGGCTTAAAGGCCACGTAAGTTAAAGCATGCCTTTAGTCAATGGGGCGACCAAGGGGAAGGGTTTAAAGTTGATGAAGCTCCCCTCCCCCTAAGCCAAATCACTTAGAAAACGCAACTCAAATATGCATGCTTTTTAAAGTGTTTTGGGCTTTAACGGTAATTAAAGAAGGGGTTGAAGGTCGAAGGGGCTAAATTCTTTCAACTGGTTTCCAAACCTGGTTCTTTCAAATGGCTCTAAAAACGTTGGAATTATCAACCAAATTGCGGTTTGCTCCAAATTAAAACGTTAATGGAATTGTCATCCAAAATATCTACGCCTTTTTTCTAAAAAAATCACAAAAAATGCATAGCCTCCAGCAGCTGAGGGTAGCTCTGCCCCGGAACCCCACCCATCAGGTGGATTTCAGAAATCAGATGCATCACTTTGCTTGATGCGTAGTCAACTGAATACATTTTCAACAAGGAAGAATATTAGTTAAATGTGATTTAAGTCTCTTCAACAAAATCCTGGTTGTGCATCTGCCTCTAACGTCGGATACGTGCAGTTGTAGTGTTTCAATGGCGATATTTTGCTTGCAACAAGATACGATTTTTTAATGGTTCATTGTTTTACGTAGTCTGAACCTTAGGCGTAGCCAGGATTTTTTATTGGAGGGGGCCCAAACCACAAATCACATGCAATAGCCAGAGGTGGAGTCCTCGAGGACGTTCTTGGCCTCGAGGACGTCCTCGAGGACACATTTTGAAGCGCTTGGCTTTGGCCTCGAAGCCTCGAGTCCTTGGCCTTGGCCTCGAAGCCTTAGGTCCTCCAGAATTGCCCTGTCCTCGGCTTGAGGACAGCACAATTTTTTGAGCCGTTAAAATTTTGTTGGAAAACGCCAGAAACCTCGCAGAAAATTTGCAAATACCTTTTTTGTTTTCCGCAATTGGAGCACAGGCATAGCCAAGCGGGCCTCTCCCCCAATTGAAATTTCATCAATGACAAAAATGTGACAAAAAAGCTTATTGTTTCTTCAGTTTCAGTTTCTTTTTAGCATTTTTCGCTTACACCAGTAGCGAACAACAATATTAAAGACCACGGGCTCCGGGACCCCCTCAAATCAATTTTTGCCAGCCAATTTAAACGTAAATCTGGAAGAAACGGATAGTTTTTGTCCTAAAATTTGCTATCTCAGGATCACATCTAGCCTTTTTATGAACGTAATGCATTAACCAAGACCAGATTTACCACAATATGGCGCAGTACCAGCTAAGGGCCCTGCGCTCAAATCTTAAGCCATTTTATGGTCTTCACCTACATTTGGCAGAAAGATGTTGCGAAAATTTCCAAAGTGCTAGAGGCCCAGCGTGATGTAAATTCGGCCCGGGAATAACATGGTTAGTAGGCGTAACCATCTATTGTACTATTTTTCAACAACAATTCATTAATTCTCCTCCACATCGCCAGTTTTTACGCAGAAAATACTTTTAAAAAAAATTAGCCATGGAAAATGCTGATTGAACAAATCGTTGAACTTCAATTGAGGGGGCCTGGGCCCTCTGGCCTAACATGCACTTCTATAACTGGTTATTTTTATGACAAAACAAAAATCTCTAAGGAAAATCTTCGAGTGGGTTTTCATTTACTGCTAAAATGTTGCACGAGACAATGCACCTTACTTCCCCCTATCTGAACCAAATCACGTACAATTAAACTTTAACACCAAAACGCAAGATGTTAAACGTGTTTTGGACTTAAATTGCAACTAGAAGGAGGATTAAACAATTTAATTTTTTCAATTGGCTTTCAAATGTCAAAAATCTAGTGCTTTCAAATGGCTCTAAACAGGTACAAAATGGGATTCAATGGCATTAAAATAGCTTTTTTTTTCCAAAAACTTACAAAAAATCGCCCAACAGCTGGGGTCTTCGCCCCCAGACCCCAAAGCCTCCGGCCGCTCACAGACCCCCGTCTGTAATGCGTTTGAGGTACACTGGCTTTCTCAAAACGTCTCCAAAGTTACGTATTTGCACTTTTCAACTATATTAGTTTAAGCCCTCTCCCTTTGCAAAATCCTGGTTAAGTGCCAACAGGCAAATTTTTGATGACGTCATTGCGTGTGATTTGTGGTTTAGGCCTCCCCAATCAAAAATTCTGGCTACGCCTATAAATTGGAGATTGCCTGAAAAACTTTTTTGAAGACCTTTTTTTTTTCGGAAAACACTTGCGCCTGTGTCCTTAGTCCTTGGCCTTGGCCTCGAGCATTCCTGTCCTTGGCCTCGAGAGGGTCTGTCCTCGGAAAGGCTGTCCTTGGCCTCGGCTTCGGATTTTTTTTGTGTCCTTGGCCTCGAGCCGTGTGTCCTCGACTCCACCTCTGGCAATGACGTCATCAGAAATTTTCAAAACAGGAACTTTCTGAGAGGCAAAGATTTCGTAGAATGGTAGATCTAAAGCTGTAACCTGTTGGCACTTAACCAGGATTTTGGTAGTGTACTCAAACGTATCACAGACGGGGGGTCTGGGGCAAAGCCCCCAGCCGCTGGGCGATTTTTCAAAGTTTTTGGAAAAAAAAGCTATTTTAATCCCATTAAATCACATCTCGCACGTGTTCTCAGCCATTTGAAAGAACTAGATTTTTAACATTTGAAAGCCAATCGAAAAAATTCTAATTGTTCTATTCTCCTTTTACTTGCAATTAAATTCGAAAACACGTTTAAAATCTTGCATTACGATGTAAATTTTTAATTGTGAGTGATTTGGCCTAGGTGGGGGAAGGAAGGCGCATTGCTTTCTGCAATATTGTAGCACTAAATAATAATCCACTCGAAGATTTTCCTTGGAGATTTTCGTTTTGTCATGAAATTAACCAATTACAGGCGTGCATGTACGGCCAGAGCACCCAGACCCCCTCAATTGAAATTCAATAATTTGTTCAATGAGCATTTTCCCAAGCTGATTTTTTCAAAAGTATTTTGTTGCATTAAAACTGGCAAGATGGAGGTGAATCGTTTTTGAAAAATGATACAATAGATGATAACCCTTACTAAACATTTTATTGCCCAGGCCGGAGTTACATTGCCCAGGGCCCCTAGCACTTGGGGACTTTTGCAACATCTTCCTGCCAAACCTAACTGAAAACCAAAAAAAATTCCTACTATCTGAGCGCGGGGCCCTGGCGCTGAGTCATATGGCAAATACGGCGCTAGTTATTGCATTACGTTCATAAAAAGTTTAGATGAGGGCCTGAGGTAGCAACTTTTAAAACAAAAACCCTTGATTTAACCCTGGTTATACGTTTAAATTCGTTGGGAAAAGTTGAATTAGGGGGGTGCTCCAAACCCCCTGGTTTTCAATATTATTTAAGTTAATTACTGTTGCACGAAAAGATGCTAAAAGAAACCGAAAATGAAGAAACATGGCTTTTTTGTCAAACTTTTGTCATTGGTAGCATTTCGATTGAGGGGGCCCGCGTCCCCTGAGCCACCCCCATGGCTACGTCTATGATTTTGAGATAAGATCGCGTCCTTGAGTTCTTTCATAAAGAAGAAACATTTAAAGCAAAATTAAAAAAACTTTTTTCTCCAAAACGTTGGGGACTCGAGTCAAGTCACTTGACAGTTTTTTGAAACGTACAAGAATTGCCTGACATTATTATGACGTGGACAGGTGGTCGTCATTATTATTACTTACTTTTGTACGCGTAAATCCTAAATTAAAGAAACTTCAATTCCGGACAAGGACAACATACTGGCTATGCTCTCATTATATGTCATTGGTAGTATTTCAATTGGGGGGTTTGCATTACCGCCTGTGTTATAGCATTAAGTTCATAAAAACGTTAAACGAGGACCTGGGGTTGCAACTTTCAGGACAAAACTTTTAGATTTCTCAGAGTTTTTGCATATAAATTGTTAAAAATTTGAATTAAGGGGCTCCTGGTCCGGGACCTTGGATCGTCAGTCAGGGGCCCTGGGGCCCCCTGGTTGTCAGTTAGAGGCCCCATGGCCCCCTGGTCGGTTAGGGGCCCCGGGCCTCCTGGTCGTTAATTAGGGGCTCTGAGACCCCCTGGTCATCAGTTAGGGGCCCTAGGGCCCCCTGGTTGTCAGTTTGGGGCCCCGGGCCCCTGGTCAATAATTAGGGGCTCTGGGGTCCCTTGGTCGTCAGTTAGGGGACCTGGGGCTCCCTAGTTGTTGATTAGGAGCCATAGAGCCCCCTGGTCACTAGTTAGGGGCTCTGGGGCCCCCTGGTTGTAAGTTAGGGGTCTCGGGCCCCCTGGTTGTTAGTTGGGGGCCCCGGGGCCCTATGCTTGTTGGTTAGGGGCCCCGAGGCTCCCTACTTGTTGGTTAGCGGCCCTAGGGCCCCCTAGCTTTTAGTTAGAGGCCCCCTGATTGTTAGTTAAGGGCCCTGGGTTCCCCCGTTGTCATTACTATTATGGTTAATTACTGTTATGTGCGTAATTACTGAAAAAGAACTGCAACTAAACATCGCTAGGCTATGTTGTCATAGTTTTTTTTTATCATTGGTGGTATTTTAATTGGGGGGGGCCTTTAATTGGGGGGGCTTTTTTTTCTGCGTCGCGGTGAACAATCAAACCGTGCAGTATCTTTTCAGGCAAAAACGCCCCAAGACAAAAATATTGGACTTAAACAATAAATCGAAAAAAAGCAGTTTAATTAAATATCCATCGTAATTGTAATTACATTTTAATCACCTAGTTCCCTTGGCCAGGAAACAGCGGAGGGACCTTTCAGTCTTCGAGTCAAGTAGCTACCTGTCTACCACACACAGCAGAGGCTTCACACAGTCCCTTTAATAGCTGAACGTCAAGCAGGAAGCTTTGATACTAATTTTTATAATCTTTGGTTTGACCCGACCAGGAATTTAACCCGAGTCTACCGCTTCAGTAGCAAACGCTCTATCCATTCGACCACTGATAGGACGAAGACGATAAATGGTTTATCATAAAACAACGTTCTAATCGTTAGAGAAAGATGTTCCTAAATAATTAAATATTAATAGTCGCTAAACATGCTGCCACTGAGTCAATGCTCATTTGCAGCAGTCTACGTAGCGCGTTTCTAGCATCCATAGACAGTTTTGACCGCAGTGACCGCTTGAATTACCCATATTGTTTTCCTTATAATTATTCCAGCCTCGATGACCGTGAAATTGGATAAGTAAATATGACAAGAAAACAAATTAAGGTCGTTGAGAAATGATCGTGGTTTTGCTTGTGATTTATTGAGACTTTGCGCTGCACTTTTCGCAGGATGTTCGTATTTTACTCGGCTATTATAATTCGCGACATACCAGCATTTAACGCACAATAGTTTATAAATCAAAAACGACTAAATGCACAACGCTAAAATTCGGACACATGGAGAGGAAAAATATAAGCATTATGCAATAAAAATTGTGTTGCAATCGGTGATGTGACTGCAATGTTAGAGCCCGGAAACCGGTAAAAATGGTCGAATCAATGATGAAAATTTATTGATGATAGAGCGCTTATAACTCAAAACGACTAAACGTAGAAACCCGAAATTTATACACAATACCTAAACAAAAGTTGCGTGCATACCAAGTTCTAGGCTTCTGGTGATGTGACCGCAGTTTTAATGGCCAAAAACCGGGAAAATGTGGCCAACTTTAAATCAGTATAGCTCGCCAAGAAACAAAATTGACCAAAAAAGTTTGCGAATCCTGAATACACCATTGACCACATTTCTTTTGCCAAAGCACGTTTCCTCCCAAAGGGTTCCCTCAAGAGTACACCACGAAATTATAAAGCTTATAACCGTTTGCGCTGAAAAATGTGCTTTTTAGGAAAAAACTAATAATGTTAAACGAGCAATAAAGGCAAAATCAATAAGGGTATTTAAATTTAGTCGAATCGTATTAGACTAGATTGGCGTTGACTGCATCCTTCTTGGCCGAGCCATTCCAGAGATATTCTAGTTCAAACACGACGTTGGGGCCCTGTAGTGCTATAATTTTTATTGGCAACCCTGACGTTGACAGCCTTAGCGTCGGTAGCAGGCAATTCCAGTTCCAACTCAAAACAACGCCGCTATTAGGCTACTGCATTGAGTCGTTTCGCTCCGGACTAATCTTGGCATTTCCAAATTTTGGTAGAAACTTTTTATTTTTTATTTTCTGTCTTCAACAATTTGAACAGAAAAGTCGTTCCAATCTTAGGTAAAGACCTTTTTTTTTTGGTCTACGACTGAATTTGGAGAGAAAAGTCGTTTGAAATTTAAATGAAGACCTTTTTTTGGCCCCAGATCCTTACAACAGCCCAGCGCCCCCATTGCAGATTTCTGGCTACGCGCCTGAATTCAAACCTGATAATAAAATTACCAGTACCCGAGTAGGCCTATTGTATTTGCTTACATTATTTTGTGACCCTAGAATGAACTCTTGCAATTAAGTTGCAAACACTGGCCTACTAGTCTACTAGCCTTAGTTTCGCTTGTTCTTAAACGTTGGTTACCTAGGCTACCCTACAATCTATTCTTTTTTCCAGTTCGGATCTGTTGTACTGACAAGATCAAACTGATTAGAGCGCATCAAAACGACCCAGTGTAGTAGCATATGACGGCGTTGCTATAGTTTAGAACTAGGATGACTTTGCTAACGACGCTAAGGCTATCAAGGTCAAGGTTGCCAATAAAATTTATAACTTTAGAGGCATAGGCGTAGCCCGGGGGGGAGGCAAGGGGCCCGATCCCCACAATTGAAATGCCACCTATGATAAAAATGTGACAAAAAAGCTTATTTGTTCATTTCTTTTAGCATTTTTCGCGTATAACATCCACGCGTACAACAGCAATGAACAATAATATTGACGACCAGGGCCCCCGGGCTCCCTCAATTCAATTTTTGGCAACCAATTTATATGCGTAACCCGGGTGAAATTAAAGATTTTTGTTCTAATAATTGCTATCTCATATAATCTTTTCATGTACGTAATGCAATAACCAGGAGCGGATTTACCGCATCACACGGTGCCAGGGGCCCCGTTCTCAGATGGTAAGATGTTTTTTTATCTTTATCTATATTTGGCAAAAAGATTTTGCGAATATTTCCGAAGTGTCGGGGGCCCCACGCAATGTAAATCCGGCCCGGGCAATAACATGGTTATTAAGCGAATTATCCATTGTACCATTTTTCAATGACAATTCACCTCCGCTTCGCCAGCTTTTACGCGACAATATACTTTTGAAAAAAAAAATCAGGTGGAGAAATGCTCATTGATACAATTACTGAATTTGAAATGAGGGAGCCTGGGTCCCCTGGCCGTACATATACTCCTACAACTGGCTCTGATAACGTCATGGTAAGTAATTTGTGGTTTGGTCCCCCACTCTCAATCAAAAATCTTGGCTACGACTATTATTAGAGGCTCTTATGTCGTGTGTGAAGTAGCATATCTCTGGAACGGCTGGGCCAGTAAGAAGGATGGAGTCAACGCCAATCAAGTCTTATGCGATTGGCTTAACTTTAGATGCCCTCATTGATTTTGCTTTTATTCCTAGTTTAAGAAAAGATAGATATAAAAAAATTGACTAAATTTGGGGATAACAACCTTCCAAACGGGCCCCAAAATTAAAAAAAATTCTAACCTCTTGGATTGAAGGCTGAAATTTTCAGGAAAGTTAGATGCAAAAGAAAATTGAAAAGGAAAAAAAATGGAGATACCACGTTTGGGGGTTTTCCATTTCCAAATACACCCCTGAAATGAAAAAAAAGTAACTTGTTGCGCAAAAGAGCTGAAACTGTTGGAAAAGGTTAATGTGAAAAAAAGATTAAACATAACTAAAATATGGTAGCGCAGTTGCAGTTAAAGCCAGAATGCAAAGTATTAAAAAATGTTTCTTTTTTTTAAAGTTTGGTTGCTATTTCAGGTTAACAAATTCCATACTTTTACTGGTTGTTATTTCCTTTCGCGAAAAATCGATTATTACAAGCATTACCATAGTACTTGAAGAGGTAGCCTACTGCTGGAGATCGGTTTTATTAAAGAAATGCTGAGAATTACTTGCGGTAAGAAAGAGGTGCCTCCTAGTTCCATTATTCCCCTTCTCTTCGAAAACAAAATTAGTTCGTTTAACTCCGTACCATTGGCAACCCTGCGTTTTAAAATTTCGTGACACCAGAAAAGGATGATGTTGAAAAACTTTTGCAGAATAAACAACGCGATGTTTGAATCAAATCTTTCATTATACACGCTGTAATACGCCGAAGCGTGTAACGAGTTGGCGGGGCCCACCTCCGCGTCATTGCGCCCGGGCAACACTACTCCTTTCGAAGAAATGTTGCAGCGGTGGCGAGCCGTTGGCAACATTGTGTCCAATTTGAGCAGTCCTAGATTTGAACCTCAGACCTTCCGCTCCAGAGACGAACGCGTTACCGCTCGACCAACTTTGATGTTTGACGCGTTGCTAATTGTGCAAGAAATAACGATAAACGAACATCGCGTTGGTTATTCTGCAAGAGATTTTGCAAAGTCATATTTTTCTAAAGTAACAAAATTTGGAAACGTTGGGTTAAAATGGTGCGGAGTGAAACGGATTAAATTTATTTTCTCTAATAAGGAGAATACTATAGTGCAATAAGGTTTAGGGCACCCCTTTATTACCTCAAACAGTTCTCATTTCTTCAATAAAACCGATCTCGAGCAGTACCGCTTTAACTTTTGAAAGTCTTGATATTATTGCTGTATACTTAGTTCAAGAATCACAAGCGCAAAATAAAGTAATTACTGATACAAAAATTTGTGATGGACCAAAAACGATTTTTACTACTACTGCAATGTTGTTCCACGATGGAGCTAATATGAATGTAGATTCGGTGTAAGAAATATGAGTGGTGATAAAATGTATTGTAAGTTTTATAACTAACAATAAAACACATGAAGGGTCCAGGTGCAAAACGATCAAACTACCAAAATGAAATTTTCGAGAAAATCCAAAAACAAAGTTTAAAACCTCTTTACCCACATTTTAAAGCTATTGTTGTTAGGTGTGCTTTCAAATGCTAAGCTTATTCAAGAATGCAAATTTGTAAATTCAGTAAATTTAACAATAATAACTTGATCAAAATTTATAAAAATAAACGCAAATCTAGATTTTAATCGTTTTATCGAGCAAAGTGGAATATGATCGTTATTGTTTGTACCCTATTATTCAACTGAGGTGTATACCGGTAGCCAAAAGAGACTTGCTCTGCAATAGGTACAATTTTGCATTACTGCTGAATTACAAAACTCGGACCATGCGTCATTCATTGTGCACAATACGGGTTCAACCCTCACAATACAGTCTCACACAATATGTAGCTTTCTTATAAGTCAACTGCCGATCA
Organism: Trididemnum nubilum; assembly: GCA_963965965.1. Taxonomy (NCBI): domain Eukaryota; kingdom Metazoa; phylum Chordata; class Ascidiacea; order Aplousobranchia; family Didemnidae; genus Trididemnum; species Trididemnum nubilum. Next base: position 25,986,022 of record OZ014476.1, on the reverse strand, counting down.
AACATTCTCAATATAATTTTGTTCTAATTAAGTAACAAAGAAGTTAAAATACTGAGGGCAAAAGATTACGTAGTTCTATAGCCTGGTAAATTTCAATGCAGGTAAGATTTAGTGCTCACCACCATTATATGCTAGGCTAGGCTACAGACTAATAGAGTCCCAGTACTAAATCGCCGGTGACTATCGCTATAGGCTACTGCTTTAGCCATCTTAATGATAATTATTATTATTAACACACATTACTGTTTCTAATATATCCTTGGCCTACTAAATCTAGCAACTTATTTTAAACACAGAACAGCACCTAGATTGCAATTGAGATAAGTTACAATTCACCCTACATTAATTTTGCTAAACATTGATCGTTTTTTTCACAAAAAAGATAAAATTTGATCGTTTTATCGCTGCATATGCATTTTTCAAAGCCTTTTTTTGAGTGATATTGATCGGTTTTTAGCTGGAATGATATTTCACGTAAAACAACCAAAAAAATTGTATCAATTTAAGCAAAAAAACAAAAATCACAAAAAATGGAGTTTGGTCTTTGTGCATCTAGACCTTTCATATCTTGAGAACGCCAACTTCTTTTGAAGATACTCGAGTACAAAAAATTTTTTTGAAGGTAAGAAAGAACAATTACTGTACTCGAGTACATCACAAGCGGAGGATCTAAGGCAAAGCCCGCCCCATCCTCTGAATAATTTCTGTGTTGAAATTGCCGCTAGGAATGACCAATAAAAAACTACGCGAAAAAAAGAAAAAAAACTACTTAAAATTGAGTGTGATATTAAATGCACCACAGCAATAATAATTGTTCAAATGCGTGGAAAAAATGTGCCCTACACTTAATCAACTCTCCAGAAATCATGAGGAAGATTCCTGGTAAATGCTCTTGCAAAAACTTTTGGCATTTTTTCAGAAAAATTTGTGATTTTTTATTTTTTGACTTTTTCACGATTCAAAATCCTTTTGATGAGGGCCAGGGAAAGTACCTTCAATGTCTCCCTTCTTAGTGCAGTATTGGGGAGCTCTGGTTACATTTTGTACTCCTTAATACCGTTTTCAAGACCTCAGGTTACCCTGCGTAACTTGTGCTAAATTTTGCTGAGCGACTTTTTGCTTCACAAAACGTGAGCGCTTATTGACAGGTATTACTGTAGATGCGAAAGAGACATCACAAGCATGATAAAGCATAAATAAAAAATTTGTTTCAAAATTAGGATTGTTTTGAATTTGATTAAAAGCAAGTTCATGGTATAAAACTTGAGAATGGCTGTAGTCAGGATGTTCATTATTCGAAGCTTTTTGTTTGAGACTTGTCAGATTAGAGAGCGCAGAAAAAAGAACGGCTATGGAAAAAATTCGAGCCGTGAATGACTAAAAAGAAGAACCAACGGACTAACAAGAGAGCAATGTTAGTGTGAAATCTTCAAATTATACACGAATTGTTTCTGTCGGCAGAGGATGAAAAGGATAGCGGTCTTGAGCAAGAATAGAAAGTCTGTTGTCATCGTAATGTTGTGCAAAGGCAGGATTTTGTAAGAGATAAAGTCTAATATGGCTGGATCATCAGTAAGAAACTGAATGCAATATTTGCACTGACGTGCAAGAAGTATGCGTCTTGCTCCGGCCGAAAACAGGTGACCTCCAAAAAAAAAAAGGGTCTTTATCGCAAAAATTACGAAAATACGGGTGAAAAACACCAATTTGGGCCCCAATTTGCACTCCAGTAGCCCCGGTCCTGTTAATTTCTTCGGGGCACAGTCCTCGCTTGGGGGGCACAATTTTCGTTTGGTGGGGCACAAGCAGTCATTTGGTGGGGCACGGCCCCGGAATGCCCCCCGTGGCGCCGGGTCTGGGTTGACCATTTTATAGTGTTCAGCAACGAAAATAAATGCGATATATTCTTGCACATGCTTTACCTTCGACAATGAATCTAACCTGGCTCTTCTTTTTCTGGACGTTTTGGTCGAAAAATCCCCATCCAAGTTCGCACCTACATTTACAACAAGCCCACGTTTACTGGTCAAGATATACAGTACGTTGGAATTCCTGTAGTCCACAAAAACGCAAAACAGATTTAATCCTGATGCTAATCCAAAGGGCTCTTTGCATTTGATCTACAAGTATACAAAGGGCTCTTTGCATTTGATCTACAGATATACATATGTTCCATTCTCAAGTTTTATACCATCAACTTGCTTTTAATCAAATTCAAAACAATCCTAATTTTGAAACAAATTTTTTATTTATGCTTTATCATGCTTGTGATGTCTCTTTCGCATCTACAGTAATACCTGTCAATAAGCGCTCGCGTTTTGTGAAGCAAAAAGTCGCTTAGCAAAATTTAGCACAAGTTACGCAAGGTAACCTGAGGTCTTGAAAACGGTATTAAGGAGTACAAAATATAACCAGAGCTCCCCAATACTGCACTAAGAAGGGAGACATTGAAGATACTTTCCCTGGCCCTCATCAAAAGGATTTTGAATCGTGAAAAAGTCAAAAAATAAAAAATCACAAATTTTTCTGAAAAAATGCCAAAAGTTTTTGCAAGAGCATTTACCAGGAATCTTCCTCATGATTTCTGGAGAGTTGATTAAGTGTAGGGCACATTTTTTCCACGCATTTGAACAATTATTATTGCTGTGGTGCATTTAATATCACACTCAATTTTAAGTAGTTTTTTTTCTTTTTTTCGCGTAGTTTTTTATTGGTCATTCCTAGCGGCAATTTCAACACAGAAATTATTCAGAGGATGGGGCGGGCTTTGCCTTAGATCCTCCGCTTGTGATGTACTCGAGTACAGTAATTGTTCTTTCTTACAATTACCTCAAGTAGTTCTCATTTCTTCAATGAAACCGATCTCGAACAGTGTCTTTTTAAGCACTTTTACGTTCAAACATAATAAAATATCTTCAGTCATAGTTTCAAAAATTGGGGTTAAAAAGTTTTGCTTGTCCCTTGGCCTCGATTATTCCTCTTCTGGGCCTGGAGAGCGACTGTACTCGAAAACTCGGTTCTTGGCCTTAGCCTTGGATTTTCTCGTGTCCTTGACCTTGTCATCGAGCTTTGTGTGGCGGATTCTGTGGTCTAAACGAAGAAATATAAGAAACCTGTTCAAAGCGGAGAAATATAAGAAAAACCTGTCACGTATTAAATTCATTGCAATAACTGGAGCAAGATCCAGTTTTTGCCCAGACTTAACAGTAAATCACGCGGTGGGGCTTGAGATGGAGCGGGAAGAATGAACATATCCAAACTTATCTTTTTTATTAACTGCAGAGAAATTAGGATAAAACTTGTGATATTTTATTTTATGATTTACCGGCTTGTAACAAAAATGCTGAAATTTAGCATCAGCAACAGCCGTTATAGCCAGTAGCGTATCCAGGGGGGGGAGGGGGGCTATAGCCCCCCCCCCATTGGCCTGCCGACCAAAATGCAGAATAAGGAAAATGCCACGTTTTTAGCACTTCTAAGACTCTTTTTTGCACTGGATTAGACTAAAAAAAGGAATAAAGCATAGTTTGAAACGTTTGTTTGGGGGGGCTAATGGACTGCCGACCAAAATGCAGAATAAGGAAAATATCATGTTTTTAGCACTTCTAAGACTCTCTTTTGCACTGGATTAGACTAAAAAATGCTTTAAAGCATAGTTTGAAACGTTTATTTAGGGAGGGGGGGCTAATGAACTGCCGACCAAAACGCAGAATTAGGAAAATACCACGTTTTTAGCCAGTAGCGTAGCCAGGGGTGGGCGGGGGGGGTATAGCCCCCCCCATTGACATGTCGACCAAAATGCAGAATGGGAAAAACACTACATTTTTAGCACTTGTTTTATGCACTGCAGTGGACTAGATAGTGATTTAAAACATCTTTTGAAACATATGTTCAGGGGGGGGGGTGGCTATTTTGACAAAAATAAAACCAACAAATAAATGAAACCTTTGATAAATGGTAAGAAATAAGCAATCAAATTTGATCGCAAGTGTAAAAATGCTGAACATAGGTGTCATCAACAAATATACTATAAACTAAGGAAAAAGGGGGGAGGGGCTATTCAGTATTTGTTAATTACCAATCATTTCTCTCAAATCTCTTTTCATTAGCCTCCCCCCCCAAATATTTTTCTCTATAAACTGTATACAAAATAGGTTACTCCGTGTGAGTTTTATTGAAGTATTCGATTCTATAGTTTACCAGCATCTAAACAAAAGAACTACATTTTACCATTAGCCACCTCCCAAATAGCCCATTTATGCTTCCAGTTTAATCTTGTTTGCACTGCCAATTTCTAAGCCACGTTTTAAAATCATTTTTTAATCAAAATAGCTCTAAAATGAAGTTATTTTTGCAAAAAAATGCAAAATTTTCGAGCGCTGGGGGCTCCGCCCCCGCCCCCCGTGCCTCCGGCGGCTGGGGGCTTTGCCCCCAAACCCCCAGCCTCCGGCTGCTGGGGCTTCGCCCCCAGACCCCCCAAACAGCCCCCCCATTGCGAATTTCTGGCTACGCGCCTGGTTATAGCCCATTTACGCAGCCAGTTTAATCATGTCTTTGCACTGTTAATTTCTATGCCACGTTTTCAAAGCATTAATTTTTGATAAAATAGGCCTACAATTAAGTTATTTTCACAAAAAAAAAAAATTGCGAAATATTCGATCACTGGACGCTCCGCCCCCTCACCTCTGGCGGTTGGAGACTTCACCTCCAAACAATTAAACACTTCAACAAACCAGAGAGCCGAGTACGTCGCATAGACACCAAAAAATAACAACAAGCGAATAAACAATTAAGTAATGGCAGGTTCAGCCGCTGGAGGCCATTGGGAGTTTGGGGGCAACGCCTCCAACGTTTGGAGACAAGGGGGTCTAGGGGCAGAGCCCCAAGCGCTTGGTGATTTTGCAATTTTTTTGCAAAAATAACAATTTTAGGCATATTTTTATAATGCTATTAAAACCTGGCATAGGAATTTAGCAGTGCAAAGTGATTAAACTGGCTGCGTAAGTTGTCTATGCGGGTGGTGGCTAATGGTAAAATTTCAGCCTTTTTTGCAAACTGGTGAATCGTAAAATAAAAAAAATCACAAGTTTTAACCTAATTCGTCTGCATTTACAAAAAAAGATAATTTTGGAGATGTTCATCCCCATCCCCACCGAGTATTTTACTGTTAAGTCTGGACAAGAAATGGATCTTGTTCCCGTTATAGCAATTAATTTTATGTGTTAGAAGTTTTACTTATATTTCTTTGCTTTAAACAGGGGGGTCCTGACCCCTTGCATCCGTTACTGGTAACGCCAGCGTCGATCATTCCAACTAGAGCTACAAACAAAATTAGCAACTTAAGTGTTTTTAGAGTAATGCTTAGGCTTACAGAAATAGGATCTTTGAGTTCTAAAATTGAAATTTTGTAGCACTCTGTCTTCCTAGCGTTAGTTTAAACTGATGAAAATAAATTGGATGTCACAGGCTAACCAAATGCATTCTAAAAAATTGCTAATTTATTTTACGTTATTTAGAAATCATTTAACACACGCAATTTGTTAGGTAGTGACTATTTCACCGAAAATTTTTAAGTTAAAGAGAATAAAACAAAAATAAGAAATATTCACCCGCGCTTTTTTTATTAGATTTTTTAAGGGTTAAGATTAGAGTTTGAATTAGGGTTTGGGTTAGGTTTCGGATTAATTTTAGAGTAAGATTTTGACTTGGGTTAGAATCAATAAACAACTAGACAAAAATTCTCGGTGATATAGTCGCTTCCAAATTGTTATTATTGATTTTAATGAACGTGTTAGCGCCACTTCGTGGAGAGTATTTGATTAAACTAAAAAAACATATTTTTTCATAAATCAAAAATTGTAGTGTTTTTTGGATCGACGAAAATCTTTTTTACTTTTTATTCCTAGAAAGGGCTCTTTTGGATCACAAAACACTGAACTTTAATCACTAGAATGTTTCTTGTAGCTCTAGTACTCTTTTGCGTATCGTCAGTTTAGTCGGGCAGTACTGCTTCCCCTTCCCCCCTGGTAAAAGGGCTAAAGGGCAGCTGCCTCCCCCGTTCTGGTACCACTGGCCTAGCAGTTCATAAAGTGGAGTTGGGGCGGAGTCGGATTCTGCAAGTTTTAGCAGGATCTGGAGTGCCATTCTTTGGATGTCGCAGTGGAGTCTCATCCAAAATTTCGGATGAGAAGCTAGTCATTCAAAACTTACGCAAGCAACTGCAATCAAGCATAACGGTACGTCGCTTTTGCGTCGCTTTCGTAAGCGAAAAAGCTGCTGTCTTGTAATTGCTATCTCTCAGGCTGGCATCGCTGCCCCAACCCTAACTGTAATGCAAAGTTTTGAAGGAAAAAAAGAACGCTTCATGCATCTCCTTTCCCATGTCCGTGTATACTCCGCGAATTTCCATTGATCTCCTTTCCCATTCCTAAATACGAGAGAAGCTAGTCATGCAAACGCTCATGCATGAACCATTGCCTTTTTCTCATACATTAGGCTTATATACGACATTTTGTCACTGCATTCAAGCTGTGCAGTGTAGTGGTTATCATGCTCGGCTACCAACCCTCCGCACCCGGGTTCGATTCGCGCTTGAGTAGTGAATGTGTGATGCAGAATGCAGGAACTGGGAAGGAAATGCATGAAGCTATCTTTTTTTTGCTTCAAAACCTTGCATTGCAGTTAGGGTTAGGGCAGGGATACCAGCCTGAGGGGATAGCAATTATGCAGCAGCAGCTTTTCAGCTTACGAAAGCGACGTACCGTTACGCTTGAGTGCGGCTCCCTGAGTAAGTTCTGCACGACTAGCTCCTTGTCCTAAATACTTTGTGTATACTCCGCGAATCTCCATTGATCGTTATTGGAACCCGAGCGTGATTCGAACCCGAGCGTGATTCGAACCCGATCGCAATGGTTGGAAGGCGCATGCGTTAACCACTCGACTACGCCAGGCACAACGTTAGATTTCCAAAAGGCCGTATTTAAACTAAATGTATGCGAAAAAAGTAATAGAAGGTTATGCTTGATTGCGGTTGCCTACGTAAGTTTTGATCGGCTAGCTCTACTAAATTTTGGAGTGGGATTGGATCTGCAGTCCCTGCTTTAATTTTGGAGTAGAAGTGGAGTGAAAAATAAGACGCCCCATTTCACTGCAGCAGCTCTGACACATTATATACATATTTTAAACTTGTTTGTTATCTTCAGGTGCACATACCTGTGTAAATGCCTACTATTAATTTTGAACTAAAAAAAAACAACAAAATTAGTCTACTTAAATTACTATGTAAAACAAAACGCAAAGCAAATTGCTATTGCTTTATGCAATGTCAGTCAACGCTCATACGAATTGACTTTCATTTACTTATACTGTATATGCTTTGAAAATTTTGCGATGCTAGCTAGCGCTATGCAGTTGAACTAAGTGCAATGCCAATGTGATACTGGTCAAAAATCCTCTTTCTGGTGACCTTGTTGTCAGACTTTGATCAGAGTAATCTGAGAAGAGGTACAATGGCAAGAGCAGAAATTGCCCTCGTGTGTGGTTTGAAGATTCGAGTGGGCTGTTAGGATTTCTATGTGTGAATTCAGATGCTGATGAAACACTAGCCTAATAGGATCAAAAATTGTTTGTGATCAAAAAATTTTTTTCAAAATCTTTTTTTTTTTCATTTTTATTTGATCTTTGATCACCAGTGAAACTTTATGAGCAGTTTTATGCATGTTTGAATGAAGTTTTGCTACTTAAACTTCCGCAAATACTTGTAATATGTCACAATGCGATTGCCTGAGTTAACTTCTTTATAAAAACAATTTTATTACAACGCGAAACTCATTTTTTTAAATTAAGAACAAATCAAAAATGCCAGCCTCGACATGAATAAAAAATTTAAAAACACTCTATGTACAAACTTACAAATCAGAAAGTCCATTTTTATTATACGGTATCGTATATCACAACGAAAAAATAGATCTTTGAAATCTTTTGTGCAGTACTGTTTTGCTTCACAGCTTTAGCAAACGACAAAACTTTGACACAACAGCACAACTTTTACAAAGCAAAAATGAAATTGCATCAATTTGTTTACCAATAAAAGCTTAAAAGCAAATATTGAGGCCGAAAATTCCTGAAAATTTATGAACAGCCAATTTCAATCCAAAATTTACTGGTAATAAAAAAAGGTTAATTAGCATAGAAGTGTGTGCAGATTCCTAGGTTTATGTTTTACATCGCTTAGTTGCTTTAATCACATGACTGACTGATTGAGATTTCTTTCTAAATGCTGTTAATGAAGAGCGAAGAAGGTTACTTTCTTCAAACTTACGTGAATTCGTGGTTGGCGAATTCTAAACGTTTTTTTTTTTAATCAAAATTCGGAGCTCAATACGGCCAAAACGGTTTAAGTCAAAATAAAGTCAAAATTTACCTAAAATAAAGTCAAAATTATTTTTTTCTAGGTTAAAACAAAAATGGCCTTATTGATAAGACATTAAAAGCTCAAACAAGTCATTCAACTATTGGGTAACTGTGCAACTATTGTTTACCTTTTTTCAATGGTTGCAATAAAACTTTGAAAGCCTATTAATGATGCCGTAGAAGGAAGGGTTTTGTTATTTGAACATTGTAAGCAAACGCAAATCATGCGATGGCTGGTTTGATAGGGCTGCTGTCAGTACATATTAATAGAAAACAATTACAGTATTTCACTTTCAAACCAGAAGTTTGTTGCAAAGAAAACATTATTTGCAAACTGTTTTGAATCGAAATCAACCATGCAATGTAGTAAAAATATAACGTAGCAATTTGCAACATTAAAATCTCGAAATTTTGTGATAAAATCGTTGGATCGGGATTGGCAAAAATTGGTTAAAATTCCGGGATTTCGATCTGTATTTTTCTGAAGTTCCAACTCTTGTATTGAATTGTCACTCATAATTTGTGCTTAAAAATTATTCAAGGTAATTTTTACAATACTTCTTTTGGTTTAATTGCTGCATATTCTGATGCAATGAATATAGAGGCTATTCCGTGTATCGTATTAATTTTCAATTAATATTTTTGTAGTAGGCTACGTATTCAAACTTGTGTTTGCTCTAAGAGCTCTATTGGTAATGTGTTGGATGAGCGACATTTCGTTGCATTCGAGACTTGAAGCAATTACTAGAGCGGTATCTTTCATTTAGCGTTTCAGGTTAAACGTTTTTACAGACCTTTGTTCAAAAAACATATTTCTCTTTTCTCCATACCGACACCTATTTTTCGGTATATTCAAAATTAGTTACAGCCCAGTGGTGTAGCGGACATTTAAGAAAAGGCGTGCGATTATGATGACCTTATTAGTTTTCAGGCAATAAAGCAAAAAACAACTTACACTGCTACAGGAAATGTTCAAATATTGCAAATAGGCCTCCCTTCCCCAGTACACATTATTGTGCACAAGTGCAAGTCTATCTTGTGCTATAACCAGGGCCATTTTTAGTTTGACCAAAAAAGAGGTTAATTTTGACTTTATTTTAGGTAAATTTTGACTTTATTTTGACTTAAACCGTTTTGGCCGTATTGAGCTCCGAATTTTGATTAAAAAAAAAAACGTTTAGAATTCGCCAACCACGAATTCACGTAAGTTTGAAGAAAGTAACCTTCTTCGCTCTTCATTAACAGCATTTAGAAAGAAATCTCAATCAGTCAGTCATGTGATTAAAGCAACTAAGCGATGTAAAACATAAACCTAGGAATCTGCACACACTTCTATGCTAATTACCCTTTTTTATTACCAGTAAATTTTGGATTGAAATTGGCTGTTCATAAATTTTCAGGAATTTTCGGCCTCAATATTTGCTTTTAAGCTTTTATTGGTAAACAAATTGATGCAATTTCATTTTTGCTTTGTAAAAGTTGTGCTGTTGTGTCAAAGTTTTGTCGTTTGCTAAAGCTGTGAAGCAAAACAGTACTGCACAAAAGATTTCAAAGATCTATTTTTTCGTTGTGATATACGATACCGTATAATAAAAATGGACTTTCTGATTTGTAAGTTTGTACATAGAGTGTTTTTAAATTTTTTATTCATGTCGAGGCTGGCATTTTTGATTTGTTCTTAATTTAAAAAAATGAGTTTCGCGTTGTAATAAAATTGTTTTTATAAAGAAGTTAACTCAGGCAATCGCATTGTGACATATTACAAGTATTTGCGGAAGTTTAAGTAGCAAAACTTCATTCAAACATGCATAAAACTGCTCATAAAGTTTCACTGGTGATCAAAGATCAAATAAAAATGAAGAAAAAAAAAATTGACTTTGAAAAAGATTTTTTGATCACAAACAATTTTGACAAATTCTAACGTAAACCAAAATTTTGACTTTATTTTGACCTACAAAATCTACTTAAACTGGCTCCAAAGAACCCGAAGCTAATGTTGGTAAACGTTTGATGATAAAACAAAGCCCTGAAAATTTTTGACTTTATTGACTTTGCGGGCCCTCGACAGGTCTAGTAGTTTATATACGTGCCAGCAGCCCAGCACCATACTGCGCTAATTGTAAAGATGGTCTAATAACATTGAGGTAAACACATTAATTATAGAACAAAGCTGCGCCAACTTGCTGAATAGCAAATGCATAGCCTACTTTTCATAGCCTCTTTTCCTGATGTCATTATAACATATCGTAACCTGGCAACAGCCAGCGATGTTATACAGTAAGCAATTTTAAGCAGGCTGGTAGGCTTAAGACCAGTCAATGCAAGTATGGTTAGGCCTCGCTTTGCTTAGTTATTTAACAACCAGTAAAACCATAAACGAAACAACCAGTTAGTGTTAAAGGACTTATTTCATTTAATGCTTTTTTAAAAATTTTGTATGTTTTTACTTCTGTCTACTTGTAAGCCCATAAAATATCCATGTGGAGTATACTCAAAATCTTGCAAATCTAATTAAAAAAGCATCTTTTGTGATTTGTGTGATAAGTGGGTCTATTTTTTACGTAGCAATTTAAGTAAAACAAAATTTGATGACTTAAATCTGTCCCCTATGTCCTTTTTTTCACCAGATGCTTACAACCAATTTTTCTATTCCATGAACTCAACAGTCAACAATTTGTATAGAACATAGTACTGTATATTATTTAAAAGAATACTAGCAAAACTTGGATCAAACAGAATTAATACGAATTAATATTAATACAAACATGAGCATTTTTACCAATTCTGGAATTAATGGACATGAATCCCGATACTGCACATTAAATGAAATTGCAGACAAACTTCAAGTAGTGAATAATTTTACTCTATTATCTGTAAATATTCGCAGAATATATTCCAATTTCTGTGGATTGCAAGAAATGATATCAGAATCAAGATAAAACCTGATGAGATAGCACTAAGCGAAGCAAAATTAAAAATATCTTAAAGTTGTAACTTAATTCTGAAGGGATATAACTTTTTATACAATGGATTTACAACAAATTGTGGAAGGGTTGGCATTTTTATAAAAGAACATATCACTTATAAAATAAATCATAAGGTAAAAATAAATCTTCCGCATTGGGAAGATTTATGGATTATGCTCCACCATCAAAATTTAAAATACACAGAGGGAGTAGTTTATAGACATCCTAGTCAAAACATTACCTCAATCCATGAAGGATTAGAGCAAACACTTGAGAGCTTAAAAACTGATAAAGAATTTTATTATGTGGTTGGCGATATAAACATAATTTTCTGATCTTCACAAAATTCCATAAAACGGTACACTGATATGTTATATAGCCAAGGATGTGTTCCTGTAATTACACATCCCTCGTGTATAACGCAAACAAGTTTAACCATCCTAGATTATATATATACAAACAATATATCTAAAACAATTAAAAGTTTCATACTAATACATGATTTGACAGACCATCTACCAGTAGCGTAGCCGGGGGGGGGGGGCATTTTGGCCTGTCAACCAAAATGCAGAATAAGAAAAATACCACGTTTTTAGCTCTTTTGAGACTGTTTTTTTGCGGTGGAATTGACTAAAATGTGATTTAAAGTATCTTTTGAAACATATATTCCGGGGGGGGGGGCTATTTGTCAAAATTTAAAGTCACAAATCAATGAAAACTGTAAAAAATGCCCGAAAATAAACAATCAAATTTGATCGCTAATGTAAAAACGCTAAACATAGGTTTTATCAACAAATATATTATAAACTCAGGAATAAGGGAAGGGGGGCTACTCAATGTTAGTTAATTACCAATCGCTTCTCTCAAATATCTTTCCATTAGCCCCTCATCCAATTATTTTTCTTTATAAAATATAGACGAAATAGATTACTCCGTGTGAGTTTTATTGAATAATAGGATTTCATGATTTACCAGCAAGTAAGCAGGAGAACTGCAATGTTATCATTAGCCACTTCCCAAATAGCCCATTAATGCAACCAGTTGGTTGCGCTACCAATTTCTATGCCACGTTTTAAAAGAATTATTTTTTATTAAAATAGCTCTAAAATTAAGTTATTTTTGCAAAAAAATGCAAAATTTTCGAGCGCCGAGGGCTCCGCCCCCAGACCCCCATTGGCCTCCGGCGGCTGGGGGCTCCGCCCCAAGAGCCCCCAAATAGCCCCCTTTGCGAATTTCTGGCTACGCGCCTGCAATCTACCTGTTTTGAAGAGTGCCAAATTAGAATTTCATGAGCAAGATAGTGCAACCGTACCTGTAAGAGATACAACCCAATTTGATGCAGAAAGATTTACTGAAAAATTGTGGGCCAATTTAGATAATCTTAATGAAGAATATTCCCACAGTGTAAACCAATATATGATTAATTTTATTGATATTTTTCCTAATATCTTAAATAAATTTGCGCCCTTAAGAAAGCAAACACGTAAGGAAAAAAAGCTTAAAACAAAACCTCGGAGAACTAGGGACATTTAAAAACAATATCTACAAACAATGTCCTAAACAAGAAAATGCTGTATAGTGGCAGAGTTACAAGCACTCAGAAACAAAGTTACAAATTTAAAAGAAATTGCCACACAAGATTACTTTTAAAAATAGGCAAAATATATATCAATAATGGAAGACTATCAATCAAATACTGAATAATAAAAAAAGTAACGCTAATCAAACTCTGAAAAACATATGCGCAGATGGGCAAACGATTCATGATCAACAAGAAATTAGTATTTCTTTTAACAATTATTTCATTAATGTTGATTACTCTTCAACAAGCAAAACTTCTTTTACAATAAACTGTTCTTTTACGGAGCAAGAACAAGACAAATTTATTTCATCGCTCAGTAATAGCACGAAGAAGAAACTTTAATCAGCAACCGTTTAAGAAGGCGACAGGGAAGTTGCAAAAGACCTTACGGTCATCGAGTCGAGCAATCACCCTCTTGTCGGAGAGGCAGTTTATGCCAGTATCATGGATGGTTTTCATTACTTTGTTTAAGTGAGTTGCGACATTTTGACGATTCCAAAAAATAAATGACGACCCGTCATCAGCATGAATTTTTTCATGTTACTAAAAGAGACATCTGCTTAATTATATCATGAAAGGAATATGTAAATTGCGTGAACAAAGCCTTTGATGCTAATATTTGTGCGAAGATGATAGAAAGTTTTTGTAGCAAGATTTGAATTTTTTGTGCGAGAATGCCTTAATATTTGTGGGAATGCAATTCCAAATCTTGACTCCCTGATACTTTATACACCTCTGTAGTTCATAGTACGGTAACAAGGTATGTTTAAATTATTACAATCAGTCGATTGCCTTGTAGCTCGACTTGAGCGGTCATTAGTTTTACAGAAAATATTTGCGAAATGTACTTGGCGTTTTGTTGTTTAAAGAACCATAAACAAATTTGGCGACTTTAAATTTGAACAAGTCATCAATTTGCAGAATTTTCAATGCATCTTTGATAGTTAATAACAATCCAAATTCGTTCTTTTTGCGTCCAATTGGTGTAGATGAAATTCGTAAACATATAATTGATATAAAATCAAACAAAAGCAAATTTGAAATACCTATAAAATACATCAAAATAGCTGTTGATGTGATATCACCCATATTTACTAAAATCTACAATCAATGTATTATTACACGTTCGTTCCTGGTTCGTTTCCAGATGTTTTAAAAATTGCTGAAGTCATTCCAATTCACAGAGCAGGCCCAAAAAATATCTGCTCCAACTATCGCCCTATTTCACTTATAAGCCCATTTGTAAAAATTTTTGGAAAATGTTTGCATTTTCACTTGTATAATTACTTTACACGAAACAATCTTCTCAACAAAAATCAAAATGGATTTATGAAAAAGTCTTCCACTAGCGATGCTGTACTTGATATTTATAATCAAATTCTACAAAGTTTGAATGAAAAGAAAATAACTTGTTCTATTTTTTTTGATCTGGCAAAAGCATTCGATTGTACAAATCACGACGTATTGCTTGAAAAACTATGTATGGTGTACGTGGAAAAAAACTATGTAGGAAAAATATGGTGTACGTGGACTTTCGCTAAAACTATTTCTAAGGTATTTTCAAAACAGATAACAGTTCACCAGTGTTGTTAACAATGTAACATTACATCTGAACAATATTATTTGTGGGGTTTTCCAGGGTTCAACCATAGAGCCTCTTCCATTTAATATTTATATATGAATGATTTGCCACTTACATGTAAACTTCAAATCCGCTTGTTAGTCAATGACGCAAATTTAACTGCATCTCATTACAACAAAGACGCTTTAGCAAAATTAGTGAAAAATGAGTTAGTTCGCATTAGTAACTGGATGAAGATCAATAAACTTACAATTAACTACACAAAAACAGACTACATAATTATCACCAACAAAACAGAAAAATTAAATTATACTGCAAAAATTGATCAAACTAAAATTAGGCAAAGTGAATGCGTCAAATACTTAGGAATATTACTTGATAATTCATTGAGTTGGAAAGCTCAAATTGAAAGAGTAAGTGCTAAATTGGCTGGCGGGTGCTGGGCGTTATATTACCTACGAAAATATGTAGATTGTAAAACTTTTTTAATTGTCTACTTACAGTATAATTCACTCACATTTAAGTTACTGGCTTAGTAGTTGGGGCAGTGCTTCAGCTTCAACGTTAATGTTAATAAATAAATTACAAAAAAAGCTTCAGGAACAATTACTTTCAGTAACAAAAGATTACACACTAAACCTTTATTTTTAAACTACAAATTTTGAAGATAAATGATGTGTATAAATTTGAAATAGGAAAAATTATGCATAATATTTCCAAGCAATTTATCTTGTCACATTTCTAAATTGTTTGTAATAACTGACGAAATTCATTCACATAATACGAGACAATATGCAAAGAAAAACTATTTTTTGCCTCGAGTGCACGCATCTCAAGTCCAAAAATCATTGCACTACTATGGTGTAAAGTTATGGAACGAAATTCCAAAACCACTTAAAGAAAATACTTTCTTCAAATTCACGAAAGAACTAAAAATTAACTTGTTGTCCCAATATGCTGAACCACATTGAATCATTACAGTTTTGATCATACCCCCACATAACATTTTTTATGTATTGTTCTAAAATTGTTAAATTGAGAATTTACCGGTATTCACTTTTGTCTTTTGGTGTGTTGTTTCGTATGTTGACAGTTTTTAACTTTTTTTTACGTTTATGAAGTTCTTTTTAAGTTTTGAAGTGTTGTTTTTGTGTTGACAGTTAAAAGCTTTTTGGCTTTTTTTCAGTTTTATTGTGGTTACAGGCCTTGATGATTGTACTTAGTCTTTTCGCATGCCTAAACAAATTGAATTGAATAGAATGAAGCAGGCCCCGCTACAGGATTGCGTGACTGGGGGGGCACAAATAAATTTTGGGGGGCACGAAAAGTTTATTTATTTGAATTCATGAGTGTGGACTGAGCGAAGAAGATGTTTCACGCGAATTCTGAGACGAAGACAAAAAAAACAACAAAATGGTCTTCATGCCAAAAAAAAAAATGCGAATTTTTATAAATTCTGCTTTTCATCTCAAAAGACGTGCGAATTTCCGCGAATTCTGTGGCGAAGACCAAAATTTAAAAAAAAGGTCTTCATCCCCAACATACGTGAATTTTTATGAATTCTGGGGTGAAGCCACCGAAACAAATCGTGTTTATTTCGAAATCTGCGAAAAAACCGTTCTTGCTCATGATTTTTGGGGTGACATCCAGTATTTTGGAAGTCTCGGGCCTCGAATCGCACTCCAGGAGCACCGACCCTGTTAATTTCCACGGGGCACAATCCTCGCTTAAGGAGGCACAATTCTCGTTTGGGGGGGCACAAGCAGTGATTTGGGGGGAACGGCCCCGGAAGCCCCCCCCCCGTGGTGCCGGGCCTGGAATGAAGCTACTTATCGGTAATTTATTGACAGCCGTAAAATTTTTTTGCAAATCCTTACTGCCAACTCTACAACTAGGCCAACTAAGTACTAACGGGACCAACTACCGGTAACTCCTTGTTTACTTGGATTAAACAGCTTGCTATCACTCTCATAAGCTAGCATTCAGCCTAAATAGTGCAAACAGTACCATATCAAAAACTCACTCAGAGTTAACTTTACCTAATGCTAATATACCTACCGGTTACCACAACTTCGTTTCACTAATTACCTAATTACTTCCTCACTTCATTACACAATGCTAATTTCCGTATTATTTGTTTTAGCAAATCGCTTAAATTACATCAAATAAATGCCAACACGCATGCAATATTTAAAACTGCATGTTTTGGTGCATAGTATGTGGTCTGTTTTAAGACAATTTACTGTTACAAATCTAAAATGAAAATCGAGACTAAATGTTATTAAAAAAAGAAACTTGACTTATAAAAGAACTTTTGCAGCCAGCAAAGCGCCAATCAAAGTTTTCAAACCTATTTAATATTTTTCGTAATCTCATTGAAACATATAGCGATCTCTTGAACTGTTGAGTGCAATTTAAAAACTGCATGCGTGTTGCCATAGTTTTTTGTAATTTAGCGATATGCTGAAACCAGCCTAAAACTGAAGCCATTGAATTAAGCGTGACTATTTATTACTACTTTGACTTGAGAGCAAATGCCTGTCACTGAGGCAACTTTGCTTAATGTTGTTTTAAATTTTTACATGCACTGTACTTGTTTAAATTATTATTATTTGGAAAAATGACTAGGCATGCAATGCATGCCATGCATGCATAGAGAATACGCCCCTGTCACAGCCTCATAAACTTATGGAATAACTGATTAACGGATATTTGCAAAAATCCATTTGCAAGATTGAAACTGATTAGTTGAGTAAGCTATAGGCTAGCTTATATAAATGAGAGAATGCTGGTAATTGTAATTATATTTTATTAAGATCAAGTTGCCTTGGCCAGGACAGCAAACGGACTTTTCAGTTTTCCTGTCAAGCTGTCACCTGTCCACTTGTCGAACACACACGGTGGAGGCTTCACACTGTCTGTTTTGATGCTAAACGTCAAGCAAGGAAGCTGTGAATACCAATTTTAATAATCTTTGTTTTAACCCGACCAGAATCGAAAACAGGTCCGGAATCAAAAATTGACCCGACAAGAATCGAAAACAGGTCTACCGTTTCAATAGCAAACGCTCCATACACTCGACCACAGATTGGTTTTTCAAAGATGGTAAAGAATGGATGGGAAACTTCCACAGTATTTTTCTCAAAAAATAGACATAAAGTTTTTTTTCTAAATCTTGTACGCTCTTTTCTTAAACGGCAAAACACCAAAATCTAATTTTTGTGTGAAGGTGTTGAGCTCCAAACGCAGTTTTGTCTCTTGAAGTTTTTTGGTCTCTTCTCTCTCCAAGAACCCTTCAAAATTGACTCCAAAATATCAAATTTTAAACCGATTAAGTAAGAGAGCTTTTTTTAATATCTGTGGATATTTAAGAGACAAATATTTTGATAAAGTTTGGGATGCTACTATTTGGAAAGTGGAAACCCGCAAATGAACCCCAAAAAAGCAAATTTTTAAACGGCTTATGCTAGAAAGCCTTTTTAAGAAAAATAATTTTATTTAAATCATTAGATATTTAAGAGAGAAATATTTTCACATGGTTTGGTACTGTGTAGATATTACATACCGTATTATACTTTTACTGTGGTTTAGAAGCTTTTAATAGGGAAATCCTCTGAATTCAATTTTCAACTGGCTTAAGCTGGAAAACTAATTATATTGTTATCAGTCAATACTTAAGAGACACGTATTTTGACATAGTTATCCCAGAAAAACTCAGAAAAAACAAACAAGTCAAATTTTTAACTACTTGAGCTAGAATGAATTTTTTGTTGATATCAGTAGATATTTAAGAGTAAAATATTTTGGAAAACATTTCAAACGGACTCCAAAATCAATTTTTAAACGATCGACGTGAGCCAAAAAACTAATTATTTTTTTGTAATCAGTAGAAATTCAAAAAAAGAAATATTTTTACATGATTTGGGATCATATCTTCTGGGGAAACCCATATAGACCTTTAAAACTTGATTTATAAATAGCTTTTGAAAGTGGGTTATTTTTCATTAAAATCAGTTGATGGTTGGAATAAATATTTTGATATTATGTGGAAATTCATTCTCATAAAGACGTCACAAATGTGTCCTTCAACGCTAAATTTTCAAACTGCTTAAGTTAGTGGGATGTTGTTTTTTTTATCAAGATCAGTAATGGCAATATTTTAAAACTGTTTGTGACCCCCCAAAAATGTCATGGATATGCTCCCTTTAAACTAGAGGATAAAAAAATTTGAAGATCACATTTTTCAACATGAGTCAGTCGTTTACTGGATTTGCCCGCAAACTCACATCTGGTTATAAAAAACTTCAATCGAAATAAACTTCTATGCTCGTATGTGATCAGTCAAATGCTTCTTATGCTTTGCTGTAATTAGAACTTTCATTCAAAATAATCGCAATGAAATACCGACATATTTCCGGTTTTGAATTTTGAAATGTTATTTCCGTAAATTAACTATATTGCGTAAAAAATATTAAACATAAATCAGTTAATAGAAACTTATCTTCCCATTATAAACTAAAAATCGGGAATTCGATTCCTAAAGACGAACGATTTCAAGAAAATGGCTAATGTAGGGTTGCCATATTTTTGAAGCAGACAAGTGGGATAGGATTAGAAAGCAGCAATTTTTCTCGGATTTGAGATGAAAACAAAAAAAAATGTCTCCACCACCCGAAAGCTGCAATTTTCAGGGATTTAAAATGAAGAACAAAAAATAGTCTTCGCCTCAGAGAGTCCTAAAGTGAGATAGGAGAAAAATCAAAAATTCTGGAACCAATCAAGAATTCCGGCACAAAAAGGTCAACTGGGCGGAACACCGGAACAAGGCATAGAAAACGGCAATGTCCTGGCGAAAATGAAACGTATGGCAACTTAGGGTAATGTTACATTAGACAATAATAAATTTTCATAAGGAGAATAAGCAAGCAAATAGTGTGCGCTTATTTCCTCTTTTTCATTTTGTATTTTTGAAATTAACGTTAGGGTTTGGAGTAGGTGTTGAGTTTTGGTTCGGATTGAAATTAAGGCTAGAATTAGAGTTAAGTTTGGATTGGTTTCAAAGAGGTTAGAGGCTACGGGCTAGAAAATCGATTTTTTACGTACGCAACAGCAGCTTTTGTCTTGAAAATTATAATGTTAATCTGTAATATTCTGAGAGCCAATCACCTAATTCATTCTAGAACGACTAAAATTTATCTACAACGAACAGTCAAAAAATAAAGCAGCATATCATTTCCGGTTCAATCCATCTTTTAGCAACAACAAAATTTGCCCCGATTTTTTTACCTAGATTTTGTAAATACTGATCGCAACCAGGGTTGGAAAAATTACTTGTTTTTGCTTTAATTACAATTACAATTACTCAAGTTCTAGTAACTGTAATTCAATTACAATTTCAATTACAATTACAACGAAAAGTTTCTCAATACATCGCGACCAATTCGCTTACACATGAAGCCTCGAGCTTTGCTTATGTCAACGCTGTGGATTTGTTTTGTATTTCTATATCAGACCTATTAAAGACACATTTCTCTCTATCCTTGCTCCTCCATCAACCTTTGTTTAACTTTAGTTTTTGCAGTACATAATTTCGTTTCTAAGCAATTGTCAAGTATGTTATTGAATTCATATCGCTTTCAGCAACATTATGGTTTTAACTAAACCATGGTATCATACCGCAATTATTTGTGAAAAAAAAAAGTTTTAACCATAGGTGGGCACAAGTCCGTTAATCTGTTTATAACGAAGTGAACTTTTTCATTAACTCATTAATCCGTTAAAATTTTTTTTAATTTAACCGACTAAATTAACTTCCGTTAAGTTCTCTTAGCTTCCGTTAAGGTTTTCATCGTTAATAATTTGCAACATTAATTCATCGTACCGGTAGAAACCAGTTTGCACTGGTAACACTTGTTGCGTAATAGCGTGAGTTTTATAGAAGAAAAAGTGAAGGAGCTCTTTTTTGTGGCAAATAATAACCTGCAGCCTCATAGGTTTATTAATTATCGCTGTTCGCAAATTTCCAAAAATTTTCCAATCGCAGCTTCGTTAGTGCATTTGAACTTATTTTTATCTTGAAATTAGATTAGACTGTAAAATGTAACTTCCGAAACAGAAAAAGACTACCATAGCAATAAATATTTCCTTACAATCAGCTCAACAGCGTCAATACGTATTCTAGAAGTGAGTGAATAAAACGAAATGTAAATTACGCGCAAAATATTAACGAATTTACGGACTTTATCAACTTTCGTTTATTAAAGCTGAAATTAGCGGATTAACGTTAACGGAGGTGTGAAGTTTGTTAACGGACTAGTGGTTAACGAAGCTAACGTTTTGCATTAACTTGCCCACCTATGGTTTTAACACAATTAAAAATTGTAAAAAAGTTGAAATTGTGTACGTTACAACTTCGAATTACAACTACTATTTAACACTATTTTAACTTTTCCCAATAATATCACATATTTGGCATAATCATGCAAAATAGAACCATTAGTGTCGCTTTGACATGCACACAACGGCAAACAAGCAAAAAAGCACACAAAATCTTAATATCACAAGTAGTATTGTAGTTACAATCATAGACGTAGCCAGGGGGGCAGAGGAATCAGGCCCTGGGGGCCCAGCCCCCCTTCCCCCCAATCGAAATGCCATCAATAAAAAGAATGTGACAAAGAGTCTTGTTTCTTTATTTTCAGTTTCTTTCAACATCTTCTCATACAACAGTAATTACCAAACATATTGACGACCAGGAGACCCCCACGCCCCATCAGTTTGATTTTTGCCAACCAATTGAAATGTTTAACTATGGTGAAATGAAGGGGGTTTTGTCCTGAAAGTTGTTGCCTCAGGCCCTCATCCAAACTTTTTATAATTGTAATGCAATAACCATGGCCGGCTTTACCATATGATACAGTCCCAGGGCCCTGCGCTCACATAGTAAAACTTTTTGTTGGTCTTCACCTATATTTGGCAGGAAGATGTTGCAAAATATCCTAGAGTACCAGGGGCCTTGCGCAATGTAAATCCGGCCCGGAATACCATGGTTAGAAAGTGCAACCGTTTATGTACCATCTTTCAGTAACAGTTCATCTCCACCTCGCCAATTTTTAAGCACAAAGTACTTTTAAAAAAATATTAGCTAGGGGAAATGCTCATTGAAGAAAATATTGAATTTGAATTGAGGGGTCCAGCGCCTCCTGGCCGTAAATGTACTCCTATAACTGGTTAATTTCATGAAAAAAACAAAAGTTTTTAAGGAAAATCTTGGAGTGAATTATTATTTACCGCTAAATTATTGTAGGAGACAATGTTCGTTATTTCCGCTTACCTGGGCCAAACAAATCATTTACAATTAAATTCAAGAACAAATTGCAAAATTTTTAACGTGTTTTGGACTAAAAGAAGGATTGAACAATTTAACTTTTTCGATTAGCTTTCAAATGTTAAAAATCTAGTTCTTTAAAATGGCTCTGAACACATGCGAAGTGTGATCCAATGGCATTAAAATAGCTTTTTATTTCAAAAAATTACAAAAAAATCGCCCACGGTCAGGGGGCTTCGACCTTAAACCCTTAAAGCCCTCGGTGCTGGAGGGTTTTTCCCGGCCCAGACCTCGGTCTGTGATACGTTTGAGTTACATTAGCTTACTCAACATGTCTCCCAAGTTAGACAATTGCACTTTTTACCGGTAACAATTAGTTTACCTCTACCTTTAGCAAAATCCTGGTTAATTGCGAAAAACAGACCATGGCTTTGGATCTTTCCCTCTACAATATCTTTGCCCCACAAAAAGTTCCTCTGTTGAAAATTTCTGATGACCTCAATGCATGTGATTTGTGGTTTGCCCTCCCTCCCCCCAATCAAAAATCCTGCCAACGCCTATTGTTACGTACCACCGGTTACAGTCACATCTGACGTTATACGCCAATTCTATTAGGCTATTTTTTGGCTTAGAGTTAGTGCTAGTTATGATTAGAGTAGGTGATAAGTTCACGTAATGAATATGATAAACCCTATCTCTAAAACTGACTCTAACTATTTCTGACCTACTTTGATGTTCGGTTGGTCACTTCAGAAGTGATGGCAACCAATAGAAAATTTTGATAACGTTTCGCAACCGGAGGACAATTGATCTGGTTTAAACACATTTTGTTATCATTTAACTTAATGAATAAAAGAGTAATAGTAATTGAAAATTGGCTGAAAACTTTTCAATTACAATTACATTTATCGACTTTGGAAAATTCTCAATTACAATTACAGCAAAATTGTGTAATTAATTACAATTTTGTCAATTACAATTATAATTTTTTCAAGCCTGGTTGCAATTAGTTTGAGCTGGTTCTGTCAGAAAACGAACTTGCTCGAAACCAATTTGCTGCAAAGTTTTGGCATTATTTATTGTTTTCAAGACGAAATTTTGACTTGCCACGGATGTGAGAAGGTGATCTTAGACAGATGTCTCCTGAAAGTGGAGGACACTTCCTGGCATAGTGAATGTTTGAAGTGCAAAATCTGCGAAGCTCCGCTTTCAACCAGATGTTACTTACGCAATAAACAAGTTTACTGCAGGGAAGACTTTTTCAAGTAAGAATAGAAACCATTACAATTTTTCAGTGATTTTTGGCTTATCCAATAAACAAACAAACAAACAATCAGTACTGTAATTACAATAACAAAGCATCTTTGGAATTCTCAACACGTGTTTTGCAGCAGAATTGTTGTCAAAACAAAGCAAAGAGTCAGAATTGCAAAGCGGATGTGTTTCAAGTCGGTGTTGCAGAGTCGTAGTCAAGGGAGTCGAAGGTTTTTACGGGGAGTCGGAGTCGAAAATAAGATTTTTCCGGAGTCGGAAGTCGGAGTCTGAGTCTAAAAATATATGCTCGACTCCCGACTCCCAGTGTTGCACAAAAAATGGATTAAAATGTAAGCTACGTCCTGTATTAACGTAACTGTAGTCAAGTTGCATGTAACTGTAGTCGTAATGGCTCAGTCTCACACTGCAAACAAAGCTTACCGGAAAAGGTGCTATGCGTTGGAGTGGTAAACAAACACAGGGTGCCCTGTTCAAGCTAGAAAAATGCTTTGCAGTAATCAGTTTAGCCCAATCCAAAAAAAAATTGTTCATATTTATGGTAGTCGGAGTCGAAATTTTACCATTTTAAAGAATCGGGAGTTGGCGTCGAACGGAAATAAACCCTGGGATTCAGAGTCGGAGTTGGAGTCGAACTGAAAAAATGGCTGAGAGTTTGAGACGGAGTCAGAGTCGAAGTGATTTTGCTTCGACTCTGCAACCGCGTTTTAACTAAATCTAAAACGGCTTTCAAAAGTTAATCTTCTGCAACAGCACTGACAAAATAGCAACACTGAAGTAAAATGAAAATTGTTCATTTTGAACGGTAATATCTTCAAGACGAGAAGATATACAGCAGAAAGTTTAGATTTGGTAAGAAACCATTTTAGACTTTTGCCTGCATTTTGGTCAAAGATAAAAAAACTTGACTTGAATGCCCTTTTAAAAATTTAGTTCTTTCAATTGGGTCTAAAAACGTGCGAAAAATTTGCCCAGCCTCCAGTTACTGGCCAAGTTTAAAACACGTTCAAAAACCTGAACCTATTTGAATGCTTGAGCTAAAGCTTTCATCGAAAGCAGAAAGCCTTTTTATAGGTTTGTGATACCGCCACGTACGTGTCATCTGTTTCTTTGTTTTTACTTAGCAATTTCGAAATTAATGATGCGCGAAACTTCAAACTTTTGCTTACAACTCGCAAACGGTTGATTCTATCAAACGAACATTTGCACAGCCATAATGGGTTTATATAGGATCGTTTTTGTAGCAAAATTAAAGGTAGATAGTCACGTGACTTAAGTTTTATAGTCTAAGTATCGTATGCACCTACATAGATTAACTTTGATCCCCGGATTATCAATTTTCTTTTTTTTTAACCCAAGGGCGTACGCAAAGGGGGGTTTTGGGGGTTCAACCCCCCCCCATTAGTCTGTCGACTAAAATGCACAATAAAGAAAATATCACGTTTTTAGCGCTTCTGAGCCTGTTTTTTCGCAATGACATGGACTCCAACATGATTTAAAGCAACTTTTGAAGCATTTAGAAGCATTTAAAGCAACTTAGGGGGGAAGGGAGTTAGTTTGTCAAAGATACAACGTATAAATCAGTAACAACTTCAAAAAATTGCCAAAATTAGCAAATTTAACCGCTAAAAATACTTAACATTGGCTTCATCAAAAGTATGGAGATGGGGTTTCAGTATTAGTTCATTGTTAATCCACTCAAATCTCGTTTCATTCGCCCCCTTCCACTCCCCTTCCCAACTGTCTCACTCTATAAACTACAGAATATAAATGCTTGTGAGTTTTTTCAAATTATGATTTTATGATTTACCGGCTTGTGAATTAGAGGAGTAAAATGTTACCATTAGCCACCGCCCACATGGCTCACTTATGAGCAAAGGCGTACACAAGGGGCTGGGGGTTTAAACCATCCTCCCTATTGATCCGACGTATATCATTAAAAATATAGTCTTATTGCGCAAAACAAACAAGTTCCTCCTTTCCTCTCATATTAATACGACATATTTAATTATAGTAAATATTTTTTTTGTTATTTAATGCAACAATGTAAGCGACTAAGTGTAATACTGAAAATCTGGAATGTCGTGTTACGAGTCAGAGTAACTTTCAGTAGCGTAGGCGGGGGGGGGGGGGGGGGGTTGTGGCCTCCCCATTGGTCTGTCAACCAAAATGCAGAATAAGAAAAATACCACGTTTTTAGCACTTCCGAGACTGGTTTTTGCGCTAGAATCAACTAAAAAGTGATTTAAAGCATCTTTTGAAACATAAATTTAGGGCTAATTTGTCAAAATTCAAACCCACAAATCAATAAAAACTTTGAAAAATGGCCAAAAACAAGCTATCAAATTTGATCGCTAGTGGAAAAATGCTAAACATGGGTTTCATCAACAAACGTATTATAAACTTAGGACTATGGGGGTGGGGGCTGCTTAGCATTAGTTAATTACCAATCACTTGTCTGAAAAATTTTTCCATTAGCCCTCCCCCATTTATTTTTCTCTATAAAGATAGACAAAAGAGGATCACTCGGTGCGAGCTTTCTTGAACTATACGATTTTATGATTTACCAGCATGTAAACAAGAGAGCTAAAATTTTACCATTAGCCACTTTCCACATAGCCCATTTACAGTGGTGGGTAAGTTACTTTCTAAAAGTAACTAGTTACAAGTTACAGTTACAAGGCAAAAAAGTAACTAAGTTACAGTTACAAATTTGAAAAAGTAACTAGTTACAGTTACAGTTACAAGTTTCAGTTACTTTTAGTGATTAAAAATTTGGACTAAAAACACGCCTGTCGGCACTTGCCAGATTACGTATGTTGTCTCAAAAGTATATTAAGACCAAACCAAGGATGTTTCTTTGTCACAAAATTTAGTTTTGTCAAAGCGTTAAATTTCATGCATCAACTTTCAAAGTTGCATTTGTGTAAGTATGCAAAGAAAAAGGACTAGCTAGATCTAAAAATATGCACTAATAGTTACAAAACTTTTGAAAACAGAAATCAGTTAATTGCCTTTCAAAAAAGCTAACATTTCAAAGTGTTCGTCACTGAGCCCACAGCGTTTTGGTTTTAAGATGTCTTTACCCAAACTAAATAGTCTCTCCACTGCTGCACTAGATGGTAGGGTAGTATTATATTGAAATTGCAAACTATAACTAACACTGATTGCTAGTACACGTAGAGCTGTGTAGTAGGCCTACTCAGCACTGAATCCCCAAACGGTTTCAATCACCAGAAAGCGAAGTTGGAAAACTATCACTGCCTTCACTTTAACCAGCAACCACATGTATAGTTCAGTGAACACACTGCAGAAAATATGGATAAAAGGTTATGGTTGATCAGACATGCGACTGTGCGTCCTGTGTTGCTAGTGTAATACAATTATTTTGAATGGAATTCATAAAAAATCTGTAATTTGCTTCAAAGCATGTAGTACAAAAAGTAACTGTAACTGTAATTTTTTTTTAGGGCTCTAAACTGGTAACTAGTTACAAATATCGTTACATCTGAAAAAAGTAACGAAGTTACAGTTACTAAAAAAGTAACAAGTTACGGTAACTAGTTGCAATTGTAACTAGTTACTGCCCACCACTGCCCATTTATGCAAACAGGTTAATCAGGTTTACATCACCAATTTCTACGCCACATTTCAAAAGCATTATTTCTTATCAAAATAGCCCTAAAATTAAGTTATTTTTTTCAAAAAATGCAAAATTTTCAAGCGCTGTGGGCTCCGCCCCTAGACCCCCGTGCCTCCGGCGGCTGGGGGCTTTGCCATCAGACCCCCAATTGCAAATTTCTGGCTACGCGCCCACTGCCCATTTATGCAAACAGGTTAATCAGGTTTACATCACCAATTTCTACGCCACATTTCAAAAGCATTATTTCTTATCAAAATAGCCCTAAAATTAAGTTATTTTTTTCAAAAAATGCAAAATTTTCAAGCGCTGTGGGCTCCGCCCCTAGACCCCCGTGCCTCCGGTCTTCATCGCTCAGTTGCAAACCTTATGATGTTAACTATAGATGTATGCTTAGTGCTTAATTGTTTTTTGTTTGAAAAGGTTTATTTGCATTACGCACTGTGTGACTTTGATTCCATCTTGTTACATTGCACTAAGTTATTTATTCGCCGAAGTATAGATCGCGAACAAATTTTTGATGTCACTTTTCAAACCCCCCCATTGAAAAATTTTGCGTACGCCACTTGAACCGTTAGACTTTTTAGATTAAAATAAACTGAATATGCAAGTTTAGGGAATTTATCCTCAAATTATATAATAATTTTAGCTCTTCGCGGCCACTTGTTAAATTTTGCTCATAAAATTTTGTTAATCCGCGAATCAAAGGTTATCCACCATGGTGCATACGACCCTAAAAGGACTCAATGCTTTGAGGAAGACCTTGGTTTTATTTTAAGGAAAAAAGTTAAATACGTTGGGCAAATATGTTTTACCCAGTTGCATACCTTAACAAACCTTGTTTTTTTATCCAGCCACTTTTGGATGAAGTGATCTTTTTTTTTTCTTTACAATTTTTTTGTGTTCTTGAATCTTGTACGCTTTTAAGCAGCTTTCACGGAACATCCGTATTTACGCATAAGCCTATAAAATACGGATATGCGTATAATATACGTGTGTACATTTACGCAGGGTAATTTATTGATAAGCAGAAATACGCGTATGCGTATTTCAGCTAGCGTATCTCAAAAGCCTGAAATAAATGGCTTGTGAGTTTGATTTTTTTTCTTTGTAAAATAAAAAAAATACTCTTCAATGTGTGTGTGTGTGTGTGCAAGGGTGCCGAAACCCGGGGGGATATAACCCCCCAATAATTTGACTGTATCCCCCCCAATAATTTGAGTATGGTCTTCATCTGCGTCTCCTGCAATAATTTGACTTTGGTGTGCATCTGAGCGCAGGTCTCCACTTGAATTCAGGGAAAAAAAGTGTTCCATTTTTGGTGAAGACCTTTTTTTTGGGGGTCTTTATCTGAATTTGGGGAAAAAAGCGTGGCCTTCACTTAATTTGCTTACCTGAAAAAAAATCGTGGTCGAGGTTCATACCCCCCAATGCTCAACAAATATTTGCACCCCTGTGTGTGTTACGTAAAGGAATGTGTAGTCTTTCTAGTTTTAAATTCTCAAGTCGGCAGCGTGGCCGAATGGGTAAAGGCGTCGTTTTTACGACGACCCTGAGCGAATGATCTGGGTTCAATCCGCACCCTGGTCACGTTGTTGCGTCCTTGGATAAGACGCTTTACGATGATTATCTCTGCTTGGTGGCTTCGAACAAGCAGCATATTTAGTGGACAAGAATTCGAAGAAATCCACAGGAACATTGGATCATCGGAAACTCCTGAGCAAGTGCGGATTCCTCCAATCACGAAGTAGTCGTTGTAATGAAAAGTGTGCGGATTGTCCAATAAGTTAGCGTCTGACGCTGTCCGGTGACAGGAGGATAAAAATGCACTACAACAACAACAGCAATTAAGTTGTTTCTTATACTCTAATATTCTACCACCTTCTTTGCTATTAGACGTTTCTGCTTTGCATATTACCGATGTTTATAACTGCAGTATAACGATTAGTGGTCAAATAAATAGGCCAAGAGCGGCAGCAAATGGTAGTCAGAGGTTCGGTTCTAGTCTGTGTAGCGATAGGTTAGATTATCACAACAGCATGACTGACATGTTAAAATATGCCTAAAATAGTACTTTTCTTGATTAATTCTCCCTAAAGTTACTTCATCCTAATTTCATCCATCTTTTTAAAAAAACAATATTTCATTTTCCAAAATTCTGGAACTAATTTGGAAAAAGCTGTTGTTCTCGGTGTTATTCGAACAGAAGGATACAAACCAAACCAAAAAGCAAATATTAATCGCCGTGACGTAACCTTTCATCCGTCCGAATCACACCCAACTTGTAGTGCAATCGCGTATTTTAAATGTTTGCAACAGCAAAAAATGTTTACAAACGCAATGATAGCATTTTGCTATGAATTGTGGTTGATATATTTGTGGTTCGCTGAACAACTAAAACTTGGAAATGCCTAGTTCGCGATTTTTCGTTAGAGCAACTACCTTATCTCAAAAATTAAACCATCGACTGAGTTACTTCCGTAGAATTCAGTTTGATTTGCTCGCAAAAAATGCGGTAATAGTAGGCTACTAGTAAAATAAATCACAAATTCAGCAAACTTTTAAGAGGAATATTTAACACGACGAGAAGGAGCGACTGTCCAGTTGATCGAGCGGTAAGGCGTTTGCATATGAAGCGGGAGGTCTGAGGTTCATGTTTCCGGCCGGTGAAATCAGACACAGTGCTGCCAACAACTTGCCACCGCTGTGGCATTTCTTCGAAAGGAGCTGTGTTGCCCACAGGTGCAATGATGCGGAGATAAGCTTCCCCGATTCGTTACACTTCGGCGTATTACAGCGAGAACGAAAGATATGATTTGATAAAGAACTAAAGAACCAAAGAAAAACGTCGATGAATCAAGCACTTTAGGCGTAGTTTTAGAAACTTTATAAAAATTTCCAAACAATAGATCCAAAATTGGTTGCAAAAGAGTTTACTACTTTTGTGCAAAATTTTGACTTCGGTGAGAAACCGAACCCACATTAAAAGTTTCAAAGGCAAAAAACATAACCACTACACCAAGCAAACTTGTGACGTCACAGCACAAAAATATTTTTTTGAATGCCTGAAAGATGCGCAATTGCGCATACCGTGTCCGTATTTTATTCTTTGCCTAGCGTAAAAATACGCGTGCAGAACTACGAATGCTAAAATACGTATGTTTAGTAAAGCCAATATAGGTTGAAACAAACCGGCAAGAGTAAAAATTTTATACGCATATGCGTAGTTTTTACGCTTATGCGGAAATACGGATGTTCGGTAAAAGCCGCTTTATTCTCTTAATTAATACTGATATTGAATAATTCCAAGAAGTTATTTACGCTATTTTACTCCGGTTATATATTCAACTCATTTTACACAGGAAACAAAATGCAACTCTAACTAACTCCCAACCCGTAGGTAAAGTGGAGATCATGGGATAATCTATTTTGGGATGTAGGTTGCCAGAATTCTGGATGTAGGTTGCCAGATGTAGGTCATTTCAATTCTTTTAAAATATTATTCTGAGTTAATGACATTATAATAGTGACGTTAAGGTGGGCAGTGTTTCATGCATAGTGACGTGTTTTTCCAATGATATAGTACACTGTACAAAATTTGCATATGACATTATTTTGCTTTTAAATCATAAAATGTCCAAGTCAAAGGCATTACGTCACAAAAACTATGACGTCATTTCAAAAAGTGGCCAACAGGACCAAATTATGACCAAGTGGCTCCGATAAACTTCAACATTGCCAAAGTTCCTCTCATCCAGCAACTTCTAATTTTTGCAGTTTTTTGTGAATAAATTTGACTCAAATAAGAATTACTTCGAAGTAAAAGGTCATATATATGAAAGAATTGATAACTCTAGATTGATAACTTATCACGCAGTCTAAAATTGTGCTTTGTGATACCCATCGAGGTACCTTTTGAAAAACTTTTAGTAAATAGATTTTTAATGCCTGATTAATGATTGAAATATCTTCGGTTGCAACCACGTGCCCCTTTAAACTTCCGCATTAAATTGAGCGCGGATAAATATTTTAAAATCATGTACTGAATAATTTTTTCACAATTAGTGTCGCCGTTAAATAATTCACAATTACAGCAAGGATATTTTTTATCTTTCTTTGAATGCAAAAATTAAAAATACGATAGTTTTGAACAAAATAATTATTCAAGGATTAGTTTCTTGTGAAAAAAAGTGGCATATTAGTGTTTAGCTTGAATTTTATTGTATTAAATTCTAAAACATGAAAACATAATTTGAAGTCACGTGACCGTCATCGCTTGACATTTGATCGTTATGAATCCAAAGCTTCCAACCAATTTTTCAAGAAGAATACGGCTAACCCTGCCAATAAATAAAGAAATTATTTCTTGAAAAAAAAAATCGAAAAACAAATGAACTACCCCATGAATTGCACGACATGTCTAATGTGATGATAGCCTATCCACAAAAACAGCCTAATACGATAACTGCTTCGAGAAATATTGATATCTTACGGTAGTCGGTAGCTATGGGTATACCGAGCGATAATCATTCCAAGTTTATTCCCATCGAATCAGAGCACAGCTTCAATTTCAATAAATTATACAGCTACAATTTTTAAAGACTAATTTACTGTGAAGTTTCAACATAAAGCAATACACTTATGCAAGTATTGCAAAATAAAGCTTGGATTAGCTGTGCTACATTTTAGCAGTATCATGAGAGCCATCTCTTACTTAGGATTCAGTGCCGTCGCTACGGGGGGGCCAGGGGGGCCGTGCCCCCCTAACAGCTGCTTATGCCCCCCCATTTTGGTTTACCCAAAATACTGTTCTTGGAACATCACGCAACGACAACATAACAGCCAATGATGAAAAAAGGGAATAATTACGTTCAAACATAATTCTCGTTTGAAGTTTTCTCGATTCTTTGCAAAATTGCTGGCAACCAATTGCTGTACATAAATCTGACGCAATATTTCGTCTTATTAACGCATCTTTACGGATGTGTCGAGGAAGACACATGTAAGCCTGCAGAATCGTTGTCGGAACTTCTTTAGTGATTATGACATGAAGCAATACGTGAAAACATTTTTTTAAATAACTAGCTGTTCTGATTTTGGAGCACACTCAAGATTTTGAGCTCGCACTCAGTGGCGCAACCAGAGTGAAGTGGTGTAAGCCCCTTAGCCAAGTCACTTAGAAAATTTAATCTCAAAATACGAGCGTTTACACGTGTTTTAGACTTGACCTGAAGAAAGGAGTGGGGGACGCTGAAGGTGCTAAGCAATTTATTTCTTTGAAATGACTTCTTAATTTTAGCAATTTAGTTATTCATATGGCTTCAAAAAGTGCGAAATGTGATCAAAATGGTTTTAAAATCGCTATTTTTTGCTGCAAAATCACAAAAATCGCCCAGCGACTGGAGGGCTCCGCCCCCAGGCCCCCGTCCACAGTCACTGAATATTTAGCAACTATGCCCGTCTGTAACACGCTTGAGTTGCATCAGTTTGTTCAGTACGGGGGCTAAATCAGGCAGTTTTTGTGCAACAAAAAATTTTGTTTTGGTTCACATTTCTTGATAAAATCCTGGTTGCACGTCTGGTAGCAATCACTGCTGTAGATAGATTTTCAAGCAATTATGGGGCGCAGACGAAACGAGCTAAGTAACGCTGCCGGCCTTATTTTAAAATTGCGCGTGTTTGTAGCCGTTCAAGATCTAAAAATCAGTTTTTGTATGCAAATTTTAGTCCCCCCCACTTTTGGCTAATGCCCCCTCACTTCGTTTGCTCTGGCGACGGCAATGTTAGGATTGCTAATCGGCTTAACTCCGGTGGTTGTTTCAAGTACTTAAGTGTGGCACAACAGACATTCGCAAGTTGATAAGCCAGCAAGCAAGGGCTAGGCTAGTTAGTTTTGGGGACTGAAAGCTTATCGGTATTCCTCAAAGCAACTTTTGTTTTACTTTTGTATTTGGCTGCTTTTTGTGGGCAGGCCAACATCATAACAGACATGTGGTGTAATTCATGAGTAGGGCAAGTTTTTTTCAATAAAGTCAACTTTTTTGTTGTAAGTTGGAATAATGTGAATTTTTGCAAGAACTCGGGCTAGAAAGAGTCAGTTCATATTTTTAATTTGATTCGTCAATAAAAAGTCAATTTTTTATCGTTCGGTCAACGTTCGTTTTATAGGGCAATAAAGTCAACTTTTTTTAATTCTAAAGCTACAGTTACAAGGGAGACTTTTGGCTGCGAGAATTAACATTTTACCTTTTTTCTTTCTCAAATCACGTAGGTCACTTACACGGTGAAGCGATATCGCCAGACATGCCCCAAAAAATCAAATCGCAGCAGTCAATCACACGGGAGAGATTTTAACGCGATGCTCGCATACGATTGCAACTCGTAGAAGTCACTTACACGTTGAGACTGCGTCCCAGTGATTCTCGCAAATTCGAGTCGGGGGAAGAGTCGCTTTTGCACTAGTTCACTTACACGGTGCGAGATAGTTTCAAAGCACTGCTTACTGGTTTTGAATTTGCAAAAGCCAACTGCCGCGAAAGCACTTCAAATACGCAGCTTGCTTGCTTTTGCATTTGAAACAATCACGCTTCGGAATTTTAAAATGGAATTGTATGAAGCCAACGCAAGCGTAAAACGAAATCGAGTAAATACAATTAAGCAGCTAATATAACGTCGTTAAAACTTGCAATGAAAATGCTAGGGGAAAGATGAAGCAGCAAGGGCGGCATGCTGCTCTTGCAGACTGTGTGATACGTAAACCTTGAAATTACTCGAAAAAGCTTACTTACTCTGCATTATTCTGAGTTGGCTTCGATAAGGGAAGCGGGCATTAGTGCTCATAATTTATTATAAAATCCTGTCATTTACCCTTTTGGTCTTGGTTTTTCTCTACCGCAACCCATCTCTGGCTGTGTTTCTTGTTTGGTTATACATAATATTTGGTAAAACAAAGAAATAACATTTATCAACATTTTTGTGCAGTTAATTCTGAAAATACTTTTGAAATTCCCTTTTCTCCAAGTATGTGTGACTGACAAATTCATATTGTTTATTTCCTTAATAAAGGTGAATTTACACAGTATCCGTTTTTCGTACGTTTTCGTCCGTTTTTTTACGTTTTTGCTTCTTCTTCAAAAAGTATGCGCTTTTTCATCCGCATTTTTATAAGCCCATATCCGCTCTAACCAGACAGTAACATACTGAACAAAAGTTTTCCGAAAAAATTTTTTTGTAAAGGGGTACAGCTCTATTTTGAAATATCGCTCTTATCCTTCATACACAAAATTTTTGAACAAAATTTTAACCTGCATACAACAGTCTACTTAGTGCGGATATGAACTTATAAAAATGCGGATGAAAAAGCGCATACTTTGTCAAGAAGAAGCAAAAACGTAAAAAAACGGACGAAAACGTACGAAAAACGGATACTGTGTAAATTCACCTTAATGCACAAGCATTTTGTATTTTATAGTAGATCTGTGCTGTCATATTATACGAAGTGCTAATTGTTAAATTTATTTTTGTTTTTATAAGCTTACTTTTTGAGTTCTTCTGCAGTGATACCAGGCGCCTTCCGTCGCTACAGAAGTACTGGCTTTTTTTAAATTAAACCAACATTCAAAAAATCCATATAGCATTTATACAATCTGTGTTTTCATCAGTGCAGGGCACTTCCGCAAACCGGTCCGCAAGTCCGCAAATCCACAAATTGCGGACTTAGGGTTTAGGTTTGCGAACCGATTTCCAACCGCAAACATTTGCGGATTTGCGGTAAAAAACTTGAAATCTACCGCAAATCAACAACATCACTGAGATCGTTTCTGCTATTTCCAAAAAAATACGTTTTTACGATTCGATGTATCGAGAGATTTGGGTGAATGTTTTTTCAATGTACAACACCCTCTCACCAAGTTCCTCTGAGGGGGAACGAGTATTTCCAAAAGGTGCTGCAATTCTTACAACAAAATGAGTTGGCTTAAGGTCAAGAAACTTCCGACGGCTTGCTTTTGTGAAGGAAAACTTGAACTTTTTGAAGTGGCAAAGGGTTGCACAAGACGACTTTTATGACATGCCCAGCACGTTTAATAGATAAACAGGCTGCAGGCCTACCAACATTTTCAATGTTAGTTTTATATTTTTAGTCTTTTTGTTTCGTTGATCGTCTTTTTGCAAGGCATGCTTTAGATTAAATGCGTTGCCGCTTAAAAACTTTCCAAAGATTTTTGGAAATTAATGTTACTGCCCGCTTTGGAATCCTGAAAAAAAATTTCTGTATCCTGAATAATTTTGTGATATTTGGTGATGTATATATAATACAGCACTTTGCCGTTTTGACTTTCCAAAGTTTGTGTATCGTGCAAATGATGCGTCAAAATGCTTAGCCTATTTTTTGTTTACGAAATGGCATAATTTTCTGAGCAGTTGGCGGCGTTACTCCAAACCTTTTCAAAATTCACGAGCAAAGTTAATCATATTGACAAACTTTTTGGCGGGTAAATTACTACGACACATTGATCTTGTAGATTTTTAGCACCACCAACAAACTGGCCTCTGTCGAAACAAATTTCTAATTTAACAGTGACAATTAATTGAACCTACGTTACATACCCTTAACCAAGACTTATAAGACAATTTTTTTATTTTTGCAATTACTTTAGGTGCTGAGTGCTGACTGCTCAGCGCTAAAGAGAAACATAAAATTTTAAATGAAATCGAGTTTTCAAACAAAATTAATATCTGCACCCAGAGGCATAAGCAAAAAGTTTTCATAGCGGGACAGAGTATAATGCTTTTACGAGACTTACGAGACGACTGAAATCGTAAAATGAAAATGCTTCAAACACATTACGGAATTAAAAAGCTAGGTCATTTGTGAAGAAAACAAACCAAAATAAAGATCGATTTATTTTTGTATTTACGCAGTAATAACGTACATACTCTTAGAACTGCTTGGTTTTGCTTTATCGTGTTTCATTTAAGGGTCCGAGGGAAGGCCACGGCATAGTGGTCTTCTTCCAAGTTACGCTAGTGTCTGCACCGTAATTATATTGCATGCAATTTAAAAGCTTTTAAAAGACTGCTCTTATCCAAAGTTCGACTAGAAGTTCAAGCGTTAGAATTTCATGTAACCATTAATTAGAACTGTATTGCAACTAAAATAAAATAAACAAAAAAACCCGAAGTTTTGGCTAGTTCTTCTTACACCTAGCATATTTTCATCTTTGCAAAAATTTGACTTTATATGAACATCTTTCAAAACAATTTAAAAAATTTTTGCACCAGTACAGAAGCAAAAAAAAAACGTTAACTGCAATTATCACCTTTGAAACAAAGTTATTTTAATCGTGATCTGCAAATTGCCATTCGTGAGTGAAGAAGCAGGAAGTGACATCGACTACAACCCCCCCTCCATTCCGTCACTGAAGCAGTAAATACTAGTCTGTATGCCCGTAAAGCATCATTTTCAAAAACGCAAAAATGCAAGTTCGTGCGTCTGGAGTTTTTACTTTTCGCGACTCAATAAAGATTTGTACATATCTGTTTGTCCTATATGACAAGCACATGCACTGTACAAGTATGTAAATCAAATAAGGATTTTCATACGGTGGTTAGAAGTTAGAACGAGCAACGAAAGTGTCTGGCAGGTGAGGTTGCTCTCTTGCAAGTGTCTACTCCAGCCACCAGAGTCGCAGCCGTAATCCACCTCCGGTCACAGTTTTGCTTATACAAACCTGCGTACATTTCACTCGGCCTTGCTGCTGACATGTATATAATAACTTTGGAAAACAGAATATTAAACTTAAATTAAGAAAACTTACTGATGGTTATTACAGGTCTGTAGCCGATATGGAAAATATCAAGCATTGTTATATTGCTATTAACAGGTCTCCTCTATTTATCAAACTAGGTAAAAAAAACAGCACAGTTTGCGGTTCAAGTTTGCGGAAGTGAAAAGTCATTTGCGGTTGCGGAAGTGCAAAAAATTACCGCAAACGTACCGCAAACTTGCGGATTTGCGGTTGCGGACCACCCATTGCTATTTTGCGGAATTTGCGGTTGCGGAATAGAGTTTAAATTTGCGGTGCCCAGCACTGGTTTTCATGTAATTTTGTTATGGAGGTACTAAACCACAGCTGTTACAAAGCACCAATATCCACAATAATAGAGCTAAACGCTTGGCAATCACAGTAAGTATAGTACGGAGGATGAATTATTACGAACAGAGCAAAAATACGTCTGTGACTTCAGGTCAAAACTCACTCCTGGCGTAATTCAAACGAAAAAGCGCCGTAACACCACTCGAAATTGAGAACGTAATTTGATTAGAAACAGCATTTTGAAATTAATGTAAAATTACAACATGCGGTGCAGTAGGTGTTATGTTTCTCCACTAAACTGCGGTTATTTTTACCGCAAGAGATGCCGGTAAGCTACTAGCCATCTTGGGCCAGAAAAGAAAGCAAACGCTAACACGTTTTTAGCTGACAAAAACCAGTGGATGGTACTGTATACAAGGTGCTAGACCCAACCACTGAGCATAGGGTGTGAGCCTATACTGTTAGCACTGCTACAGCACCGATTGACCTTTTTTGTGTTTCCCCGCTTTACGAACGGATCTATTTTATTTTTGAAGACTGCTCGTACGGCACTCTTTTAATTCATTATTTTCTGGTTAAATTTCAATTATTTTTTACTATGACGTACTGTTCTATATCATTTATAGGGTTTAAGTTGGAGAATTTCAATTGTGGTTTGGCCAGGCGGACACGGTGAAGGCTCCAGAGTTTCGCTGGAGCACCTACAGTCAACAGTGTTACGGAGGGCTTCTGTCAGGGGCGCAAAGCTGAAAACCGGGGGGGGGGGCAAAGTTTTGACGGTAAATTATTGCAGTATTTTAAGAGTTAAGTAGATTGTTTGTGCGGCGGGGTTGTAAATTTCGTTTCGCCTTTGAGTAATACAGCTATTTGGCGTTGATTAAGTTCATAAAACCATTTTCAGCTCTATTTTACAAAACTAATTACTTAGGTTGCAATGAAACGATTACTAAACCGTATATTTATTTAATGCCTATCTGACGAGCATGATTGTCTTTGTCTTTTACATAAGAACAGCATGGGATCATATCGGTTTTTATACCACGTTGTTTAAAGCAAGACACAAACTTGCAACAAAAATTTTAGACATATTGTATGGCTATCGCGTTGGTAAACGTATAGAATTAATCTAAATAATAACAAAAGTTAAAAACTGCGCATGAAAAACTATTTTGAATGATTTTTGAATAAATGCAGAAAGCAGACTGTCTCTGACATATTAAAATATTGGCAAAGCCGCTAACTCAAAAATTGCTGAAAAAACAACGTAAATTTTTTCATTTAACTAAACATGATTACAGCTAGCATAACGGCTAGAAACGACTGACGACAGGAAACTCCAGAAAAAATATGAGCAAAATTTAATATCGGTACCTCTATGATGACTACTGTAGCTAATAATACACAATTGTCTATTAGAAGCCAAAGTAGAAAAATGAGCAGTTTAGCATTTATACTTGAATGCCTATTCTGTTTCTGCATTGCCTATAACTTCATTAAGACAGGAAACTGCCGATCCAGGAGGTGGCATCCCCCCAAAAAATTTCCGCTGCATCCCTCCCAATAGTTCGCATCGGTACGGTGTGTAACTTTGATGTTACAACTTGCAACGTTACTAAACGATGCATTTTATCCTCGAAAAAACGTTGAAAAAGCTAAAGATTCCGGACCCGGCTAGGGAGCTCGCAGCGCCCTCAGACCCCCTAGCTGGCTTTAAGGCTTCTCACCATAACTTTTGTGTTTGAAAATTCTTAATTGCCACCAGCACTCCTTCCAAACCTTGGTAAACGTTTCTGCGGACTTCCTTGCTGGTATTGGCGAAAATGAGCGTTGAACTTTGCTCCCAAAATCTCCAGTTTGAGCATCATCCCTCCTCCCAATGTTCAAAATTATCAAAAAATAGACAAATCCCTAAATCATCCCCCAATGGTTAATATGGATCGGCACCACTGATTACTGTATCGGTAATGCACCAGGACTGTATTACTGCTCTAAAAAAATCATTACAAATAGCAGCACCAAACAGCCAAAACGGTACTCTAGGCTACTAAAGTTTACTCAAAATCTCAGACATCAATTGCGTTACTAGTGCCGAGAACACTGCTTAGTTTGTTTTGCTACCGGTACTAATCGATCTAGTTAAATAAACTATACGGTAATGGACACTTCTTGCAAATCTGAAAGTCAGAAGATTCCCGTAGTCTAGCTACCAAAGAATTGGTCAATGGATTCCGATTTGGTGGAGGAATGCAGTCTGTTTCTCTGTTAGCTCAGAGTTTCTGTAGATCGATTACTCATACTGCTGAACAAGATCCCAATGAAAATACAGTATGGTTTGAGTTGCTAAGCTAAGGCCTTCCACTTCCAGACAAGCCCGGGGCCACGGGGGGCATTCCGGGGCCGTGCCCCCCAAATGACTGCTTGTGCCCCCCAAAACGAAAATTGTGCCCCCCAAGCGAGGACTGTGCCCCGAAAAACTTAACAGGCTCGGGGATATTGGAGTGCAAATCGAGGCCTGAGACTCCCAAATTGGTGTTTACCGCCCGTATTTTGGTAATTTTTGTGGATTCACACCGGATTTCATAAAACTTTTGGTACAAAGACCTTTTTTTTTCTTTTTTTTGGTCTTCACTTGAAAAATCGCAAAAATTTTGAGACGATAACCAGAATTTGTGGAAGTCTTTGAATTGTAGACCTTTTTTTTGGTCTTCACCTTGTTCGTTTGATCCACACTGAAATAAGTTCCTCGTGCCCCCGTGCCTCTCTCGAATTCACATAAATCAAATCAGTTATGGACAGTAGGCATAGAATTGGTAAGCATAGTATGCCACAGTAGGCGCAGGGCTGCCGAGATGGGGGGGGGCAGGGGGGACAATGGGGGCCCATGGGCTTCAAGAAAGCCGTTGGCTTCAGGGGGCCCATCGAAATGACACTGAGAAGTTAGCATGTGAAGCCCTGAAGACCTTTTTTTTTTTTTTGGAGATCACCTACTTTCGAGCGAAAAAACCGTTAAAATTTCGGTGAAGACCTTTTTTTTGAGATCACATCATTTTTCGGACCAAACTGCAGCATTTTCTTGGTCTATTTTGGACTTCACAAAACCGGAAATTCGTCATATTTGAGCTGGCCCCGGGCTCACGTTTGGCTCTCAGCACCCCTGAGTAGGCGCTACAGGCTATAGTATGACATTGTCGGCAGAGTATACCATATAGTAGGCTTATTATGACACTATAAGCCAGACGCGTAGCCAGGAATTCGCAATGGGGGAGCTGTTTTGGGGGTCTGGGGGCGGAGCCCCCAGCCGCCGAAGGCACGCGAGTCTGGGGGCTTTGACCTAGCGCTCGAAAATTTTGCATTTTTTTGCAAAAATAACTTCATTTTAGGGCTATTTTGATTAAAAAATAATGCTTTTAAAACGTGGCTTAGAAATTGGCAGCGCAAACATGATTAAACTGGTGGCATAAATGGGCTATTTGGGAGGTGGTTAATGGTAAAAAGTTAGTTCTCTTCTTTAGATGCTGGTAAATTATAAAATCGAATGGTTCAATAAAACTCACACGGAGTAATCTCTTTCGTATACAGTTTGTAGAGAAAAGTAATTGGGGGGGGGGGAGGCTAATGAAAAGAAATATGAGAGAAATGATTGGTAATTAACTAATACCGAATAGTCCCCCCCTCCTATTCCTTAGTTTATAGTATATTTGTTGATGACACCTATGTTTAGCATTTTTACACTCGCGATCAAATTTGATTGCTTATTTGTTACCATTTTTCAAAGTTTTCATTTATTTGTTGTTTTTATTTTTGACAAATTAAACCCCCCCTCCCCGGAATGTATGTTTCAAAAGATGTTTTAAATCACTATTTAGTCCACTCCAGTGCATAAAACAGTCTCAAAAGTGCTAAAAACGTAGTGTTTTTCCCATTCTGCATTTTGGTCGACATGCCAATGGGGGGGGGGGGGGGGGGCTATAGCGATATAGTAGCTATAAGCATAGTATGCTGATTATGGCACCGCAGGCATAGTATGCGACAGTGGGCACTGTAGCTTTGTTGGCGTAGTATGACATCATGGTATAGTATATAGTTGGCTTATTATGGCACAGTAGCCTAGGTATAGTTTCACACAGTAAGCACATACGCGTAGCCAGCCCCCCCAATTAAAATACCACGAATGATAAAAATTATGAAAACATAACCTAGCAAAGGGAGCCACAGGGGCCCTTACTAACAACTAGGGGCCCTAACTAATGACCAAGGGATCTCGGGGCCCCTAACCGACCACCAGGAGGCTTCGGGTCCCCTAACTGACAAACAGGGGGCCCTGGGGCCCCTACCTGACAAACAGGCCCCGGGACCCCAATTAACAACTAGGGATTTCCGGGGCCACTATTCGAAAACCAGGGGCACTGGGGCCCCTAACTGACAACCAAGGAACCCCGGGGCCCCTAACAGACGACCAAGGGTCCCGGGCAGGGTCCCCTGAATTCAAATTTTTAACAATTTATATGCGAAACCTGTGAGAAATTTTAGAGTTTTGCCCTAAAAGTTGCAACCCCAGGCCCTCGTTTAACGTTATTGTGAACTTAATGCTATAACACAGGCGGTAATGCAAACCCCCACTTCAAATGCTACCAATGATAAATATAATGAGAGCATTGCCAGTATGTTGTCCTTGTCCGGAATTCCAGTTTCTTTAATTTAGGATTTACGCGTACAAAAGTAAGTAATAATAATGACTTTCATGTTCACGTCATAATAATGTAAT
Organism: Trididemnum nubilum; assembly: GCA_963965965.1. Lineage (NCBI taxonomy): Eukaryota > Metazoa > Chordata > Ascidiacea > Aplousobranchia > Didemnidae > Trididemnum > Trididemnum nubilum. The sequence continues at coordinate 25,944,379 of OZ014476.1, read as the reverse complement.
GCAATTCTTGAAGGTTTCAAAAAACTGTCAAGTGACTTGACTCGAGTTCTCAAAGTTTTGGAAAAAAAGTTGTTTTAATTTTGCTTTAAATGTTTCTTTTTTTATGAAAGAACTTAAGGGCGCGATCTTATCTCAAAATCATAGGTATAGCCAGGGGGTGGCCCAGGGGACCTGGGCCTCTTCAATCGAAATACCACCAATGATAAACATCTGACAAAAAAAATCTTGCTTCTTCATTTGCAGTTACTTTGAGCATTTTTGCGTACAACAGTACGCGCGTACAGCAGTAATTAACAATAAATGTAATATTGACGACCATGGGGCTCGGCGCACCCCCTTAAGTTTTTCCAAACAATTTAAATGTATAACTAGGGTGAAATTAAGGGTTTTTGTTCTAAAAGTTGCTACCTCAAGCCCTTTTATCTAAACTTTTTATGAACGTAATGCAATAACCAGCGCTATATTTGCCGTATGGCATAGTGCCACGGCCCTGCGCTCAGATAGTAGGAGTTTTTTGGTCTTCACTTTGGAAGGAAGATGTTGCAAAAATCCCCTAAGTGACAGGGACCCCGCGCAATGTAAATCCGGCCCGCTAATAACATGTTTAGTAAGCGTAATCATCTATTGTACCGTTTTTCAATAACGATTCACCTCCACCTCGCCAGTTTCCACGCACAAACGCTTGGAAAAAAATAGGTTGGTAAAATGCTCATTGAACAAATTATTGAATTTCAATTGAGGGGGCCTGGGCCCCTGGCCGTACATGTACTCCAATACCTGGTTAACGTCATGACAAAACAAAAATCTCCCAGGAAAATCTACGAGTGGATTATTATTTAGTGCTAAAATATTGCAGGAGGCAATGTGCCTTACTTTCCCCTACATGGACCAAATCACTTACAATTAAAATTTTACACCATAATGCAACATTTTAAACGTGTTTTGGACTTTAATTGCAAGTAAAAGAAGGATTGAACAATGAAATTTTTTCGATTGGCTTTCAATTGTTAAAAATTTAGTTCTTTCAAATGGTTGTGAGCACGTGCGAAACATGATCCAATGGGATTAAAATAGCTTTTTTTTCCAAAAACTTACAAAAATCGCCCAGCGGCTGGGGGCAAAAGACCACTATAGCCACGGGTGGCTGGGGGCTCAGCCCCCAGACCCCGTTTGTGTTACGTTTGAGTACACTAGCTAACCTATAACGTCTCCTAAGTTAGACGTTTGCACTATCTAACTATTACTGTAGTTTATTTCGACCTTTACCAAAGTTCTGGTTAATTTGCAGCAGGCTACGGCTTCAGATCTTCCATTCTACGATATCTTTGCCCCACAAAAACTTCCTTTTTTGAAAATTTCCAATAACGTCATTGCAAGTTAAATTATTCCTGAAGTGAAATAGGCAGAACTAATTTAATAGTTCACAGAGACATCACGTCTTACAATCCTACTTCATTTGTGAAGAAATACGACTTATTTTCGATGTACAATTATATTACTCGAAAATGATCGAATCATTATCTGAAAGTAGTACAGACGATAAGTAAACTGAAACTCAAAGCTACACCAAACTGAATACAAGTTCAACACTAACTTAACGTATTACTCCGCTAGCCTAGAGACTGACACGGCAAAGAGTGAATTAAAACAACTGTTTGCAATAACAGTGACGTAATAAACGAAGCACAAACGAACGATAACAAGATAAACATGGCACAATCTTACAATTTGACTACACCTTAATGCTGTCTCTGCGTCGTAATGGGTAATCATTTCAACCCCTAGTGAAGCAGATGAGGCGGAGCCCTCTATCGCGGGAGCATTCCCGTGTTTCAAAGTCAACTGACTTCCAGAGATGTACACGGAGTCGGATTCCGGATTGAGAATTTCCGGATTTTGCAAAATTCTCCGGTTTCGGATCCGGTTTTAGGATGTTAAATATGCTGTACTTCCGGATCCGGATTTTTCGGATTTTGTGTTTTTGTACGAAAAAAAATTCGCAAAGGAAAAATCCTTGTCAAAAATGAAAAAATGTAAGGCTGCTTTTCATAACTGATAAATGTTATTTGTAGCATTACGTGTTTCTATACCTTATAGGCTAGCGCTTAGTGGGATAGGCCGAATTGAATAAAAGAAGTTATAGGAACCCCACCAGTTGGATTTGCAATTCTAGTTACTCGGTGGCAAAGCGTCCTGTTTACAGATTAACTTGAGATAAGTCCGTATCAGTATCACTATCAGCTGTTAACTTTCAGGTATTTTTAGCGGTTAGACTAAGAACCCGGTACTAATTAGAAGGCCTACTACCTATCGTACACTTGGGGTCTACACCTGAGCAGTTTGATTAACATATTGATAAAGTTACCTTTTAAGCCTGATATAGTGCAGTTTTGGTCAACTTCATAGGTTAAACTCCGCATGAAAACTATATATATCAGATATACCTATAGGCTTCTGTTTTATTTAAAAATGCATTTACCTTACCATCGTAAGTCCTACCCTGCCAACTTATGCTAAGTTTAAACCCTTGCAGCCGTGGGAGTCGTATTGGTAGACAAATTTGAGTGAGGGTTTAGGTTGGGGTTAGTTTAAAATCAGACTTCGGGTTACTACTGGTACTGTGGTAGTTCTTGGGGATTAGTTGCATGCACTTGCTGTTAGTGTTTGGTCATTAGGCTTACTTATGATTGCAAACTGCTGGTAATAGACGTTACCCACAGCTTAGGAGCTTAGTATGCTGCTTAAAGTGGTCTTAAAGATTTATCCTACAATGCCCGGTTAAATGAGCTTCAATTGAGCCTACATTGCTGGAGCGAAGAATGCGTGGTGATCTAATAGAAACCTCTAAAATTGTCAATGGATTTACTGATTATGGTCGAGACTGGTTTACATTATCCTCTCGCACGAACCACCTGATCCTTAGAAGTAATTTTCCTTCGGTTAATTTTTTTGCCAATCGAGTTGTGAAATACTACAACAGGTTGCCTTTACATGTTAGGAATGCTTCCAGTGTTACCACTTTCAAAAAGCATTTAGACAAGTTTCGCAAGGTCAATTTTCATAAGATCACTCATGGTCAGTACTGGGAACTCTCATACAAAATTTTTGAGCGCATTTAGATATAATTTACCTCCCTTGTTTAATTCTAATTATTTATTTC